>WBNH01010569.1:76021-88902 GCA_013401255.1 Urocolius indicus | reverse complement strand
TTTTTTCAGGTAATGTTGTCTGAAAAGACTGCTGTCATTGCATATTTTCAAACAGTGTTTTGTCATTTTGTCCTTGCAGATGAGAACAGATGGTCTAGAAGACCTGCCTGGACATGTTCTTATGTGACCTGATCTAGGTGGATCTGCTTCTGCAGGTGGGTTGGACTAGATGATCTCAAAAGGTTCCCTCCAACCCTACCATTCTATGCTTCTATGAAAACCATTGCCATTCAGTCCCTCCTAAGTTTCTATGTTTTTTCAGAACTCTTAATTCCTAAACAAACTCACACCCTTTTGTTTTGAAAGATGAAGCCATTTCTGCAGATGATTCCTTTTTGTCACAGCCCCACCAAGCAAGGAAAAAATCCTAAGTATTTCACTCAAACAAGCCATCCATGATCCTGCTATAGCAGACAGAGAAAGAAAGGTGTCTGCGTGGGGTGATTTATTAGACACCTCTTGAGGATGAAATTAATTGCCTTGAAAATGTGCTTTTCTTTCCGCATTGAATCTGGAGAGAATCTAGCTCTCTATTTTAGACAGGCACCTGACTTTGGATAACTAAAGCAGGGATGGTATGTCCAGGTAGCATTCATACACTTGAATTCAACTGCTATATTCCCTCCGTGCTTAACTGAGCAGAACTGGACACAGCATCTGATAAGTTGGCTAGGGGATTTTAAAGCCAGATAAAAGGAGGAGAAGGGAGATTCTCTCTCTCCAAGATATTTCTTGGAGCCCTGGGTCACTGCACCCCTGAGTTGAGTCTCACAGTCTGCCAATCCTTTCTGCACTTCAGCACTTCAGTCCGCCCTCAGATCTGGCCCTTGCTTCTCCTTCCTGAATTAGGAAAAAGTGCTACTTTTCTCCCCTAAAAGGATACTGAGAGACGAATACTCAATGATATGAAATATGGACCATACGAGTACCTAACACGCAATGTGTTTAACCTGTGCTCATGCAAATTCCTGAGCTGGGGCTTACACCCAGAAGGTGAAAACTATGACAGAGTTTATTCTGATATCTTCCTATCTTGTATAGTTCTGTACCAGAAGTGCCATGCTATATGGTGTTAGCATATCTTTCTTGTATTATAAGTGCAATTCTAACCCCCCGAGAATCCTGCTGCCTTCTGTACACCAGCACCAGAGGCTGTGAGGCTGGTGCAGTCAGTAGACCTCATGGACAGGAAATTACAGTTCTCACTATTTAAAACATGGGATAAAGAACAGAATAGCGGGCTTCTGTGTGTGGGCATTTGTGGATTGCAGGTATTTCTGTTTTCATATGGTAATCTCTCAGCATGTTGGGCTTTGCATTCCCTAGCTGCAGACTACCAACAAGAAGCACTAGTCAGTGCTACCTACTTCCCCCAACAGAAGCCATGCAAATTTCTAGTGAAACTTTGGTAAAAATCCATTAAGCTTGACAGGGAATATGCTGATCTGAGAGCCCACTGGCTTTGTTTATTAAGTATGTGAGACAACATCTGTACTCATTCTACTCCCATGACGGCGTGGATTGATAGTGTACTTATTTTCCCTTTCTAAAAGGAGAACATTCCTCTCATTTGTTGTGATATGGAAGTTTCACAGAGACAACAGGAAAAAAAAAATTCATAAAAGAGAAGCTGTACAACTGGCTTCACGCAAAATGTTAGTGAAAACATAAAGCGAAATTGGGGAAATTTCTTCTAGCTCTGTCATTTTCACTACTCCTTGGTGACACATGTTAACAGTAGCCAGTAAATCAACCAGCAGCAGAAATGCTTTCAGTTTTACAAAGCTAATGGATCCCTTTAAAATATACATGGTAGTGCTCCTTCCATGTTTGTGTCAGAGTGAGCTGAGCAAAACCAGGCAGAATTGCTCCATCTGCTTTCAGAAAAACTAGGACTATGTGTAATATGACCTGTGTTTCAGTGTTAGATAATGAACACTGTTAAAACAGTCCGAGATTTATCAGCATGAAATTGTACTCACTGTGATATAAAGCCAAAGATAAAATATTACACTCAGTAATAATTCATCTCGCTGAAAAACAACTGAGTCAGAGTGCCTGTGCTCTCTTTAGACAATACACACCCACAAAAAAAAGGAAAACAGGTAAGGAAATATACGAAAACTCGCTTTGGTGGTGCAAATCTACACAACTTTGGTGCTATTAAAATTAGAAGGAAAAGGAAGAGATGTGAGTTTTGCTAAAGTCAGTGGACGTTTCTGAGAAAACTACCATTGATTTGAGTGGAGTTAGGATTTCACCCCCAAGTCAGCACACATATTCCCTTCCTTCTGTGGTTTTCTTCTTTGAAAAATGACCTTTTAGAGTTTCTGTACGAAGGAAGTTGTTTGAATGATTCTGCCCCCTCCCAGCCTCTTGCCAGCTGCAATCAAAGGTCTGCCTTGTTCTGATGGCTTGCTGTTTGGAAGGGAAAAAGTAAAGTTATTCATCCATTAATCATATTTTCAAATGCTAGGTAAGAACAAAGTATTATTGTTGGAAATACTGCTTTTAGAGTGGGTTCACTTTGGGAACAAGCTTTGGGTCTTTTTGTTTTATTTCACTTTTAAGTTCAAACTCAGTGAAAAATCACCGCATTAATATGTATGTTCCTGCATTTTCTTCAAGCTAAAGATCCTTGGCCAACATATTTTAAATGAAAAAAAAAACCCTGAATGTTTTGCTGCACATGATTGGAATGCAGCTTCTGCTTCTTGTTTTTAAGAGGGAATACTGTCAATACACTAGTGGCTCTACTTTTAACACTAAGAGCCCAAACAGAATGATTTTGTTATTTTTATAGTTTTAGCCTGAGGCTTGGATGATAGACAATTTGAGGACATGAGAAAATTTCTAGTATGGAAGAACTCTATAAAAAAGAATTAGTTTTGTACGTGATTTCTTTATTGCACAATTTACTGCGGAAACATGTCAGTTTAGCTTAATAGCAAGATCCTGGGAAAAACAGACCAAGAGGAGAAGAAGGTCCAGCTAAGGCATCTGCTCCCACTGATGGCCCACTAAGAGTTGGTGCTGCATGCTCTGGTGTGATGCTCTACCTTGAGGATCCAGCCAACTGACAAGACTCATCTTACTGCTAGGGAGCAGAAAATTGGAGATCTGTGCAGACCTGAACAGAGCAGACTGTGGTCTAACAGCACGACCATTACTGCTGGAGAGCAGAGAGATGTGCAGAGGCACCGTCTAAAAACATTAAGCCTCTCAAGGCATTCGTGCAGGGACAGTAAGCCTAGAGATAAGACAGGCATGTGTGCAGACAATTTGGTATTTTACATTCCTTTTTAATTCCGCTAAAGTTATTTGCTGTTCTTCATATGAAAGATGTGCTTTCTTTTCTAAGTATGCTTTCTCACCACAAACTACACTGACGATCACAGCCCACACCAGATAAGTCTGCAGAGCTCAGCCAGACAAGACATGTTGACTGAAGACATCCACTGTGACAGTAGGTCCCCATGGCAGGTGAGGTTGGACACATGGATGAATCCTCAGTGGCCATGTCTGTACTCATAAATCAAACAAGACCACAGGATGATCCCAGGCACTGAGACTCAGTGCACCACACTGGACAGCTGTTAGGACTCCAGCTAGGTCTCTCCCATGTTGTCACAGCTCAGGAGCAAATACTGTCCCTAGGACATGTTTTGGATATGGCCACTTAGTTTCAGAGGTCGGGAGCTGCATCTCCTGTGGAAGCATTGCTAGGTATATTGCATGTACTGCCATGACAAAGCCCAAGATACAGTTCTAGGATCAGACCTAAGTTCTCCACATCCCCTAACCCCATGGAAACACCTACCTCAGCTAAAGCCAGTGGATCTCCAGCAGCTTTGCACCAACTAAGGACCTACCCATTTGCCTTTGAAAGCCTCACTTAAGGACTAAGACCAATCCCAAACACTTTGATGTGGGCTGACCTTTCTTACAAGTCTTGGCTTTGAGTCAGGTCCCAAGAGTCCTGCTCCCCAGGGGTTCGAGAGACCCACGATCCTGACAAAGCCCATGGAGCAATGGTCACTCAGTATTTTGAAAAAAAAATCCTACCTTCATTTAATTCTCTAAATAACAGAATGGAAAACAAACTCTGGTGCAAAATGTCATAGCTTCAGTTCTTGGTTAAAAGTAAATTAATATTTCTTTGTGTCACACTTTATGATCCTTGGATTAAAAAGCCTTCCATGAAGAGAATGTTTATATCAAAAAGGCATGTGTAAATGCACCCAAACAAACGTACACACATGCACAAACAATCTTATTTTTCCAAAGAGGTTTTCTTTTATTGGTTTCATTTGAAAATTAATGCTCTCATGAGATGAGGTTAAAAGTAATTTAATGTAACAATAGCCTGATAATTGGCATTTGGCAGTTATTGCTAATGCTATTTTACAGGCTAGTTGTGACGAATTCCTGCTTCGACACCCAGTTATGTTTCAGCGCTTTGCTTTCTTTTCCTTTCTCACACAGCTGCTGTAATCCATAGCAAGCAATTGTTTAAACATGAAATCAGCAAGCATCGCCTATAATTTGCCTTTCTTTCTTTCTTTCATGGCCATTAGGAAACGGTCTGAAAGGGGGGGGGGGGGAAAGTAGAATGTTCCTTCTGTCTTCTTTTTTGTTTTTTTTTTCCCACCCTGTATTCATTTTCCAAATATTCATCATAAAGAATAAAATGCTGATAGAAGGGGAAAAAAAGCCTAATCAAAAGCTTTCTGCCTGAAGTCATTCAGTTCGCTATTCAAACCAGGAAAGTGTCTATAGTTAGACATGGTTGTGTTCCCTGAGAATATGAAAACATGACAGCATATTATTAGTTGCAGAAACTAAAGAGCAGCTGTTAGTTAGCACCTGGTTCCCAACAGCAGACTGGAAATACAAAGAGAGATGGTCTATGTGTGCCCTAGCAGCAAGAAGGGAACAAACATCTTCAAATCCACTCTTTCCCTAAGAGAGCAACGCTTCCCTCACTGTGTTTATCTGGAGAGAGACCTGAAAAATCATTGCAAAGGGAAGGTGAAAAGGAGAAAAGGGCCCAAAGGACAGTGAAAACCAGAACAAGGCACTGTCTTACCTTGCTGCAGCTCGGTACTGCCTCTGCTTGTGAGTCTGAGAGTGAGACAAGATGGGGACAGACTCCTTGCTTTATTGAATTGTCCAAACTATGTGTTTAGTAATTACACAGTTAGGCATTTGTGCTTTGGGTGAGCTATAAATATAATATCTCCAAAGTGCCAGCCAGAGGCAGGAGATAAGGATGGCAGCACCTCTGTGCTACCAGCCTTTTAAGGCATCACAGCTAGAGTGGCATGAGGACCCTGATGGACCAAGCTGCTGTGCTCTTGAGCAGCCCCAGTGTTTTTTTTCTGCTCTTTTTGGGAATGTCTGATCTTAAAATACACTCACCTGCTGTAGGAAGGTCCTGTGAGGGACCCTAAGGAAGCCAGTCATTTTTCAGGGCTTGATGTTTTGTCTGAACTGACGCAACTCTAAATCAGATTGTTTGTCAGGGCTCTGGGATTGACAGAAACACCCTAGGAAATGTCAGCTGCTCTGTGGATGTAACAAACTCCAATTCCCCTTAATCTCTGTCTCCATCCTTTGCAGGTTTGCAGACTTCCTGCAGGGGAATCTGTGCCTCATGTCTTGCCTTATTGGAGCCCTGCACTGCCTGATGTGTGGGGAGGTAGTGCTGGTGCTACCACTCCACTGCAAAAATAGATAAAATACTTCAGAGATGAGCCTAGGGTCATGAAATAAATCTACATGGGCAGCAGGTGTGAGCTCTCTTCTCAGAGCTCCCTTCCTGCTACAATGCAGGTGTGATGCTGGGTGAAGGGGACACATACATGGAAGGAGTGAGAAATGGAGTAGAAAAGAGCTCTTCCAACAGCTCCCATAGGTAGTGTCTCACTGTCCCCAGAGGAAAATCTGCCTGATCAAAGCTCAGTGCAGAGGTGGTTTTATGTCCTTTCTAACACTGAGTCCACCTATGCTTTCAATGTACTTCTGTAGAGAAAGTTGCAGCAAGGGACATGGCCCTTGATATGAAGCTGAACTATTTTGAGATTTTTTTTTTTAAGGAGAGGAAAAGAAAAACCTCTCATTAAGACAGAAAGGTGAAGAAATTGCACTAGGCAGCCACAACCTGCAGGCAAATGGCTCTCCTTTACACAGCGACCTACTTCTCTGAAGGAGTACTGCGCTCTTCAGCTGAAGTAACTTGTTCCTCCTCCTGGCTGAAGAAGGAGTATTTGTTGAGGGGTTCAAATGCTTTGTTGGATTTATTTAACACTTCCACAGTCCTGAAGAATGCCTCATTCCCTTCATCTCCCTCTTCTTTCTCTTCTCTTCAGGGTGCTCTTCAGGAGATAGTGTCACCTCCCAGCATGTCTCTGAGCAATTCGTTTGGATAGCAAGCATGGGTCAAGCCATGGAACATGGATGTTAACACAAACCACGTACCAGGTTTTCTGACATGACAAACTGATTTATAGTATGATATGGAGCCCAGTCAGGTTTTATGATTTTAACTCCAAACCAATGAGAAATTGGCATCTGAAGGGTTCATCCTAACAAAAAAACCCGCTTATAATAGCATGTCCTCAGTCCCTGCCAAGCAACACAATTTGACGGCCTGTACTGAGTCTCTTGGGACAAAAGACTTTCACACATCTTTTTTTGTCCATGCAGAAATGCCCAGCTTCTGAGCACTGTGGATGAGGAGCATTGCCTAGAGACTTAGGTTAGGGAGACAAGAGAACTGTCCCGCTGATTCCTGGTGAAAATATTGTTCATCCTAGAGCTATCGGCCTTTTGCCATGTGTTTCTTTAGCTACCATGTAAACAGCCCTTTCTTATTTCCGAGAACAATAAACAGTTATGAAAAGCTGTATAAGCAGCAAAAATGTAGTAGTTAGGATATATGTTTGAACAGTTCTGGAAAGCCTCAACATTTTAATACTAGCCTTTTTTTTGTTATTTGTTTGCATGATTCAAAGGTCAGGCTGATGTTATGGAAACAACCTGGATAAAAGATGGCTGTCCCCAGCTCCAGTTCAGGATGTTCTGGGCACCAGTGACATGTTTAATCCCCAGGTGTCAGCCCAAGTACAGAGCACATTTGGATCTGGTATAAACATCGAGAAACTGGGAACCCGTTTGGGGTAAAAGTCTCACAACACACTTCATCTAACTGCTTGAGAAGGTGGATTACTGATCTGTTAAGGCAAACATTGCTGCTTTTCTCTCTGAAAAGGGCAAATGTCCTGTACAGCTGGTTGCCTCCCACTCTCCCTCTGTTTCATTTGGGTATTGCTTTACTCTTTGATGAGGATCACCAGGGAAAGGAAGGCTCCTTGAAAAAAGATGCCATCAGTAGACTGAAGCATCAGCAGCAAGTCAGGCTTCTGGGCCTGATCCTGTGCTCCCCACAGTGGGTAACATCTCAGCTGCTTCCCTGAGATAGGCAGGGAAGTGCCCCTGCCCTTGGGACATCAGCACTTCTGAGATACAGAAGGGTGATAGGCTAATGGTGGAGGAGGAGTATTCCTGTGGGTGTTGCCAAGAGCAGAGACCTCTCCAGGCTTCTCAGCTTTACAGCAGCATAGGAATGTAGTCCTTTAAAAAGAGGGATCGGCGCTGAAGCGCTATGGCCCAAAGCAGGTGTGGCATGGCAGGCTTCTTTGCCTTCTCCATGGGGCTGCAGCACTGGAGCCAGTCCTGCTGGTCCCACAACTAAGGCATTAGCACAAAACAAAGCAAGAATTTCAGCCAAGTAGCAGTGCATGTGCTAGGAGAGGTGCTTTAGAGTTACAAGATCATTTAATTTGGAAAAGTTCTTTAAGACCATCGAGTCCTGTGCTTTTGAAATGCAAAGGAAATGCTGCAAACTGTAAAGCACAGTCCCCACTGGAAAACATACCAAGGTCCTGTTACCTACTTGTTACACTGAGGTTAGAAGTATTACTGCTGATCCCTCACAATCAGGATTCACGCCACCATTCTCTACAAGTCACAAAAGATGCCAAAGTGTGGGCACTCAAGAACTATGTAATTATTCAGGACAGTTTTAATAAGAAAAAATCTCACCACCTTGCACCAGTACTGCTCTTTCTAAAGGAAGAACTCTACTGACAGATATTCATGGGAACTTGACCTTGCTGTCCTAACATTTGTGTTCATGGTAGGTAGCACAGGGATTAAAACCACATTATGATGTTGTTGAGCCTTTAATCTAATTTGGGGGATTTAGAGGCAGGTTCTGTATATATGATATTGACTGCCAGAGACTTAGCAGCAGAGCCAGAGGGGAAGAGGGAGCCTGTGGAGATTTTGCTGGTAGTCAATATTTTGCAAACACTTTACACTCAGGCCCTTGTGGTGAGGAAGATGGGATTAGCATTTCCGAACAGGCAATTCAGCTGTGCTAGCAAGCCATCAGCCTTGATGAGAGGCTGCCTCAGCCACAGGTCACACCAGTACTCTCCTTCCAAAGAGCATATTTGCAGATAAATCCTCAAATCCAAGTGTTCTGCACCTGGAAGAGGAGCATGCACAAATGCTGACCTCCATGCAAACCCAGGGGAGCGCAACCTTTTGTCAGGAGGCACACAGAGCATTGCACATCTTGAGATCCTCCCACACCTGTGAAAATACTTGTGTCAGGAAGCATTTGGGCTCCAGCAGCAGCTGCCTCAGGGATGTCAGTGTCCTTCAGGCACTCAAGGATGGAAACCTACCTGGAGGATCCCAGCCCTAGCATCCTCCTGGTGGGTAGCTCTCCTCACCACCACCACCACTTGTGTTTGGGCTCTGGAACATGGATGAGAAACAAGTGCCTTCCTATGAAACAGCAAAGCAGGTGTGATTTCAAAGGGCCTTGTCCCTGCCCGGCTTTGCCTTGAAGCAGCAAAGCAGGTGTGGTTTTGAAGGGCCGTGTCCCTGCCTGGCTTCCCCTCCTGCCCTATGTTTTGAGCCAAGGCTCCAAGAAGATGTCATCGCTGCAAAGCTACGTGCAGGCTTGAGAGCAGGCCGAAACACTCAGAGCCCTGTGACCTCTTTGTTTTCCACGGGTGCTGCCAGCAGCAGCTCACCTCGCCTACTTTCTGCCATCAAAAGCTGGCATCTAGTGTAAGCCAGCTATCTGTGTGCTTTCTTTGGTGGGTGGTGGTGCCTATCTCCCACTGCTGACTGCAGGGGGAGGGGAGATGACTCACTCCAGACAGCTAACTTGTAGTGATTGAAGTTATGTGATATGTGCCTCAGCATAAGATGCCCTTGCTGTGTGTAGTGCCTGTGTTGGGCCAGATGTAGGTTAGCTTAACCCATTTTGGTGCCTCCAGGAATGGCCAGTAGTTCATATTTGGGAATATATATTCTCCAGAACAATTGGTTTGGGAGCTCTTTGGAACAGAAGCAAGCTATATTTAATGACCTCTTTCTGTGAATTTCCCCAAGTGAACCTAAATGCTCAGGGTGTTTGGCCCATCCCCTGCCCAGTCTCTCCAGCTTACACCTCCCTGCCTGGGGACTGACAGAGGCTCAGAGCACAGGCAGGAACTCTTTACCCAACACAAACAATACCACATCCAGATAAATGATGCAGATGAGAGTCTGAAAATTCAGACATTCAACTCTCCAAAACTTCTAAACTCAAACTTTGCATGGAAAACTTAGGGAACTTTCTTCATTCTCCTTCTCGCAGAATCAAAGAACCACAAAATAGTAGGAGTTGGACAAGACCTCTGGAGATAATCCAGTCTAACCCCCTGCTAAAGCACGTTCACCTCAATCAGGTCACATAGGAAAGCATCCAGGCAGGTTTGAAAACCTGTAGAGAAGGAGACTCCATACCCTCCCTGGGCAGCCTGTACCAGGACTCCCTCACCCTCAGGAAAGAAGTTTCTCCTCATGTTTAAGTGGAACTTCCTGTGTTCCAGCTTGTGCCTGCTACTCCTTGTCCTGTCACTGGGCACCACAGAAGAAAGACTCACCCCATCCTCTTGACACTTGCCCTTTAGATATTTGTAAGCACCGATAAGGCCCCCCTCTTCCACAGGCTAAAGAGCCCCAGGTCTCACAGCCTTTCTTCTCCATACTCTGCCCATTGACACTGAGGAAGATTAATCCAGTCCCCAGTGTGCCCTGCTGCCTTTCCATCCTTACATAATGGCCCTATATCTCAGGATTTACTTGGCAAATACAGTGACATGGCACTGACAAGTGCCCTGAGTAAGAACAGGACTGGATGATGCCTCTTTAGCCAGAAGGAGTTATGGATATATTTTCAGAGTACAAACAAGGCTGGAAACGCAGGAATAATTTCTTCTTCGCTCTTTCTTTTATCTGCCCAGCAAATGTTATAGCTCACAAAAGGCCACTACTCTTTGCAGCTGTTCCATGGCCTCACCTTTGCCCTTTCCCATTTTGGCTTGAATTCTTGTTCTCTTCACTGTAGCTGCTGTTTTTGGATCACACTAAGACTTCTTCAGTCCAAAACGAAATCTACCCTCATAATCCACCAAAACAGATCCTGATAAAGCCAAGCAGGCTTTACTAAACAACAATCTGAGATATAACTATTGTGGGTGGAAATGAGAAAGGGATCCAAGTGATTGCCTGGGTTCAAATCAGCCCCAGGAATACTGAATATTGGTGCCCTAATTGAACATTTATCTGCCTGTTTGAAGTAGTCTTTATCCCACTGTACCTAAAGCCACCAGTGAGTATGAGTACATGTGCAAAGTAAACTCTTAGGAATCCATTTAGAAGAGAGTTATGCTCATGATATAACTGTTATCTGAGAGATGGACAGTGCTGTGACCCCAGCAGCAAGAGCCAGAAGTTGCCAACAGCAAAATTAAGCAAGCAAGAGCCCAGCCTGCTTTGCCTGTGCCCTAGTACAGGGGTGATTGTATGGATAAGGAATTTCAGCCTAAGCAGTTTTATTTTGGCAGGAGTAAGAGACTGAGATGGGCTTTTGTAACAGAAGCTGTAGATTGCCTTAAGCATAGGTGTAATCGCCAGCCCACCCGTCATAGTAATAATGCTCTGGCATGAATTCATTGTGTGACCTTGGATGTGACACTCAAACCCATGTTATCAAACCTGGCAAATGCATGCAAGTCCCACTGAAGGACAGAGGAGCTGCAAGTGCCAAATACTTAAAAAAAAGGTCAAATTAAGCTCCCTGGGGCTCAGATTTCCCTCTTACAGGGGAAACTATGAGAGAGAGCACTGCCGAGAACAAGATCTGAAAAATACACAGAAGCCATGAAATCCTCCAACCCTTAGAGGACTAAGAATTTCCCAAACCTCCACAGCCATTGGAAGGATCCTTATGTTAGGAGCACATTTGCCATCAAAAAGCCCAAAGATTGGCTTTGACAGCCCTTTCCCTACATCTTCAGCTTCATGCTGGGTTCATGCTGGGTGCAGGGCACACAGCCTCAAGCAGAGGTGTTTCAGCACCCCAAAATTGTCCTGCCTGCATGCACTACATCACAATCAACAGGCTGGTCTTAGGACATATTAAGTAGGTCTTTAGTTGTAAAACTAGTACAACACTGTACTACCTTCAAAGGCACCTCCCAAAACAGCGCAGAAATAGAAACTAGGATAATGCAGCTGGCAGTGGTGATGAATCTAAAATCTTGCACAAGATGTTTCAGCATGATGTTGTCTCTATACACTGTGGAATAGGGCAGCAGCCTTCCTTTTTGGCATCGCATTTTTGTAGGTCTAGTGACTCAGGTTAGCCTGCTGAAGGCCATCGTGTTCAACTTGAAACTAGCCCAGCAATATTAAAAAGTTATGTTTATAAAGAGCAGCTGTTGGCATTATTGTGTATATCCTTGCCCTGGAGACAGAATCGACTGCATAACTGATAATCTTTGCTAGTAGTTTGTTGTACTGCTGATGGAAATG
Source organism: Urocolius indicus (assembly GCA_013401255.1). Taxonomy (NCBI): domain Eukaryota; kingdom Metazoa; phylum Chordata; class Aves; order Coliiformes; family Coliidae; genus Urocolius; species Urocolius indicus. The sequence continues at coordinate 76,959 of WBNH01010569.1, read as the reverse complement.
CAGCTCAGGGCCACCATGTACCTTTTAGCCCATTTAGCACAATGAAAAAAAATTCACTGTAGAGCCTAGATTAGCTTGGATACAAGTACCAAAATTAATGTCAAACCTGACACCTACCATTTCCCCTTCCCTGGATTGTGTATGTGACCATGATGAGCCTCAAATGCTTGTGTTCTCTCTTTGCTGACTGATTTACCTCTTCTCTCATCCATAACGTAAAAAGCCTTCTGCTGATTGTGTTAATACCCTACCTATCTCAGCAATGGTTTCTGTGAGAGCTCACGGTGATTTTGCTGGTGGATGAAAAAAGGCTGTGAGTACTAAAACTGGCACCCTGATTTTATGTCTAAGTTTAACAGAGAACATGACATTTACCAGCAGGACAGCTCTTTGTGGTACCTCAGTTAAACAACAGAGCTACTACTATCCTCATCAGAGCTGCTCAGATTTCTCAAAACCGATTCAAAGGGAATTCAAAGTTCTATGGCCACGCATTAATTTGAAAGTCTTGACAGATATGTTTAGCCATTAACTTGTCGGAGCGCAGAAACCAAAACCAAAGCATGCTGAACAAGGAAGTGACACGTCTTTGCTGTGTGTGTCTCATCAGCTGAGACTAGCTAAATTGTCAGTTACACACTGATCAAATACACACAAAGAGCTCTCTGATTTTCAGATTGTTGGGTAAAAAAACAGAGTGCCTTTTTTGTGCTCTAAAAGGATATGCTTACACACAATGTAACTGAAGAATAGTGAAATTGGTCTTTATCATGCAAAATCCGCATTCTGTTTTTTGTGCATATCCTGACTATGAATTTGCTGATCTTTCTAACTGCCACCTGTATGCTTATAAAGCCATCATCCAATGTAATACCAGGCCACCTTAGCATTAACATAACTTTCTTTGCATTTTTTCCATGTTCATAGAATCATAGAAT
>WBNH01010569.1:45822-75971 GCA_013401255.1 Urocolius indicus | reverse complement strand
GCAGCCTTTCCTCGTATGAAAGATGTTCCAGTCCCCTGATCATCTTGGTGTCCCTGTGCTGGACTCTCCTCAGAAATTCTCTGTCCCTCTCGAGCTGAGGAGTCCAGAACTGGACACAGAACTCCAGATAAGGCCTCACCAGGGTAGAGTAGAGGGAGAAGACTCTCCCTTGACCTGTTGGCCACACTCTTCTTGATGCATCCCAGGATGCCGTTGGCCTTCTCCTCTTGGCTGTTATTGCACATCTCTCCCTTGCTTCCTTTCTGCTCACTGCACCTACTGTGTCAACAGGGTGGTCTGCCAATTTCCCTTCTCCACTCAAGCCTCAAAACCCCCCAAGCTAATCCTCTCCATAGCATCCTTGCCACCACCTCTTTCCGCTCCATGTGTTTCCTCAAAATATCCGCAGTTTCTCTGCTTCTCCTCATTCCCCACTTCTCCCTGTTTAACTGAACTGACTGAATATCCCTATGGTGTGTTATTTCTCTTTGTTTGCTGTTGATGAGTGTTCTTCCCACATTACTCCTCATCCATCAAGCCCCACACAAATGGGCACATCTAACACCATTTTGGCAGGGCACACCAAACCAAGATGAGAGCTGAGGCCAGTCTACTGCAGCTGTTGTTTTACTGCTCCTCCACAGGGCTGGATCACACTCCCACATCACAGGAGTCTTGTAGTAAGCAGGTCAAATTGATAAATCACTCAGAAGAGTGAGGTATGCCCAGCAGTAGTGATAGAGGCAGCTGCTGAGCATAACCAAAGCATTCTTTGGAAAAGCCTTCTGTAAGCAAATCTGCCATTTTGGTTTTGGGCACAAACGTTAAATATTCTGGAGAGCACCTTGCCAAGATGGAGATGAGAGATTCGCACCTCTCTTTGATCTGTGATTGCACTAAACTTGGCTCCTGCTCAGCGAACAGCAGTGCTTCTTTCCATCTTTTAGGGAGAATGTGCTCCTTTGCAAGAGTATGTCTAAAAAAGGCATTTTTCTTGAGTCCTGGCGTGAGCTGTAGATGTTGCCCGTGGTTTGCAATTGAGCTTGGGCCTGAAGAGTTGCAGTAGTTTCCAAACCTAAAGAAGTACAAAAAGTAAGGTCCTCTGGCATCTAAGGGTGTAGAACAAAGGCAGATTAACACATAGAAAGAAAGAAAAGTTGTGAGACCTGTCTTGCATGCTGAAGTGCTTTTAGGTCATTCCGTCTGTGTGTCTTCACAACAAATCCTAAAATGACACCAGATCCCAGACATATGGGCTCTCTGGCTCTGATCCTGCTTTGGTCCTTGTATACAGGAAGGGCTCCAAAGACAACTTTGCCTTCTAAAGACAAAATTTTAGAAAAACAAATACTATATTAGATGGAAATGCAATAATTTTGATAATAGAATCACATAGGTTGTGGGAGGTTATCTCTGATAAAAATGAGTAAGCTGAGAGCTGTAGACAGACATGACTCTCCACTTACTCTACAGCTGGGTACCAAAACAGCACAGAAGATGCTTGCTCCTTTGTAAAGCTGCAGGATGTTTCTAGCATGGCTTGTGCAGAGTCATGGAAGAGTACTGGTAGGAGCTCATCTGGGCCCTTAACAAGCTCAACTGGTCTTTTCATTCCCCTGATTTCTGGCATCCAGGCCTGACCTGAAATAATTAAGGACCTAAAACTGAGCTCTGTGATGGACCTTTCCCATGAGATCTCTCATTGCCCTAGCATCATCACAATCAGTACCCAGTACCAGTGGGAGAAACTCCTCACTCCCCAACCTCTGCCGTAATTTCATCCCAGGGCTGTCATCCCAGGAGGAGCTACTCTACAGTCATAGCCATCTGCCATCAAACGTAGTGGAAAGTTGCTTCCCTGTCTATAAAAGAGAGTTGCACCACCTCCATTACACATGCTGCAGGGCAATGTGGCTCAGAGTAGGAAGGTATGATATGGAAAGCCCAGGGTATCCCAGAAACAAAGCTTCCAAAGTTCTGTTTCTGTCATGGTTGGCACAGTTACATTAACAGTCAGAACAGAGAAACTTTTGAAACATGTGACCTGTTGCTGTTACAATGAAAAATTATTTTCATCCTCTCTCAGAGGGACTGTAACAGAGCATTTCTCCTCCTTTTCATACATGATATCATGCCAGCAGCTCAAATTGCTCAGCTTTCTCTTAGTAGCTCCATAGATCTGGATGTGAGAATCTTATAAAGGACAGCTCTCCTGCATCACACCAACCAGCCTGGAGTGCTGGTGCAAAGAAGACTAACCCGGAGGTCAAAACCACTCTTGACAGGAGTGAGATCAGGTTATGTTAAACAACCCATTAACACTAACCTTCTGGTGTTAATGTGGCAGTGGCAGGTTATATCTACAGTCCTCACAAAAGAAGTAAAACTTTAGCCACCAGCAGCCAGTTCTGAAACTTTGCAAGTGAAGTTGGGCCCTGGTGTCACACATAAACATATAAACACAGGGACTGCTTGATGCAAAACGTTGGCTAACATGGATCTTGCACTTGGGAGAACAGATGGAAAGTAAAATAGTGCTAATAGAATATGGAGTATGATAAATGACTTTTGGTTTTACCATTTTACAAAAATCTCTCATCCAGTACATTCACATCTCCAAAGGAAGAAAACATCCTGATGGGGTATTGCAGGGGAATTGTTCATACCAAACATGTTCCTGTTATTGCCAGCCTGAAACTGGTTACCATTAATTCGTGTCTTAATACAGAGAATATCTAATTTACTACATGCATTATCGCTGTATATATGTTTATACCTACTAGGATTGTTAGCCTATATGTCTGTGTGAGCTGGTATTTTGAGTGTATAAAGAATTAACGCAAGGAAGCTTGAACCCTGCCCATCCTTCAAGGAGAAGCTTTCCTTCACGGTCAGCATGCTTTAAGGTAAACACTGGAGTGGTGATATTTTTTTCCCTGTATGGGCAGAAGATCCCACCAGAAGATCGGCAGGAACTAACACTTCTCTGGTCAGATGATGGCATGAATGGAAGAAATGTCAGAGGGACTTGCAACATCCCAGGGGAGAAAGAAGATGTTCAAGGACATAGCTATCCCTGAATCAACATCCCTTCAATGAAATACAAGGTCTTGCTTAAAGACAAGCTTCCAGCTGAAAGGTATGTAAGCATGCTGAGATCATTTTAACTGGGTAAAACAGAAAACTGAGTTAGAAAAATTTGTCTGCAGCTGTAAGTTTTCTTTTATTTCTGCACAGCTGCCTCTAAATAAGGAGATGGTACTGCTGATCTTTGGATTCCTGAATAAATTCGTTCCTTACTTTATCTTCAAGCCTGTCTGGTGGTAGAAGTGATTTAAGGATAACTGGCAAACCACTGTCATTCCATTCCCAAAGAAACGATGATTCAGTAAAGGGGAGTGTTAGACTATTCTCCTACAAAAGATACAAAACCAGAGCTAACCAGATATCTCTCCCTAAGTTGCATGGGACATTGTAGAAGTTGATAATGAGGCTTGAAAACAAAGTCTTCTTGGGACTATCTCTGGAAAGCTAGCAAAGTGCCTCAACATGGAGGCACCAACAAGTTCGTGGTGCTAAGGATGGCTGAATCTGGTGAGCTTTTGGATGCAGGTGAGGCTGCTGTAGCTCCATGTTCACGGGTCCAGGCTACAGCGAAACTGAACTTGTATTCTCAACAGGCAGACACACACACACACACACACACTATGCACATCGCTGTTCACATGGATCAGCACAGCCAGCTCACATAAACATGAGCATCAGAATCAGACCAGTCTTCTTCTCCCTCTCTGGAGCATCAGAAATGCAGTCTGCTAGTGGGATATACACACAATGCATGGGTCACTTCAGGAGCTGGTCAGAAACATTCTGTCTTCTAATTGGCCTGTAGTTCTCATCCTCCTTCCACTGCTGGTGCTTGGGCTTATGACCTCCAAAGGTTTGTGGTCCCCTGCTGAGTACTGGTACCTTCTGATCCTACAAGGGTGGTCTGAAGCTTGCTAGCCCTCACACAGAATGACTCAGGACACAGAGTGCAACCTCACAGAAGCTAGTTATAAATAGGATTTAGTGAGAGCAGAAGACAGATGGTCGTGTTGAAGAACAGGATTCAGTCAAGCAAACGTGCACTCAACTGAGAACCTTTACCTCCATTTCCCCTCTATTTCCTCATGGTTATTAGCCCTCCAATTCATCTTGATGTCTCCATTATTCCACCTTTTTTCCTTCCCATAAGCATCCCTTACTCACATATTCCTACAGTCTCCCGAAAAGCTTCCACAAGAAACGTTATACAACTCCCGAACTCTCCTACCTGTGCGTACCATACAAAGTCCTGCATCCTGTTAAGCAGTATCTCCTTTTGCTGTGCACTTGGCTGTCCCCTCACAAGGTGTTTCACACTGGTAAGGGTCTAATCCTTCTCCTTTGATGATCATAGGGAGCTGCCAATTCAGTGGGCCCTAGTTTCACTGCTCATGTCAGTAGGCTTCCTCCACCGACCATTGATTCCTGCTGGTCTTGTTCCTTGCTGTAGTTGGCCTTTAGTCACATAATTTAACATATAGAAACCTAATCTTTTTCTTTGAGTGTCTACTAAAAAAAAAAGGTCAAGCAGAGCTTCCCATAGGGAGCCATGCTGTCCTGGCATGGCTGGCTGCATGAAGGATAACTAAATAACATAAAAATACTTCTTTAGCACAGAGGAAAAGCTGGATCTCCAGCTCTTATTGCATGCATAAGACAGAGTGTTCATATGCAATCTTGATAGCCTTCGTCTTGGATAGCCTTCTAACTTGAAATGCATGAAAGGAGCATGATTTCTAGAGGATTCAGATGCTATCAAAATTCAATCCTTTGAAAGCTTCATCGTAACACAGAACAGAGTCTATGCCCTTCCGTGAAAGTGCCACAGTTATCTTCAGCATCTCTGCTTCAGATACTCCTAGAACTGAAATAACCCCATAATAAGCCATAATTTAATTAAACTATCAGTTTGAAATGTCTGAGTGTTGTATTGAGTCCGTGTGGAAAATATGAGCAGAGATAATTGTGTTAGCTAGGAATAACAAGACAGCTTGCCGTGTAAGACTAGAAAGGCCAAAGCTCAGCGTGATCCAAGCTGGCAGATCCTGAGACTGTGGTGTTAGGCTGGTCCTGTTGTGGACTGCTGAAGAGCCGAGACTGTAAATGTTTATTTTAAAATGGGCATTCAAGGGCACATTCTGGATCATCTGTTACTCCTTAATGTGATTGTATATATTCCTTTAATATCCATGATTGATATTAGCCCAAGCAGCTCTTGATACTGCTTGAGCAAAACAGCTTTTAAGAGGGAGAAAGCAAGAGCTGGACTTGTTATTGGCAATATTTAGATCATGGAGATACTTAGAGACTAACCACAGCTAAGGAGGTTGTGTCACCTTTTATATATACTCAGATGGGATTCTTTATTGACATTATGCTTATTGGCACATCACTCAGACTGAAGAGCTCTCCCATGAGAAAGAGGGAAACTGTAAACTCTCATGACAGCAGCATAACACTCTCCGTCTGTGAAAAAGCCACTGGGTTTATCAGTCCCCTCTATCCCAGGTGGGGAGCTACAATGTGTGGTTCCTTCTGGGATTTACACTTTTCTTTAGTAGCAGAGAAACCTAGGACAGGGCTGTAGTGATAACCTTCTGTTCATTCCTCCTGGCCACTTCAGCCCTACTGAGGAGTCTCTCCATCCCCATCCTTTACTGGCAGCTCCTGCCTGGGCAGGTCTGGTGTTTAGAGGGACACAGCTGGAGGTGGCCATTAGTGGGGAGAAAACAGTGCTGTTATGCTTGCTTATTCCTTATTGACATACTTTGAGTAAAAGAACGTAATGAGGAGTGGCTGAGGTAGCTGGGATTATTTAGTCTGGAGAAGAGGAGGCTGAGAGGAGCCACGATCACTCTCTAAAACTACCTGAAAGAAGGTTATAGTGAGGTGAAGGTCAATCAATCACCTCAGGGTGAGAATAGCAATGAATGGTAGGACAAGAGGAAATAGGCTCAAGTTGCACCAGGCGAGGTTTAGATTAGAGGTTAGAAAAAACTTGTCACTGAGAGGGTTATTAAGCATTGGAACGAGCTGCTCAGGGAGGTGGTGGAGTCACCATCCCTAGAGATATTCAAAAGATGCAGAGAAGAGGTACTGAGGGATATGGTTTAGTTTAGTGATGGGCTTGGCAGTGTTAGGTTAGTGGTTGGACTTGATGATCTTAAAGGTCTTTTCTAACCATAATGATTCTATAATTCTACCAATCTATGATTCAAATGCTGGATGGTTTTATTAGCATACATTAAAAGAAGCTTCTGTCAAGATAATAGAAAGTTTTGACAGCTAATTAGTAGAAAAACTATTAAAAGGCTTTTTATCTCAAAAGTAGCAAGGTGTGAAAACTGTGTTTGTAAGGCTGACTGGTTGTATGATGTCAGTTCCAAGCTCAGATCATAAAGGTGGGCTGCTTAATGTAATCATTAAAATGTAAAAAATTTGATTTTCCAACTGTTCCAAAGATGTTATTTTCAAGGTGTGTTTATGTTAAATGCATCTATGTGCTCCTAAACCAAAATGATGTGAAAAGAAACAAATGTGAGACTTTTGTTTCACATCAGCAACCTGGCTCATACAGCCTTCACACCAGGAGCCTGCTCTCTGGGCTCAGTCAAAAATGAAAAACTAGAGCTTAGTTCAGCCAGAACACAAATCAGAACATTAAGACTGATTTTGGACCAGGTCCAAACTAAACAAGAACATGGCTCATGTTAGCCCAAATCAAACCTCTAATTTTTCATGGAGCTTGCTCATGAGCCTGACACAGTAACAAGCATCAAGAGGGGTTCGTAAACTATGCTGTCAAGTCTGTAGGCCCAGGGGTCACCTTGCTGGGTTCTGCTGCACCAGCTGCTGGTGACCTTCTACGCTCCTGCCCCTGTAGTGTCTGCTCAGCAGGGCTCTAGGGAGAGGACATCCAAGCACAGTCCTGCAACCTTGTCTTGCCCCAGTGCTCCCTTCTTTCCCTGGCCCTTCAGCAGCCTTGACAGCCAGTTAGGTTATGGGCTGTGTTTCTCTGCAGGAGCTCCTGCTGCTCCATCTCAGCTGCCTGACGGGCACCGTGGCCAAAGGCCCTGTGAGTTGTTCTCCTTAGAAATCACAAGCAGAAGAATGTAACATTCAAAAGAATTCAGGCTTTTAATTAGGAGCTGCTGTGGGGATGAAAAACTTGACCAAACAATAAAAAATATATCCGAACAAACCCCAGACCACCATAATATCCTTACTTCTCTCTGCCTGAACTACTTTCCTGGATCTTTCCAGGGGAAAAAGTCTGTTTATCTTTTCCCCCTTCCAGGCCATAGAGTAGCTTTTGGGCATCATCCAAATTCTACTGAAGTAAATGGAAAGTTTTCAAGGTCCCTAAATCAAGCCCCAAATGCAGGGTGATAAAAAGGTCTGAGCATCCTGCCTTATATTCAAAGCGAAAACACACACATCTTGCAAGTGTTGCATGTAAGTAGGCCTCTCCCTTTCCCTGTTTCTCCAGCATATGGATAGGTCTCGATATGGTAGTTGCACCTTGTCTCAGAAAGGAGGATGGGCCTGGCTCCCTCATAGCAATGAAGCTGCCCTTAGCAATGGAATACTACACCACAGGAACAGTTTTTCTGCTGGTTCTTGACTGCAGAATTTCAAACAGAGCCCTGTGGTGATGACTCTGTAACCATATGACGGTACCTGGCAACACCATAGGTTTGTGGATAACGCACTGTCTTTCTCAGGTCATACCGATGGACATTAAATGACTTCTGTGAATAGTCACTAAAACACCCATTTGGCCCAGACCACTTTTGTTTTAAACCGTCAGCCTTTAAATTTTATTCTCTAGTGTGAAAACAACCTTAGATAGCAAGTTTTTATTGGCAGCCTGATAGATAAGACATTGGCTGATGCCACGGGTCGATAAACTTCTACAAACTTGAGTGACTGTGGATGTGAGCCCTTGCACTAAGGATGTTAAAGAGGCCAAGTGAAAATTTTGTCATAAAAATAGTCCCACATGCAGGCAAACAGAGCAGTAGAGACTAGGAAGAACCATTTTAAACCTCTAATTCATTTGGCCTACTATGAGTTAGACCTGCTCTGCTTCCCAGACTTTGCAAATAGCCAAGATGAAGGCTAAAGGCTTACTAACAGCTGCATAAGCTCTCTTTGGTACAGTTTGTGCCAGGCACAGCTCACAACGATGTTTGACAAAGTCTCTCACCAGGCTCTTTCACAAAGGCATTGGTAGCAAAAAAACCACATACTCCTCTCTTCATTTAGCAGGGTTTTCTAGTGAAAATTAACATCACATTGCTGTAAGGATAACTCCACATCAAGACACTGCTTGTTATAATATCTCGATTTTTCCATCTTGATGCCTCAGGCAGGTTTCAAAATTTAAATTTCAGATACTCTTTGCATATCCCCAAAGCTGAGGAGTTTTCTTGTTTGGTTGGGGTTTTTTGTTTGTTTCCTAAGCTGTTAGAGCTTTCTGAGAAATTTGGAGTCTCTGTGGTTTCTTCCAGCTTTCTTCCTCCTGACCGTGGGACTCACTGATTACCACAAAGGCACAGAAAGACGGGGCTGAATACTCTGCCCGTGGGCAAGATTAGCTGTAGACATACTACTTCTGACAGATGCCCTGACAAAATGTTAGCTTATTCTTAAGCGCTCACGGCACCTGTGAGATATTCAGCAGGATTCCTGAAGAGTTTCAGGTTTTTTTACCCATAGTGGACTCAAACTTTTAGCTCAAACCATCCATAAGAACTCCTGAGTCCTGCTATGGTGATTTGAGGCCCTGGAGGGTGCTGACCAGGGGTGGCTCAGGTAGGGGCACAGATGTCCTGGCTGGATTAGGTTAGGCAAAGTCAACATACTGCTATGCACATTTCTGTAGTGTACCCCAAAGATGTAAAATAAAAATCTTTTAAGGATCTTCTCCCAACCCTCATGGTGTCATAAAGGACAAAGGGTTGAATCACATCTGGCCAGCTGTGCCGTAGGTGCTAAGAGAGGGTGACCAGTGGTGGCACCACAGGTGAAGACATGCAATGAGATTTTTCTGGTTTTGTTGCAGGAAAGATGTTTGTCAAAATTCCTCTTTTTGATACCAGCTATTATAAAAGTTACCCATACACACACAACAGAGAACATATGAAAATGGGAGCCTGATCCAGGGCTAGTTCTTAATCATCTTACATCTTCCCTCTCCTGCCATCAGATTCTTTGATCTTGTGACCTCTGCATCGTATGACTGAAGAATTGTCATCCTTTTCTTGGTACAGCATTAATGCTAACCATTTCAGACAATATAATCACGGCTTCTTTGTGGATGGGTTAACTATACCTGCATCATTGTGGCAGAGGTGAAAAAAAACAGTATAGCTTCCTAAGTAAAGATTTTGTAACTTACTCACTGGGATACTACGATTTCCCAATAAGCTGGAAGCATCATACAGGACCACACCAAGCAAATATTCCATCAAGTCAAATAATTTTAGATGCCTAAACAATTATCAAAGTAAAACAATGTTGTCAGCCTGAAAGTGTACTCAGACCAGTGAGATATCTATAGAAAGAGTGTTGATCCCTTGGGGAATCTGAGGCCTGTTTCTCTGTAGTGTCACAGCAAAAAAAAAAAAGTCTGTCCCTTAAGCAGTGTCCGTGGTTTAGGATCACTTCTATGTACTCAAGGAAAGGCTCTTGGTTTGGATTCACTGAGAGGATTTCCTTTTTTTTTTACTATTATTTCACTGCTTCAACTGTACATGTTTTCATAGCCTACACAGACTTTGCAGTGGATCTTAAAAATTTGCAGAACTGTGTTGTTGGATTTTTTTCCCCTTTAGTATAAAGTCACTCTTAGGGATCCTGCACTGCACACCACAGTAAACAAACAGTTAGGGCTGTGGGACTAAGTCTGCTATGGATAGTCCATCCAGCATCAATTCATTATTGTTGTTGTTGTTGTTATTGCTATTCCTATCAAAACTGTTAATGATGGTAGTAAATAAAGCAGCTGTTTTAGGTTAGCTTCTATCAGCATCTCTCTTTTCAGTGAAGCAAGGTCCTTGCTGAAACTGCTTCCTGCAGCAAAGGATTATTCTGAACCACTTCTACCATCACACTCACAACAGACACTTTCCAGATACTCTAACTCACCAGACACTCCTTGGAAATGTCAGATACATCTTTTGTGAAGAGCTCCTGTTTTTAACAATATAATAATATTTCAAGCAAATACCTGGCAAGCCTTCAGATTTTGCCAGTGATTCCTATCATCTTTGGAAAAAAAGGAGATTTATGGGCAGTGCTGGTAGGTGGATAGGTGGACATCAGGCGTGTAAAAAGCATACCTTGTGGTTTTAGTGACGCATGAGTTATAATCACAGATGCTAGCGGGGTGCATTCCAGTCACTGTGACAAAGACAAAAAGGCAGGGTGAAGATTTGCGTTACTAATTATTTATGGGGTCCTGGTGTTCAACTATGCAACGCTGCTGTGGGTAGATTGCTGTTCAGAAAGTACTATAACATCAGCCCCAAAACATCCACTCTGTCATTCTTGTGTAGATGAATAGTGACATGGCTGAGGTATTACTTGTGCAGGTGTGACTGGAGCACAGGGGAATCGCTCCCTGTGCTCCCCTGGTAAGTCATGTTTTACTTCAGCACCTCCATGGAGCAGGGATGTGCAGCTGAAGAGGAAAGGGGATCTCAGCCATCCTACTCCATCCAGGGCAAAACTCCAGGTGGATACAAGTTATCTCATTCCTGCTCTTTCTTTCATACATTCTCTTCTCCCTCTCCCTTCACTCCAGATTACAATCTGGCCAATTTTAATATGTCATCTTCCAGATACCTTTTAGCTTACTATCATCAAATGTCTTAGTTTTGCCTTGACTTGGTCTTGGCTGCTTATTCTTCAGCCACAAATGACCTCTTCCATTAGGCTGAAATAAAAAGGGTTTTTAAGAGAAATTTTCTGGTTTGGGGGGATTTTTTAATTTGTTTTTCTGGTTTTGTTTTGGTTTTTTTTTCATCCAGTTTGGTTGCTTGATCTGTCATGACAGCAGCAGCACAGCTGTTGGAACAGGCAGTGAGAGTGAGTTTATGAGTCAGGTCCTGAACAGGGCTGCCACATGTGGAAAGCATTGCCCTGGTCAGCAGTGATGGGCTTTGCTAACTTCTCTCTTCTTGAGTAAGTGTAGCAGCAGTGTTGTCTTTAAGTATTTCAGATACAGAAGGAGTCTCTGGCTTCAGCTTGAGGTTATTTTTTAGCTGTCAGACACTTAAATGGATTTTTTATGGCGTAATTTTGGGTGTGCAATGCAATATTTTTTTTTCCTGGTGTATAAAGTCAGATGTACACATATACAGAAAAGAGGGTAGCAGTTGAGGGCATGTAGATGCTACAGCTTAAATATCTACAGCTGAGTGAGTCACCTCAGGCACGATGTACAGCCTGTGGAGCCCAGAGCACTATCCATCTTACCCAAAACTATGAGGATGTCCTCACTTGTTTAAACATCCTCACTTGTTTAAACAGTGAACTCCGCTTAAACAAAACAATACCCCAGCTATTAGCTGTAAAGACTAGTGAGAAAAAGAGTTGCTCCAAGTCAACCTGGAGTTGGGAATCAACCCCTGGTTTTCTTCTGAGTTAGTAGAGATTGTCTTTAGAGCTGAATTCAGAGAAGGAGTAGGACAGAAAAGTCTTCCTGTGATGCACAGACATTTTTTTCCTTTTTTTAACCTTTTTGCCACTCGATGCTTTTCACACAGCTGTAGCAGCACAGCAGCAAAGAAACTACAACAATATCTTCTGAAATGAAGTTAATCCCTGCACATGCTGGGCTGGACTGACACATGCTTGCACAAGATGACTTTAAAGCAGAGGTGCTTAAAGGCTGCTAGCAGAGGACAGATTATTTGCATGTCAGGAAATGATTCTGCTGGAGACAAGTAACCATAAACACCTACCCTTTACAAACTTGCTTTCATGCTCAAAGAAACTGATGCTCAGCCATGTCGAGGAATAATTTATTTCCTTTCCATAGCAGAAAGTTCACTGAAATGGAAAGCAGCTCTTACAGCTGAGTGCTCAAACTGGAATTATTAAGTATTTTTTAATAGCTGGCAAAATGATGTATTCACTTTTTCTGTTATCATGTAAATACTTTGTACTGAATACACTAAACCATCTTTTGCAAGATTAGATTGGATTAGACACATACTACAAAAATTACTCTTAATGAAAATGTTTAGGTCTGAAAGAGGATTTAAATATTATTTTCTATCACTTTAGGGCCTTTGTGTAAAGGACAATCTGGTCTTTTATGTTTAAATGGTTTAAAGCATCCAGCTTAAACTGCGTTACCCGAGAATTTCCGTGTTGCCATTAATAGCCCACTCTTAATTTGAACTACAGAGGAAGAATAGTAAGCAAACCCTGAATTTCCAGGCATTTTCTAATTCAAACCTGTATTGAAAGAGAATCTGCAGAAAAGATGCTAAAATCAAAGGTTATAAAGCATATAGTTTACCTGAGCTGCCTGGAGGAGTCCTTCTATGTCGTATGGTTGCCTAGGCTGAGCCTTTAAGGCTGAGTTAATTGGGATTTAACAGGAAAACACTGCCACAAGCTTTTACCAGCCTGGCAGGCACAGCTCCCAGCAAGGACACCCTCCTTCTGCATCCACGTCACTCCTGTCCCTGCAGACACAGTGGCCTCTTTCCCCACGTAAGGCTCGCCCAGTCAGCTGCCTGGCGGCTCCCCTACCATTTCTCCTGCAAAAGTGGCTGATCCTGATGTCTAGGGCAGGAGAAGGTTCTGCCTTTGAGGAGGGCAGGTATTGAAGACAGATATGGATGAAAGTCAGATGTATCACCTGTAGGAGTCCTGGTGAGGCTACTCTGAGTGCTGTCCTCTTCTTCATCTCTTTTCCCTTAAGTTGAAATTGGGTTTTGTGTTAGGCAGCCACATGTAATGGAGGTTTAGTAAATAGCAATGTAGCTATCAGATGGACAGACTGTGCTGGGGCAGGCATTTCACCACAGAGGCCATTTCTATCACTAGTCTTCCTTCTCCTCCACACTTTCTCTGAGATTAAATCTGACTTTTTCTCTTGTCACAGTGGCCAAGAGGTGCTAGGAGTTGGCTTGTAAGGATGAGAGAGATGGGAAGAAATGTCTTGAGTTTTCAGACAAAGAGCCACTGCATTTTGCGTGCCTGAATCTGTGTTCACCCCGTTGCGTTTCTGGGATTAGCTCCCAACACTGGCTTTCAAGCCTGTGATCCCACAGCCCCAGGAAGAGACCTAAATCTGTGCTCAACTCCAAGAACTGTACATGCTGATAGCATGTCCCAGACAGGATGGAAATTCATACTTGTTTAAACCTTTTTCTGGCCCAGAAGTCTTAAGCATATGCTCAGAGTTTAGGGATTGATTAAAGAGAAATCAATTCTGTAATTTGGAAGTTGTTTCCCAGCATGACTTTGACATTTGCTTCCCATGAGTTATCAATATTTAGCCTCATGAAGACTCAGATACAAGTTTGGGATGGCCTGAAAGATGCAATTGAAGGGAACTACCAAGATGTTCATGTCTGGCCACAGCCCTTCCTTTCAGAACAGAGGAATGTGGCTCATAGCAGTGAGGGGATGCTCCTGGCAGGAGCTCTGCAGCCCAGCTTGGGAAGGCATGATCCTTCCTCCTTGCTCACAGCAGCACCGCCACATCTCCCCATCACTTGTGGACATGCATTGCAGTTAAAGGTGATTTAACTCAGGCCTCTTCTGGTGATTTTAGTCTTTTACTAGGGAATCTTGACACTTCAGTACATTTTAGTTTGAAAGAAATTAAACCACTTCCACCTATACGATTAAGTGTTTTTAAAAGGTGTTTTTATGTTATCTGAACAGTCAGTTAATACAATACAAGAGCTCTTATTCTGGGGAAAAAAAAAGTCTGCATTTTTCACCAGCCATTAGCCCTGCAATGACTAATGCCCCAGAGCTGTGAGACATCTTGTAAGTACTCAGCAAAGTGGCAAGCTCGATTCTTGCATCTCTCCTCTGTAGCCCCTTTAGAACACATCAGAGTGTGGGCAGGGAACAAGCGTTGTATCTGAGGCTGACCCTGCCAGGTCTGGGTAAAGTGACTTCAGTGTTCATACTGATGATCACACTTTCTGGTCTGCTAGGCACAGAGAGAAGAGGCAGCAAGATTTTCACACACACACTTGCAAAAAGGCCAATGTTCCCCACTTGTCTGGTTGCTAGTGAAACATGGGTTGGCTTGGGGAATTTCAGCCCTGAGGCAACTCATATTTGGAAAATTATGTGGGCTCTCTCTTCTAGTTCTATGTATTTTATTTTTGCTTTTTTCTTCATTTCATGGAAATTCATTGATGACACTGGAGTACACAAGAGAGATTTGGAGCTGGTTTTGGATTGTTTTTCAGTCCCTTTTGATCTTAAGACATGGTGTCCATGTCATCACTCCAAGAGAGTGATCTGAAAAAAACCTCAAAGCTGCTCAGGGCATGCCTGACACACCTCTCCTTGATCTACATTTTTACTGTGCACTGTACAGCTCAGTTCCTGGCTGCAAAGGCTCCTCCTTTCCCAGGGATTAAATCTGAGCGTTATGATCAGCCACCTATTGTTGATGGCTGAGTCCCTACTCTTACCTCTCTCGTAGGACAGCTAACAACCTGCTTGTAGTTCTCTCCTCCTGGACAAACTCATTTTGGTTCTACCACCTTATTTCTTCTATTAAGGAGTGGCACAGGAGAGCAGAAAACCTAAACTGCATGAGTTGAGCATGGGTCATGATGGTCACAAATGTGTTGAGGAAGTGCCTGTTTCAGAAGTAGGAGCTGAGCATGTTTAGTAGCCTATACATCATAGAATCATGTGAGGGTGAGGGAGCCCTAGCACAGGCTGCCCAGGGAGGGTGTGGAGTCTCCTTCCTTGGAGGTCTTCAAGATCCGCCTGGACATGTTCCTGTGTGACTTGATCTAGGTGGACCTGTTTCTGCAGGGGAGTTAGACTAGACGATCTCTAAAGGTCCCTTCCAACACTACAATTCTATGATTCTATGATTCTAAATACAAGGTAGCCTGAAGGTTAGATGGACTGCCAATTCTTCATTTCTCCAAGGATGAGATCTAGATGAGGCTGTACTCTACACCAAATCACAGACTTTTCTGCCTCTGTGTAAGAAGATGGCTGGACTAAGCAAGTACAGACATGCAGGCACATGTGAGCATCACATTTTCCCCTTGCATGAAGACATAACGGCTAGGGCTCCTTATCTCAAAGGCTTGTATATCTTCTTTGTGCAAGCTTAGACAGCCTTATTTGTTATATCTCAGCTTCCCAAAAAGGAAAGTTTTGAGGATGTTTTCCTGAGGTAATTAATTTGCCTTTTTCTAGTCTCCTAGTTCTATTCCTCTGCTCACTCACGGGTTTGTTTCATTCCACAAAGCAGCATTGACAGGTGACCAATATAGCTGATCTTTTCAGTGGTGTGGTTTTCTATGAACAACTCTCACCATGGCTATGCCACTGCCAGTAAAACCCACTCCTTCTCTCCTCTTGTCCAAGCTCTTGAACACCTGCTACCACAACACAGAGAACAGCTGGCTCAACTAAGCAGACACAACTGTGCCTGAGTCTGTACTGAAAGGATTGGAAATACCTGGAAATATATATATATGTATATATATATATCTCCCAAATTATTTCATTTACTTGGTACAGTATACACTCCCCACAAGCAAATGTAGCAGCACAAGTGAAATGGAAACATGGCATTGGGAACTACTGGTCAAGATAGGGAAGTCAGCAGAGGATCTTCTTGCTGGAGTGGTCACAGAAAGAAAATCTGTGGTATCACAGAAAGCTACCCACACCATGGGAAGCTGCTGTGGTCAGAAATTTCAGGCTATGTCTCTGTGTTTGCAACCATCCATTCCTGAGAGATGTGAAGATAAAGCAGTACAGCAGGTTAGCAGAGGTGGCTAGAGATTTTTGAGCATGATTCATACTTGTGGGCTTTTCCTCAAAATGAGTTTCTTGTCTGGCATGTCTCTAACACCACACAAAACCCACAGCTTACACCTCAGGTCAGCATCGTCTGGTGTGGGAAGGTGGCCAAATGACTAAAATAAACAGAGGAACCCAGCAGAAAGAAGGCTCCTGCTACACTTGGTTTATAACATGTTCCTTATTTCACCTTTTTCTCTCAATAAGAGGGCATGCAATCTGCCTGAGAGACACAAGTAACAAGAAGACTTCTGTCTCAGGATTAAGGGTAGCAAAGTATTGACAATAATCTATGCACAAGGAACAATACTAATTGACCACAGTTTCAGAGAGCACTTGTTCAGTTAACAGATAAGTTAGCCGATGGACAAGCTTTCAGATGGAGCTCTAATTTGTTCCTTCAAGAGAGAATCAGGAAGTGTGTATGGAAGGAGAAAACTACACACCCTGGAAAAGAGTACCAGAGTCTTTTCTCTGAAGTTTTTCTCTTGTAATTTTAACTGGAGCACATCATACGAGACATTTTTTTAAAACAAATGCATCTACAGATGGATGGTTATCCCCAGCTTAAAACGTGGAGCAGGCTGGCATTTAAATGTGCAGTGAGATTGTGAGTGCTCCTTTTTGCTCTGCTTTTTCACAGCATCCAGCACAACTGAGCCATTGGCCTGGCCAGCTCCTTGTTGTTGCAGTAATTAAAAATAATTAAAAAACATAAACCTAGCTATAGTTTTAAGAGGATTCTAGTTAGCATAGATTATTTTAGCATAGTCTCATGTACCATGGAAAAAACCCTGAAATAATTCTTTTTTTATGCTAAAGAATAATTAGGACATAAGGACATGAATCTTTGCTTAAAAATTTCCCTGTGAGCCAGTTAAAGGATGTTAGTGCTCATTATACCTTTAACATCTCACTCTTTCACACATTGTTGAACGTAGAGAGCTACCATTAAACTGTGAAATGGCTTTGTGCAGACCAGAGTGTGCCATTCAGGACCTCTGGTGTCAGGGATTATCTGTCTCCTTGCATGTCCTGACCAGTTCAGTGCAGGGAGGTGTACCACTTTGGTCCCAGTCTATTCTGATTGCCATCAGGGTATCTGAACAGCTGGCTATTCCTTATTCTCATGCTTAAGTCTTTTTAAGCTCTCTGAAGGGTCAAGAAGTCAAGACTTTTGTTTGCTAAGCATGAAACAAATAAAAGGTGAATCCAGAATGGAGAACTTACTCCCAAAGTGCCTGCAATCCTGTGCAAAATGGTAGGAGAGTAAAGTGGTACCTCTCACTGAGCTCATCCTGGAGACAGGCACTGCTATGCTGTTACACCGTACCTGACAGCATCTCTCTCATCATCACAGCAGGAGAGTTTGGCCACTGAAATACCTTCCTGACTATTACCACTGACCTCAGGGCTGCTTGTGCAAAGCCAGACATAGCTTTTCCCCTCCAGGAGCTGAGTTTCTGAGAATGTTTTCTGCTGCCTGTCAGCCCCTCTTCAGAGGTGATGAATTGCTGCTGATAGTCCTCTTCAAGTGAGCCAAACAAACCAGGAGGAGCTGTGTAAGGCTTTGACATTGATTAAGGTGCACAGTGGTTATCCACTGTCATGTGTCTGTCATTAACTATTAAATAAGCAAAGTAAAAGATAAACATTGGTTTAGAAGCCATTTTCAGGCATTAAGAGTTTTGTCTTACTGTATATCCATACCCTGGCATCTGCAGAAAGCAAGTTAAGAGGCTCTTAATTTCTCTGGTTATGTGTGTCAAACAATATTTGCCCTTAATTTTAGAGAGTGTCATCTTGCCCCTGGCATGGCTGAAATTTTATGCCATGTTCAATTTTTAGCAACCTGCCTACTGTCAGTCTACACCAATGTTGTCAACTCAAGCTGTCTGAGAGTGATCTGGGTGTCTGAACAGGGTTTCCAGGAAACCCCTTGGTAGGATAATAGAGTGTGTTATTTGAGCCTATTATGCTGACCAATCTTCTCATCTCTGAATCCAAACGCATATTTCGACTGGCATGGGGTTTCCTCCACAACCACAGTTCCTCAGTCCTCCTGAGATGCCTGTGATGGCTTTCAGTGGCCCCTGGGCTGTGGAAATACACTGGGAACAGACCGAACACATCCACATGCCCCTATGAGTCCCTTCCAGCCCAGTTGCCTGTTCCCAAACACTGAGTGCCCATGGCAGCACAGATTGAGTCAGGACATGCAGATGGCAGTGCTAGCACTGAGTGGACTTGCTTACCAGTCTGAGTCTCCCTCAGAACTTTGCTAATGTGCCAATGCCTCTGCCCACCCATCCCAGGAGTTATGGGATAGATGAGATAGTTTTGTGGGAGAGCATCCCCACACAATTCATCTGCTTATGTCCAGCCATGGAGATATATCCCTAGTCAGTCCTTAGCAGAGGGCTTGGGTTTCTCTGGCTTTTGGCTGCTGTGTCAGTGGGCTCTCTTAGAGTACTACCAACTGTTACTCTAATGTCTAGAAGTCTAATATCTCTTTTCAGGCCATGCTGGTCCTCTTCACTGAAACATCAACATCAATGGCAGGCAAGGAGAGATATCTTGGCCCCAGAAGCAGGAACATCTCCTGTTGTCTACTGTTCAGACAGCAGTGTCAGCAAGCATTACTTGAGTTTAGTGTGTCTTTATGATATGGGCATTCTTGTAAGATTCAAAATCTGCAAAACTTGCAGAAAGCATTCTATGGAAAGCAAATAACTGCTGATTCAAAATGATGATGTGTATTCAGATGGGAGCTGCATTTCTCAGGTGCCAACAGGGGATAAGGACATTGCCTTACACCTGAGTAAAGTCAAAAAGGAATGCAGTAAGACCTATCTTTAACTGCACATAATCACGAAATACATCCTAGTGATGCCCCAAAGGAAAATGCCATCTGTGCGTTCTTTATTCTCTACTCTCATGTCCTTTCCATACTAACTACTAAATGTTCCTAGAAGTCTGCAAAGAAAAGTAATAAAGAATAGTTTTATTATTTAGATGCACCATTGTTCTCTATTCCTTTGCAGTTCCCAAACCTTATCTAAGCATGTACAGTCAGTTGTATAATATGCTTAGCCAAAATGAGATGTAAGCAAAGAAAATGGAATCTAATGGATATCTTTGTCTCTGTTATTGTGGCAGATTCACAATACCAGACTTTGTAAGATACTAAGTTTTGAAGCCTCAATGCTCTGAACATCCTTGATACAGGATACAAAACAAGTGGACAACTTTTGTCACAAAGGGATTTAGCATAAATAATGTTCAGAGTTGAGTTTTCTGAGACTCTCTCCTCAAAGGCAGAGATGCCTTTTCTGTCTTTATCCACTGTGAAAGAAATCCAAGCTCCAACTAGCTTTATGTCTTTGTGGATCTCCTGTCTGAGACTCACCAGACAACATGGTGCTTACTCAAGTCTAACAAAGGCTCATCAGTAGCCATGTCAAGTCTAGCAAAGGCTCCTCAGTAGCCACAAACCATTTTAGAGCATTAGAAGTGAAGGAGTGACCTTTCAGCTTTGGGGGTACATCACTGCTAAGATTCACACAGCTCCTCTGCTGCTTTGTTAATAGTGCCCTGGAAAGCAATAGAGCTGGAAGGATTTTGAAAATCAAAAGTAACTTTTTCTGTTTTGCTTGATAAATACACAAGGCTTTGATTTAATGTATCTGTGCCTGTCTTAACATATGGTATCTAACCACTGCTTGCCTTCCTTGCTTTGCTTAGACACTCCCTTTTAAACAATTCCTTTTTAGAGCGTCTTGCTTTGTGCCAGACGCTTTGTTTGCCACCCGCCTGAGTAGATGGAAATGTGCACGCTTCTAACAAATATGACCTTGTTAGGCTGCTTGTCCTTCATGTCTGAGTGAGAGGGATGTAAAACGTTACACCCACTACCTTCCAGAGAGTGAAGAGATTCAAACAGCATGTCTGCCACGCCGTGAGGTGTCTCCTGGTAACGCTGCCTTGATGTGATCAACATTGCAGCTCCGGCATCTCAGAGTTGTTGTGAAGCGTATGCTCTCCTGCTCACGCTCACGCCAACGCTAGCTCCCTCTTCACCTCCTGGGTATCACACCTGGGGGCTAAACATGGTGTGCTGGGAAACAGTCACAGCACAGTGCATGGTATCAGTAGCTGCCCCTTTGGCAGCCATTGAAAAGGGAACTTGAGAGATGAGGCCCAGAATTAGAAAGGTAATGTGCAAATGGAAAAAAAAAAAGAGGATAAATGTAGGTTTGAAAATAGTTTTGATCTGTGACTTGATCCTAAAAGAAAGTTCTAAAAATTGACTGTGACCTACTTTGCCAACACTATGTTTTGCTGCAGTGTGAGATTTGTCTCACTCTATACAAGAAAGTTGCAAGTCTAAAGTCTGTGGGCATGACCAAAGAAGTGAAACGTGAACCTCCAGAGGGCAATTCATCCTACCTCTCTTGCATGCTTAATCGTCCTCTGGAGCAGCCTAGTCATTCCTAGAAAAAGAGATTATATTACTTTCAGCCCTTGAGGGTTCCAGGCAGTTGTCCTCAGGGAGCTGTCTAGTGCCACTGACTATATCCTGCTGTTTCTGAGACATCTATATACAGTAGGAAAGAGGAGATGGAGTTAACCTGTGCTGTTGTGGCTGCCTGGGATAACCCAGGGTACCACACAGAGCACAAACCACCTGTGTGGGCAGTTGAATGAACTCCCGAACTTTTAGGTCCTTATATCAAGGCTGGTGAATCTTCCACAAATGCCCTAAATAACCACACTCATCTCACTGCCTCAATGAAAAGTGTTCCTGTTGTAACTCCATGAATTTCAGGTGACCATGTCTCACCCCTGGTTTTTGCTCCTTTGTGCTATGGGGCCAAATGCAAGGGCCAAAGACTGTTCTCAGCACAAGTTGTGGCTGAGGGCAATGTTTAAGTGCCTCACAAGTTCCCTTCCCATCTTAAGCATCTCTTTACTGAGAGAGTGTTGTGAAGTGGCACAGGATCCAAGTGAAGGGCCGCAGAGACATGAGGCTGAGGAGTGTTGGCAGTGAGCAGTGGGAAGAAGGGGATGCAATTCCCTCCACTCCATCCTAAGCCTTGTCTCTCCTCCTTCACACCTCTGCATAACTTCCAAACCCCCTTCCTCTACTGCTAGCATGTTTTTTTTTTTTAATGAGTTCTGTATCTGCTGTATACAAGGGAAGGAAGAATACGCAATTAGAATATACTAAGATATCATTAGAGATAAATAGAATTTTTTGTCTCTATATTCACATAGCATGCAGCTGGCACTGCAATCTCTTGAAATGAATTAAATCTAGGCCCTTTCAGCACATTTGAGACTGCTGAAGCCTGAAAATAGGCAGCAGAATAACTTGGCTTTAATCTTCCACCCTTCGTCATCGGTGGCAGGATCCCACCGAGGCATTGCGATAAGGATAGAGCTACCAAAAACTTCAGGACTGTTTTCCAGACTTAGCAGTGTGGGTGACTGATAGCAGCTCTTCAGGAGTATTAGCTCACTGAGCAGTTGTTAGCAATAGACAAGCAGGACTTAAAAGACAGGCAGCCTAAAAATCAGAAAGTTAACACTTGGGACAACTTAAAAGCAGCTACTGATATGCTTTATCTCTCCTTTTGTTCAGGGTGGCCAGGAGGCTGCCCAGCTAAAACTGTGTTTTCTCCTTTTAGGGTGTAAGTCCTTGCTGTTGGCAAATTGTTTTCATGTCTGGTAAACCAGCCAACTTGTGACCTACTAGTTGTTGACAAGTGAAGAGGGTACTCTTCTATCCTTGGGACAACAGTAAAAAAATACTAGGCCAGATTCTCAAATCTGGTCTGACACTTGGTGGTGTTTAGGAGGTGAAAAGGAGCTGGCAAACTTCCAGTCACAAATGGCCAGCCAAAAATGTCTCTCCCAGGCACCCTATCTCACAGGGAGAGCAAAATTTGAGAAGAAGCAGGTGAAGTAGACTTAAGCTTAACCCACATCAGTATTAGTGTCTTAACTCACAGCCTAGCTACCAATTGCTAAGATAGTCCAGCTGTTCTCATCTAGTAGCTCTCATTTTCTGGATTGACCTAAAGCAGGACGTAAGTCAATCAAATTACCCTGATTACAGCTTTCTGTCAATAAGAACTTCTTGGGGCAATTTATAGAAGTTCAATGCTGTGCCTTAGAAGGGAAAATGAGAGCATCTTCTGAGTTACATTTTGGCAGGAGTGGAAAAGAAAAGGGAAAGCTGTTTGGATCCCTTTCACTCCTTCCCTGTTGCACTTGACCCACAAAAAAAAAGGAGTAAACTACTGTTTTTCCTTCCTTTCTTCCTTCTTTCCTTGGAAATACCCCTCTGCTCCTAAAAGGGGCATGAGATTTCTACCCTCCTCCTTAACTTCTCTCCCCATAGGTGAAGGAGGGAAGGCAACCCCAGAGGGAGAGGTGTCTCCAGACTTTGCAGGTACTCCAGTAAGGAAAGAAACTTCTTTCCTGTCAAGCAAAATACTGGCAGCATTAATCATTGCCAATGCCAAGTGTTTAGAAAAAGACAAACAACAAGGCAGGTTTCAACAAACTAGAGATTAAAACCAGTGCCTTTGGCTTGTGTTAATGGCCTCAAGAGCCTGTGATACAAGGAAAGGTTGGATATGTATGGGAAGGGAAGGATTAGATGTTACCTGTACAGACTTTCCTTACCTATCACAAGGTTTGAAGGTGTCATTTTAAAAAATGAAATCTGAGATTCTTACTCACTCCTGTGCCTTCAGGATCTCGAGCTTGAAGTTAAAGACCAAATATTATTTAACCAGTGAACAAAATGACAAATGGACATTGCCATCAAAGTGCAACATATTCTGACCACCTTCTCCTGAAGACTTCAGTTTCTGCTTAAAACATCATACAATAATCCTCTGCCACAACCAGGAGCTGGGAGAAGCATGCAATTTTGCATTAGTGAATGCTTAGATTTTGTGGCTGTGTAGACTCTTGTTTCCTTTGGCTAGATACTGGGGATCACAAACTCTCCCTGTAGAATTGATACACTACTTATTGATTTGGCTAGTGGTTCGGTGGCTGTCCTCCCTTAGCTTGATTCCTGCCTTGCCTTATCGCTTTCCCTGAGGAAAGCAAATACGCAGCAGCAGAGTTGTAAGATCTGTTATGGATGCTGCTTGCCCAGAGAACTTGCTGTGCATGGGAAGGATGGGACTGTGAGAGACATAATAAGCAGCTCTCAACAGTCACTCAGGAGGCATTTATAAAATACTTTTGTTCTTGGTGTTTTTATTTTTTTAAATAAAAAATTATAACCTAGAGGTTTCTGTTTCTTTTTTTCAGAAAACCAAATTTCCTTTGTAAAGCAAGGGGAAGCATCTATTTTCTACTCAGCTAGTAAAAGACTATTTTTGCACGTGTGCCATTTGTCACTAGATGCAGTTACTATTTATCTGTATTGCCATAGCACCTAGGAGCCCTGACAGAGGCCAGAAACTCATACAAGTCAGAACAACATTTCCTTCATGAAGCAGAGGTAGCAGATTTTTGGCTGACAAACAGCAAATTCTTACATTTCTTTGACAAAAACCTTAACACCTTTCAGATCATGATGAGAATTTAAAATACAGACAAATCAAAGTAGGAATGTGTTGAGGTTTCTTATCTGTAAGATAATAAACCTGAAAAAATGAAACTATATGTGCAACACATGCAACAAACAGAACTAGAAGCAGAAACTTCTTAGCAAATGAAAACAAGAATGAGGTCCTACTGCTCTATACAAATTCAAAACGATAAAGTAGTTGTTTATGACTTTGTGTTAGATTCAGCATTATCAAGTAATGCATAAACTCAAATCAAACCCTCTCTTTTGTTTGAGACATTCAGTTTGGATTCTTTGATGTCTGATGAGGAGACCATCTCAATCCTACAGGCTTCTAGGTTTTCTTTTCTCTAGCTAGCTGCTTATTTTCATGACTCTTGTAGGAAAAAAAACCAATAACATTTGAGAGTACCATTCTTCTGAAAATGTATATGGAAATTATTAAAGGGCTTCAGTGGTTGCTGGGAGATACACATGCAGCATGGCTGAGCAAAAAGACATCTGCAGCAATGTACCCAACAAGCTGTTCTCCCCTAGTCTTTTAGAGTTTTGCAGAGGCTAGCAGTCTGAAAACCTTACCTGTCAGTCTCCTCTCTATCAAATTAAATAGGAAAAGCATTTGGAAAGTAGGTTTCAATTTTTGCCTTCCTGTTGGCATTTCAGAACTTTCCCCAGAAACAGCTCTAGTGTTTTTTAAAAAGTGCCATGTAGGAGGGAAGAAATAGTGCTGAGCAAGCGAAGGAACAGCATGGGAAGGCTGTCTGCCAGGTTTTGCCTCATTATCCTGAAATTGAGTTCTGAGGAATCTGTGAGTCACTTTCATGGATATAGAAGTAGAAAATTTGTACAATCCCAAGGAGAGCTACAGGCTTTTATTTCCAGTTCCCTGCTGGCTGCCCAGCTCTGGCTTTTCTTGACTGTTTCTCCATCTTGTCCTTGGATTTTCCCAATCCTCATCTGCTCCGTAATTTTCTGTTTGATCTCCATAACCTTGTTAGCTTTGTCATTCAGATGCTGCAGGCAAAATAAACGTGCTGATGGCCATAGGGGAAAAGGAAGGGGGGATAGGTCACTGTGTCATGGGACTGAATGAAAGAACTAGTACTGGCCTTTCCTCTTTAAATTCATAAGGGAAGATATGTAGCTTCCTCTGCATCTACAGAAGTGATTTAAATTATTATATTGTGAGAAAACTCCATTCTGTATAAAGATGTTTTTATTGAACCACTGGATTATATCCTGCTTTTACTGGGTTTTCATTCAGGTTACAAAGCATGATAATCGAGACTTTTTATTTTTTACAGTTCTCTTGATTTATCTTCTGCGTCTTCCTGCTTCTTTCACAAAGTTTGCATAACATCCAGTAATCTACTTCAGCTAATTATACGACAATGCCTTAAGATTTTTGATGAGGGATAAAAAGTATGATTAGGGCATTCTTCTTAACTATTTCTCATGCTTATTTTTTTCCATCTTCACTGACAAATTAGGAGGAATATACATAAAAGTCAACAGAAAGTCTAGAAGTAAAGTCATCAGTGAACAATGCATCTAAGGTTTTCAAATGGTCCATAGGGCTGAAATGTAGTCAGCAATTTCACTACTGATTGTAGATTAAGGTAAGTGGAGATCATAAAAATTTCTGCCATACCACGGACGCTCATCAGCTGTTGTGAAATAAAAAGAATTTCATCCACCCACAACACTGATTTTATCCACCTGGGAAAAGTAGCCAGGAAATAAGGTTTATGTGATACTGATATAAATTGCCAAAACTAGAGTTACTTTAGAGAAAAATGTTACCAAATGACTAATAATCAAGAGTCTGCCCACGTTTGTTGTTGTTTAGAAAGAAACTTTCTTTTGTGGGGAGGAAACTATAATGATAGATGACAAAAGCAGGTTACACAAGGCCGGACGGGTGAGTAGACCTGTCTGAGGGACCTGGACAGGCTGGAATTATGGGCCAAGGAACATTGTATGAGGTTCAACAAGGCCAAGTGCTGGGTCCTGCACTTGGCCCACAACAAACCCATGCTATGCTACAGGCTTGGGGCAGAGCATCTGGAAAGCTGCCCACAGTGAAAGAACCTGGGAGTGTTAATCGACATGAGCCAGCAGTGTGCCCAGGTGGCCAAGAAGGCCAATGGCATCCTGGCTTGTATCAGAAAGTATAGCCAGCAGGACCAAGGAAATGATTGTTCCCCTGGTGAGGCTGCACCTTGAGTACTATGTTCAGTTTGGAGCCTCTCACTACAACAAAGACACAAAGACAAAGTGTTGTAGCATGTCCATAGACAGTCAATGAAGCTTGTGAAGGGTCTGGAGCACAAGTCTGATGAGGAGTGGCTGAGAGAACTTGGAATGTTTAACCTGGAAAAAAGCAGGCTGAGAGAAGATGATCATTCTCTACAACTGCCTGAAAGGGAGTTGTAGTGAGGTGAGGGTCAGTCTTTTCTCCTGAGTAATGAGTGATAGGACAAGATGAAACAGGCTCAAGTTGTGCCAGGGGAGGATTAGATTGGAGATGAGAAAGAAATTTTTCACTGAGAGGGTTTTTAAACACTGGAATGGGCTGCCCAGGGAGGATTGGAGACACCATCCCTGGAGATTTTTAAAAGCTGTGTAATGAAGTGCTGAGTGACAAGGTGCTGAGTGACAAGGTGTAGTGGTGGGCTTGGCAGTGTTAGGTTAGTGATGGGTTTGATGGTCTTAAAGGTCTTTTCCAACTAAAATGATTCTATGATTCTATATGACCAAAAGTCCAATCATGGCAGTAATTTGCCTCCAAAAGTAGCTGAAAAGAGGTATGTAATAATGAGCATGGTATGCTCTCAGTATCTAAAAATGACTGTCACATTGATCTGAAGAAATAAAGGTATGGTATTCCTGAGCATAAAATAAAAAAAATCTAAGAGGCTACATATAAGTTTAGGTGTACTGTGCTGTAGGAGTAGCAACAAAAATGACAATTTAACAGGAAATAATCTTTTGATCTACAGAATCTACAGGTCTATGTACTTATGGCTATAAAGCACAAGAAGCAAAAAAATTTTTTAAAAAAGGGAGTCTGAGGAAGTCTAATTGGAATTAGGCATTTACAACATTTCCATAGGCATATCTCTCCTACCTCTCCCTCGTTCTATTGCTCATTTAGATAACCAGAAAGCCATACTCAAGCACCCACTGGATGGTGAACAGTAAGCATCACCCCCCTCTGCCTGCAGAGATACTATTTTCAATTCAGTAAGAATATCTCCAAACAAACAAACAAACAAAATCTTTATTTTTATTAGGTAACCACCGTCCTGTGGGCTCTTTTCTGAAGCTTGTTGCTGAGTCTTTCCAGGGTTGTAAATATCCAGATGTCTCTCATCTCAATCGAGAAAGCTTTCTGAACAGTTTTCCCAGCCTGCACTTCTACAGTTCATAACTCTGACATGAACAATCTTTTCATGAGATAGAAAGTCAGTTCATGCAATCAGCAGGCCAGTATTTTGTGGATCATTAGGCAGTCCTGCACAGGAGGATTGTTTTGAGGGACATAGGGCAAATGGAGGGTACAATGATGGACATTTTTACTCCGGCATCTCCTAAATCCTGAATGCTTGAATATTTTATGCTTATACACAGATTTCTTGGTGTGAGAACAAAATAAAATCTGATAATGTTTCTTTAAGCAAGTCTCAACAAAATCATAGCTCTTGCTTGCTAAATAATGAGGCTGCTGTTTTTTCTTCTTTTTTTGAGGGCATTGTATGAATTTTTGTAGTCTTGGGTTATTGCCCTGGGGAATGGCCTATAATTTGAGTGACTGAACATACTGTCTTTGTTTTGACTTTGAACAGGGTAGGTTCTAAATAAATTATGAATAACAAGAAAAATGCAGCAAACAAAACACAAAAGCATCCATGTGACCAGCCCAGACAAGACAAGACTTTTGTATCCAAGCAAATTGTGTATGAGGGAAATGGATCTGCTCACAACGCAAATGACAATTTAAAATCCTAGTGACTGACTGCAAACTTAGCATGCTTATCACAGCAATGGCTTCTGTGCTTCCCTACACTTTTCATGGTGGGCTTTCTTAGGAAGCAGAGAAACCCCCATATGCAGAGGAAAGATCATAAAAATTCAGCCAAAGAAGGCACATGAGGCCTTCAGCGTAGTCTCTGGCAATTGTGTGGGCACAGACATGTGAGACAGACTTGCTTCCCCCGTTGGCACATCCAGATTATTTGGGACTTGACATCAATTCAGGGCTTTCAGTTGGACTTTCTTGGTCCAGCTTCCCCATCATCAGTCAGCTGGAGAGGGTCAGTACAGAGAGTTGCTCTTCTTGGGCATTGCAGAATGTATCTGCACCCTTAAAATACGGTATGCAGGCTGTGCATGTCCTTCAGAAAGGGACAGGGACAAAGAGATGGCTCCATATGTGTCATGGCCACTTCAGGGAGAGATTTCTGCCTTCCCTCTCTGATTTTGTATCAAACCTCACAGCAGCAGTAGTCCTCAGCTTGCAAGTGCTTCTGGAAGAGATGGTTGGTATGAACAAATAATTAGAGGATTAAAAAAACCCCAACTCTAATATTTCTTTTTCAACCCCAATATTTCTTTATATCAAGACCTACAAACTTCAAGTTAATAAGAACCTTATCTCTATTTTCTGCTTTAGAGCAGGTCCAGTTAGGGTTCAGTCCTTTCCTGATTTAAATTTAATCCTGTGCTATAAACCCTAACAGGTAGTCAATGTGTTGATGTGTGGGAATAAAGGGATGGGTTAGAAATGTAAGTACACTGAAGGGAATTAAAAAATAAAAACAAAAAAAAGAAAACAACAGCAACAACAAAACCCCAAAAAAGAAACATAAATTGAAATGGTCATTTAAATGACAAAAAAAAAAGTTGCAATAGTTTGGTTCACATATATAGGCAAGGAAAATACTTAAAATATAATTTTTATCTTCACTATATCTCTTTGAAAACCATGAAAGTATTTGTAGCTGGCTGAAGGTCCTGTGGGAAAACATCTACAATTTAGCATTGTTATCTTCTTGGTCTGTTCTTATGACTTCTGTGTACTGCTGTTGGAACAACAGATCAGTTACAGCTATTCCAGTTTCCAATTGAATTTTGATTAATGAGTCACTTTAAGTTCTTCTCTAAATAAGCTACATGCTTCACATAAATTATATGTAATTCGGGGTGTTTTGGAAGTAAAGACAATGTTTTCTAAAGCCCATACCTTGCTAGAGATTTATTTTAACCTCATAGTGCCTTTGTCTCTTTTTCAATGGAAAATTGAGAAAAATGCAGGATACTGTACAAACTTTCTCTGTTTAGACTTATGGTGTTACTATTTCATTCTGGTTCTCCACAGTGTATACACTTGAACCTCAGTGAAGTAAATGGGGTATCTGGAATTCACAAACATAGCTATGAATCCTATTAGCAGTTAAACACAGCAGGTCTGAAATGCTCCCTAGTGTGCATGAAAT
Source organism: Urocolius indicus (assembly GCA_013401255.1). NCBI lineage: Eukaryota > Metazoa > Chordata > Aves > Coliiformes > Coliidae > Urocolius > Urocolius indicus. The sequence goes on along the minus strand of WBNH01010569.1, from coordinate 46,745 downwards.
CTACGAAGCAAACACAAAATAGTCACTTTGGGTTGAATGACATTTGCAACTTAGAGGTAAAAACACTTAGATAAATTGTTCTGTTTCAGCAAGTCTATCTTTTCCAGAAAGAGCTTATTAAGTCACTTGAAACTTAACATGTGATACAGGAGAGAAAAAAAAAAAAAAATGACTATTTGGTTTAAAATAAAATATACAAAAAAAAAAAAAAATGACTATTTGGTTTAAAATAAAATATACAAAAAAAAAAAAAAATGACTATTTGGTTTAAAATAAAATATACAAAAAAAAAAAAAAATGACTATTTGGTTTAAAATAAAATATACAAAAAAAAAAAAAAACAACAGCCAAGGGCAGTTCAAAACAGCCGAGATGTCTTGGTCAAGTTTAAAAGTTGGGTTGTGACAACAGAAGGGGCTGTTACATGGCAACTGGAGAGAAACAGGAGTATATTTAACTTCCACTAACATTAAAGTAAACAGGTAAGAGTAAGAGGCTGGATGGGGACATGTATATTTTGCACTGCAAAATGCTATCTGGGATATTTAAACATATTCCTGGTGCATGTTCTTCTGGCCAACACCTGTCTCCCACATCTGCACCCAGGGCTGATTCAGTCAAGTAAGAAACTTTATTCTGGCTGCTATAACATAGCCACCATGCAGGAAGAATTTCAGTCCATTTTTTAAATTAGCTATCAGTCCCAGCAGCCTAGCAGTGACATTTAAAGGATTTGACTGTGACCTGCATTGCCTTCATAAGATTGTGTCCTGTATTCCATCCTAATGTGCAGAGATAATTTCTTAATAACAGATTTTAAAATCTGACCACCTCTCTTATCTGCTTTTCCTGAAAGGCCATAGTGCTGTAGCTTTCTCAAAAATGGAGAGAGGAGAGGAGAGGAGAGGAGAGGAGAGGAGAGG
>WBNH01010569.1:7648-45772 GCA_013401255.1 Urocolius indicus | reverse complement strand
AAAGGAAAGGAAAAGAGGAGAGGAGAGGAGAGGGAACAGGAGTGAAAAAAGAAGGAAAGGAAAGGAAAGGAAAGGAAAGGAAAGGAAAGGAAAGGAAAGGAAAGGAAAGGAAAGGAAAGGAAAGGAAAGGAAAGGAAAGGAAGAGGGCGGTTTCCCCAGGAAGATTTGTGTCTGTTTGGAGACATCCAATGACAGGAAATGTAACATTTTCTTTTGTAACTTGTTCCAACAACTAGCAATCTCACAGCTGAAAACATCTGTCATTGTTTCTGGTTTGAGTATAATTGGATTTAACTTCCAGATATTAGGACTCTCTCTTTTTTTTTTTTTTTTTTTTTGTTTGCAGTTTTTTTTTCCTCTTACACAGGAAATGATACACAGAAATTCAATCTCTCTTCAGTCTGTTTTTGAAGAATTAACAGATTCTTCCTGTCTCTGGGTACATTCATTTTGGCGGCTCTTCGTTGCAGTCTCTGTAGCTTTTCAAAGTTGTTTTAAAAATGACGATACTAGAATTACGTGCTAGTATTTATACTGACAACAGCTAAATTTCCCTCGCTGTCCCCCAGTTATATACCCAAGATCCTGGCTGCTGGCTGCTGTCCTGAGTGACTGTGTTCAGCCTTGTACATTACCACCTCTCACGTTGCTGTAGGGAGCTGATATTTCTGATGATGCAGCTCCCTATCTTTCAGGAATGGCTCAGCTCTTCTCCAGCTGTGCGTCCTTTGAAGTGTGATCCCCACTTGGCAGAGGTATAAAAGCATGTTTTGGATCTGACCCCACAAGTCATGCAGGGTACATCCAGGAGCAATCATGGGTACCCTAGGCTGCAGGTAAGATGTTGAAGCCCATCTCTACTGAGTGATGAAGGTCATTCTGGTTCACCATCCTTTACTCACCACTGTGCTTTTCTTCATCATTTATACCTGTTTCTAGAAATAATTTTATGCAGGCTTCTTGTAGTAGTTTTGCCTGGGCCAGGTTTTTCAGTAGCAGGGGGGCTGCAGGGGTGGCTTCTTTAAACAAAGAGTTGCTAGAAGCTTCGCCTGTAGCTCACAGGGTTAGAGCCATTCAATACTAAGCTGGACCCTGCACCTGACCCAGGCCTGGCCAATTAGTGATGGAGGTAATACCTCTGTGAATAACATATTTGAGCAGAAGAAGTTGTTGCGCGGTTGCAGAACTGCAGCAGCAACAGGGAGAGAGAATGTGAAAACATCTCAGCAGACACCAAGGTCAGTGGAGAAGGGGGGGGAGGAGGGTGCTTAGGCTCTGAAAAGGCTCCCCTTGTGTTACGTGGTGAGGACCATGGTGAAGCAGGTTGTCCCCCTGCAGTCCATGGAGGACCACCGGGAAGCAGAGATCCACTCGCAGCCCGTGGGGGAGGTGCTCACGCCGGAGCGGGTGGATGCCTGAGGGAGGCCGTGACTCCGTAAGAAGTTCATCCTGGAGCAAGTTCCTGGCAAGACCTGGGAGTCCGTGGGGGAGGTGCCCACGCCGGAGCAGGTTTGCTGTCAGGACTTGTGATCCCGTGAGGGGACCCAGGCTGGAGCAGCCTGTCCCTGAAGGACTGTCTCTCCCGGTGGATGACCCACGCTGGGCAGTGTGTGAGGAGCTGCCCCGTGGGAGGGCCCATGCCGGAGCAGTTCGTGAGGAGCTGCGGCCCATGGGAAGGAGCCACGCTGGAGAAGTTCATGAGGGACTGTCTCCCGTGGGGAGGGACCCCACAGTGTAGCAGTGGGAAGTGTGAGGAGGCCTCCCCCTGAGAAGCAGCAGCGGCAAAGTCCATCTGTAATGAACTGACTGTAACACCCATCCCCCGCACTGCTGGGGGGGAATGAAAGGGAGTCGTGGCAAGCAGAGGGGTGAGGGGAGGTGTTTTTAAGATGCTTTTATTTCTCATCTTCTTGCTCTTATTGTTTCTTTAATAAATCAAACCTTTTTCTCCCCAAGTTGAGTCTGTTTTGCTCGTGACGCTAATTGCCGACTGATCTCTCCGTCCTTATCTCAACTCACAAGCCGGTTGTTATATTTCTTTGTTATATATTTCTTTGTATTTGTTATATTTCTCTCTCTCTCCTGTCCAGTTTAGGAGAGGGAGTGATTTTGTGACTTGGTGGACATTCGGCTAAACCACCACACTTCTCAATTTGAAGTGCTGAGCAGCATTCATATCTAATACAGATCTCTGTGGAACATGACTATTAACACTAGAAATATGACCATGTACAAGTACTCATGGACAATTTTTGGTGTCTGGAATTTAATGTGTTCTATTGATAGCACTAATCCAGGTGTCATTCACATTTCTTTAAGGAGAATATAAGAATACTTCTGCTGTCAAACTCCTTTATCACACAAACTTGTAATCTCATCAAAAAAGGAAATCAGATGTTTTAAATAACACATTGATTTTCCATAAGGCCATGTGTATCAGTATTAATTAAATTCTCTGCCTTTACCCCTTCTTTCATTTTCAAGGCCTTTTATTATTTATTATTTTCTATTTGCTTATGTCTTATATCAAGCTCAATAGCCAAAGCTAGTCTGCTGCTGACACAGAATCAGTGTGTTCCCACACTTTTGGGATTTGCATAGTGCTCCAAGACCTCTACAAAGTTAGTATCACAAGGAACCATCTTTCTTTTTTGCTGCCACTGCTACAAATTCCCACTGAGTTATCGTCTTAAACAGTTTGCCATCTCCCTCTAGCAATCGGCTGGTATCACAGCAAGTATTTTGCTCCCGGTAGGATTAAAGTTCCTCTATCAGTCTGTAACCCTGATAGAAAACCGACTGTACTTTGCTCCTGAGTAAAGAGACAGCTAGCACAGCACCAGCAGTGCAAAAAAGCAAACGCTGAGAAGAGTTGATAAGGACAGGTAAACAGCTCCAGGTGCTCTTCTAGCAGCCAGCCATTGTACTCATATTTTCTCTTGTTTTACTACACAGTAGATTTTCTAATTTGTATTAATTGCCTTTACATTCCCTCTGTTCACTTTTACGTATATATATACAATAGTTGCATACACTGTCACATAGGTATGTTTACACTTTCAATTAATAATAAGTTTATACTTTAGCCAAAGCCCTCTTGAGGTCAGAAGAGGCACTTTTTAGCCAGGGCTGAGAAAAACCTTTGGATATGCCGCTTCTGTAACTGTTGATGCATCTTCCCTGTACTGAGCTAGCTAAGACAATGCAAACCTCACTTTAACACAACTGTTTAGCTGTCTTCCGTTGCTGGCTTGTTCAGGGGACACATTTGCACAAATCTTTTTTCTTCCCCATTCAGTAGATGTGAGTCCTCAGAACAATTTTTCAGCAACACTGTGGAAAGTATTGATAAAGCAGATCTATTAATGTCTTGACTGTGCAGAGGTCTCTGTGAAAGGGAAAAAAATACTGATAGATGATAGGAATGATACTTAATTTACACACTGGAATAATCTAATTAAAAGCATACATTATTATATACTCATAGGCCAAACAGACATGGAGAGTGTCTGAGATGAGCTTGCCAGTTGGTGGGTGCATTGTCCGAGAGCAAGTGTCATTCATTTAAGTTAATGTACGATTAACAACTCCTTAACATTTTTAGCACTTCTCTAATTGTGATTGATGTGCGAAATAGCTCAACAGCCTTTCCACAAGTAAATGATTGATAAAACAGAAAATTAAATACATCTGATCATCAGCAATCCAGCATTTTGGAAAGTTCCAGAGGCTCTTTCATCAATGTCCCAGCAAATCTCTAATTGTATCTGAAGTGAGTGGCTTTAACCAAATCCTCCCTGTTTTTTTTTTTTTTTTTCAAAGCTGGCATTCAGCTCTGAGATGCTCTCTAACAGGTTGCCTTTATCTGAAAGGTTAACAAGTGACACTGATGACAGCAATATTCATAGAATGATTCTATGATTCTATGAATATTGCTGTCACCAGTGTAATTTGTTAACTGTCAAGAATATTCTGCCCCTAGACATAAAATACAAGGAATGTGACAAAATCAGGAGACGTCATAACGAAAGAGGAAAAAGCATCCAGTTAACCTGTGGCCAGTTCTCTTTTTTTCCCAGTTTACATTTTAAAAGATGAGTTTTTCCGACCTTTGCTCTTTTCTTAAAAAGCTTGGGTTTGCTCACCCGTTCGCTTACCTCAGCCTTTCTCCAAGGGCATTCACAAGGCAAACAACAAGATCATTTCTGCCTTCTCCAAAAGACTCTAAGAGAAAAATATTTCATGCAAAGCGTCTTCTCTTTTTAAGAAAAAAATATGCATTTTGGTGTTCTTCAAAATTTTTAACTTCTTGTTTGGATTTGGACTGCATTGTAGAGACCGTGTTCTTGTGTGACTTCATATCATTGTATAAAACCTTGACTTTTGTTGTTGTTAAATCAAGACTTTATGGCATAAGGAGCATACTCTCTTTGTCTCTGTTGGATGGCTTATATTCCTTTTTGTTTTAGAGAAATGGCCTTGGCTCCTCTGGCAGCACTGTGACAAATTCAGCTGGCAGTATTTTATGAGCCAAAGAAAAAAGATGTAGTCCTCCCCTGGGGAAGTAAAAACCAGCATTCAACTCTCCTAAGAAGCAGAGCATTGGCCTTGAATTAACTAAGGGAATTTGGGCAAGTGCTACCTCCTCTCTGAACAAGATTCACACCCTGTGTCCCATTTTGGTACCCAGAGCAAATGCAGGAAGGGGCTATCAAGCAGCCTGAGCTGAAACTAGGTGTTTTTCCTCTTGGACGTGTTAATTTCAGCAAGCATACATTGAGGAAGCAGGACTGAAAGTCACCCATGTTAGGGTTTTGGTTCCATGTCACCCAACACACTGGAGCTGCAGAGTTCCCAGCCCAACTTCCTCTCCATCAAAAAGCTCTGAAATGAAATCTCATACTCAGCTAGCACAGAAGAGCAGAAACTAGTACTTGGTGTCTCAGCTTCCGTCATTGTACTGGAGGAAAGTGAGGACAAAAAGGAGAGGATGAAAAAGCCAGATGTGAATCCTGCCTTTTTAGGCTTGAATGTCTATATATTTCAAGCTTGCAAACAAAAAAGCTAGGCTCAATAACCAGTGTAATCATTGTGATAATAACATAAGGGAGCATTTAATATGATATAACATAATATAAAGGAGAATATAATATAAAGGAGCGTTTGTAACTATGTATTTCTACTCCCACGGGTATTGCTGTGGGAGCATAAAAGGCCTTTTAGACCATCCCTAGGTGTTATTGTCTATTTGGACTAAAACTCTCTCTTACAGCCTTGCTTTTCCTATCACACCCAGCCCCACATGCCTGCTGAAGGCAGAAGTTATTGACAAAGTGGAATAAGGGACTGATGATGATGAAAGGAGAAGCAGATCTGCCCTCTTGTGTACAAGGCATATACTGCATCTTTTTTGTAAGTGAATTTGAAATTAATTTATTCCTTGTAATAATAAACAAGGAAAATATACAAATACTTTGTGTTTAAACTTTACCTTAAAAAGAAGAACAGAAAAGAAAGAATAAAGGCTGGGATGATTTCTTCTCAGGAATTAGTTTGTATAACTAAAAGTAACACACCAGGTTGAGCAGTTTGGCCTGAAGGAGCCATCCTGAACACTTAGGCTATGAAACCAGAGACTGTGAAAATATGAGTAGTACAAAAAACTCTGAGGAGGAGAAATCCAATTGCCAAAGGAACTCAACCATCTGCAAAATTATTACATATTAAAAGTAAGCTTCTTTTTTTTTTTTATGAGGGAACAAAACAGCTTGAGTGCATTTCGTTACACTCATTACAGCAGTAAGGACTGAGAGAGAAGAGTTGGGCTGAGGTAAGCATATTTTGCCAGCCTTAATTAAACCAGAGAGGGACACAGGGCAGATGACTCCACAGTATTGGTAAGGTCAGACTGAGCTTTTACATTCTCTTCCTCACAGCTGTTTTCTTCTGAAACTTCATGGCCTGTTTCCTTAATACCTCAGTTTTGCAAATCTCATGTACTAAATGTGACACTTTCAAGAAATTGTAACCTGACCAAATCGAATGATCAGACCTTCAGCAAATAGAAAATGGTGTTTCCAGAGCAAAGCTCAGTCTTGTCCTGCCATAGCATTAGCAGGCCAAGCTGCCACTTGATAATTGAGCTGCTGCTCATTTTCTGCTTGCAAACAATTTAATAATATCTGTTCAGGGATAATAGGCAGGGCTTATTCTAGATTAGAACAAGAAAAAAACCCTAACACCCTACCCCCAAAAAGGACAGTGCTGCAGAAGAACCTGTCAGTGGACCTTCGATTTACAGCTGAATAAGCCATTTTAGTGTGAAATCTAGATGCAATTTTAGAACATGGGCCATGGCAAAGAGTGCATTTACAATTTGTCACCACTGCTCCAACACTACACTAGATCTGATGGCACCATTCTTTTTCGTCTTTACAGTGAAAAAGCAATTATACTTAGGACCTGGGGATGTAGTAGTATATAAAACAATGAATAAACTCTGTAGCACATAGGAGTTCTACCTTCTGTAGAAGTAGTAAATGCCATTTAGGTGCATTTTCCCACATTTTTCACACCCCTGATTCCCTCCAGAGTGTTTTTGTAAATGTCCCAGTGAGATAAACAATAAAGATATCTCATGTGAATTAGACTGCTGTCATCTATGACAAAATTGTATCAAATGTGACTTGCTAGATCACATCTAATATCACTTCATTATAAAAAAATCTGATTCCCCTCCTTATTGCAGGACAAATAAGAACAAAAAAAGTCTATTTTCTGACATTGAAATAAACCCAATTATTATTCTGCTTCCCTTTTCTCTCCTAATCAGCAGCTGACCCATCCCTTTACCCACTTCAGACTAATTGTTACAGATGTGGGGTTCTGTGGCTTTTTAGGCTTATTTGTGCTATCAAAATGCATAGTTAGTCTCCATCTAACATCTGGGGTTGTAGTTTGAAATAATGATGAGGACTATTCAAACGCATCTTGAAGCTCCATTTTGCCTTGGTTTTGACCATAATCCCTGCACTGTGTGACCAATCTAGGGGCTGTTTAGCAGGTTGCATATGGAAAAGACTGGACAGACTGAGAGAAAGTCAGATGTTTTCTGTTAATCATCTCTCATTAAAAGAAAAGCCTAAATCAATAACCCTTAAAATTACTCTTTACCTAAAAATAGTCAAATGTTGTGCTTTTTTGGTGTTGGACACATCTATTCATATATGTGTATGTATATATACATACACACATGGAATAGACAAACCTTCCAAGTCTTCCTTTCCTTTCCTTTCCTTTCCTTTCCTTTCCTTTCCTTTCCTTTCCTNTTTTTTTTTCTTTCTTTACAAAAGTGATTAAACTTTTGCACAGGTAAAGCAAAATACACTGTATTACTCATGTAATTTCTTCTCAGGACATTTTATGTTGTCAAGTGTGCATAAAGAAGCCCCTACAGAGGGGATCCTTCTGAATTCAGGACAACTGGAAACACACCAAGGTGCCTTCTTACCCTTCTGTCATTGTCCATCAGCAACACCACAGCCCCAGGACTCAAACAGAAGTCAAAATATCCTCAAAGAACACTGAGCCTGTTGCTTGCTGTTTTTGCAGAGATGTCTGGCTCACAGTCATTGCACTATGGATGCTTTTAGTGTAAGTTATAACGTCTGTATTTTTAAAATGGGGGGAATATGCAATAAAGTCAGCACATAGCAATATCTGAATGACTAATAGCCAGTAGAGGTTAATGTGCCTTAGCTTCCTCACAGGCCATCAACCCCTTGAGCTGATCATTAATTGCCTGGAATAGCCTGTGCCATGGTCATTACTGCTTCATCATTCAGATGAAATGAATAATATCAGTTCTATGACTTCAGTTCTCATAAATGGAAAACTTTGTCTTTTTTGCCCAGACACATCCCACATCTAAACTAACGTTATTTTCCTCCCTGCTTTAACAAATGATGCTCTGTGCCTCTTAAGCTCTCATAAAAGTAAAGACATTTCTTACGTATTAGGTAGCATATAGAACAGACAAATAACCAGGTTATATTCAGTTTTGTTGCATGACTGAACAAATAACCACATAAATCAATCATGGTAAGTAATAAATGAATGAACTGGAACATACAGGAAGAGATGCATCCAAACTGCAGAGCAGATGCAGTGAAAAACCTGATCCTACTTTCTGTTCTCCTGTCATGGGAACACAGGGCATGCTGAAGACTCTTTGGATTCAGACTCCTGAGCTTCTTTTCCTGGAAACCAGAAAGCAGGAGGAAGTTTTGTTTCATCAAGGTACCTAACATATACAGACTAACCCACCAAAACCTTTACTACTTCAGGCTCCCATATTGCACAAGCCCTAGTGACTCCAGGTTTGTCCTGATTAGGAAATCTTGTACAGGGTCTCAAACTCATGTGCCCTCATTTGTGTCCTGGAATACAATAACCCTACATCCCCCACCAAAATTTCCACAGAGGTAAACATGTGAGCAAGATTGTGTAGAGTTCTAGTTGATCCCTGCTATAGACAGGGCAGTCACTGGATGCCACAGATGTGTCTGTTTGTGCATCCAAAGCTAAATGCCTGTGTACTTGTTAACACTCAGGAAAGGTATTTAACCTCCAAATTACAGAAGCACAAAGTGCCAAATTCTTTCCATCCCAGCAGAAACTTTGTGCAGGAAATGACACACCAGATATTCCCTGCATGGATACCTACAAATAGCAACACCAAATTACCTTCTGGGCGTGTTTTACATGACGAAAGTCTCTGCCTCGCAGAGCAGAAGAGGTCACACTTGTCAGTCATAGCAGTTTCTTCTGCTTTGAAGATCAGTGAATTTGTCAGTTTGTAGAGTTAGGAGAAAAGAGGCACCAGAAGCCAGTCTGAGCATAAGAGTTCACAGTCAAAGATTCTGATAGGTTTAGATCCAAGGTTTTGATACACTTCATCAGAGATCACTTTCCAACTATTCATTTTCCTACCTCAATGCACACCCAGATTCCTGCAGCTTGTTCTGACTATATATATAGTTCAAGCTGCCAAAATTATTTGGAAACTGACTGTCTGTTATAGAGTCCTATTGTTACCATGTTTCCACTCACTCAAAAGCAAAAACATAGGACAGTTTTATATGCCTCACGTTTGACAGCTTTTGCCCAAGATGGGTTGGCAGATCAGCACCCTGGCTTAGGAACACCTGAGGAAGAAGAGGCAGAAGAGCGGGCATTGTCTCTTCAGCCACTTCTATCACAAATATTTTTGAGAATATGCCTCTGTTTCTGTGTCTATATGCATACAACTCATGGGCTGACAGAGTGCCTCAGGGCTTGTGTTCAAAGGATGCTGCTGTTGGATCTTTTGGGGAAATCAGCCTCGTGTGCATGACATCACCTTCTCAGTCGATCTGGAGAAGCAAAGAGGAAGATGGTGTGCAAGTAGTGTCCTGTGGGATTTCATGTTGCAACAGAGCTGCTTCTCAGTATAGCACATTCTTTAGGCTGCACTGGACAGAGTGGGATATGAGTCTCCCTCTTCTCACAGCTGAATGCTGTGGGAGCTTGTCAAGAAAAGGTAAGGGTGAGAAAAAGCATTTGCTAGGGAACAGATGCAATATGGGAATGTTTGAACTGATAAATCAAACAGAGCCACGCCATGATTTTGAGCACTATTCCTCTGTATGTCCCTGGAACTTACCAGTAACATTTTCACTAAACAGGCTGGTTTGGTTAAGCCAACCAGCGGTCATCTACACAGTGCCTGGGTGCAGCTCAGAGGTCAGGATATGAAGCAACTTCCCCAGCATGAGTTTGGACATGATGACCCTGGGGATTTTTGAAAGGGGGAAGGAGAGGCTATAGAGTTTAATTGGTTGTATGTGAGTCATTCCCTGTGCCTTGACTTCTAAGATAGATTAAGTTCCTCTTCCATCATGGATTAACTATAAACGCAGCTTACAGACCTAAAATTTGTGAGATTTGTATTCCCAGCCCTTCAAGAGATTTGTTAGGTGATATCTGGATCACCGTTGGTATTGAGATTCTCATTTGCAGAAAGTTGTCTTCTATCAGACTAGTGCTCCAGGAAAATCCTGCACATGTAAATGTACTGAAAATCATAAGAAAAATGCACAAAAAATGAGCTTGCATTTCAGGTCTTAAAGATGTTAAAATAATGTGTGAATACCGTGCATATAGCATTTTATCTTACCAGGTAAAAAAAGTAGCAGTTTGTGTGGGGTTCATTAGCAGATCACTGTGACAGACAAGAATTGAAAGAGCTTGCAGTGAAGATCTTTTCTAGGGAGGGTCCAAAGCAATGACAGTGCAGATTTAGGATGTGAGTTGCTGTATTTCTTTGCTCTCTCTCTCCTTCCAGAGACACCACAGCTATAGAGAAGCCTTGCCTTCACTCCACATCCCAGTTTCTCACCAGTTACTCAATAACTCTCTTGTTTAGTTTTTGGCCTGTTATTATTTTCATTTTAAGCATTCTTCAGTGACAGAAATGGAGTCCCTGGTTAAAAGAGTTCACTGAAAAAATGAAGAGATAATGCAGAAACCAGAGGGAAATGGATGAAGAGACAGGAGGAAGAAGAACGTGCTGTATCCTTTTGGTTACATCCTCTTGACAGATCTTCTGCATTCATATATATCTATATCTATCTATATGTCCATCACAGATATCTTGAAGATCTAGTATATTACCACTGCCATATTATTGCACTGTTTGTCAGGTCCATGACAGAAGGTGGAGCTTCCTGATAGGAGAGGACGACAGGGCAAAAAGCCTTCTCTGAAGGTTATTTCATGCATGGAGAACTGTGAAAGAGATGACAGCAGAATGGAGTGGAAAATAGAGAGTGAAAGGATTCCAGGGGCTTTACTGGAGATGGGAAGGCAAGATCAGAAGGGTATTTGCAGGAGCAGATCTACACATGGTCTTGAATAGTGAAAGGGAGATGGCTGTATGTTTTGACTGGTGTAATGGAGGGAAGACTGGATAGGAAGATGAGGGGATGACAATCATTCTCCATCATTGATTGCCCAGTCACGTCTCACACAACTAATTCCTTTGCTGCTCCAAAGGCAGAGGTAAAACCATTAATTTTGAGATTGGGAGGAAGGTAGCACTACAGCCTGTCTCTTACTGGACATGGCTCCTGTCTGATCAACCAAAATGTGGCATCTAACATTATCTAATGTGCTGTGTCACAGGACAGAACAGAGGTGTGACATGTCAGACAAGTATGCACCATTATCTGTGCTCGAATTGGTCCTCATTGGTGGCACAGCCCAGTATCCCAGTGTCTTCTGTGTCATGGGACTTCTTGTTTCAGACATCCCTCCTAATCCCGTGCTCTTCCTTACATAAAGTAAAAGAAAAAATTGACAGTACAAAGGAAACAGGAAAAACTTTTAGGCTTCCACCTTCTCCACTGAATTAATCATCTCTGGCAGATTTGTGGCTTCCTATGACCCTGGAATTTTACTGTCTGCTAACACATCTCTGATTTTTCTCTCTCTTTCCCCTACAGCAAGCATTACCGTGATCTTTCTCTACACTGACAGGGGCAGAGCTTATTTCCAGTAAAAGGGCACCATACTTAGCCGTGCAGGGTAAGTGAGGTTAGGGGGAAAAGTGCATGGGAATAATGAGAGCACAGAGGGCAGCAGACTTTCAATATGTTTTTGCAGTTAAACATAACAAGTTCAGACACCATCTTTTATTTTTTTGCCATTGCTCACCCGAAAAAAACTCCCATCCCTCTGTTTGTGCTGCTTTCTCTCTGTGAGTGCTTTCCTATTTTTTCTTAACCTCTGCATTGCAGTGCAGCTAGACTGTGTACATGAAGATATACCTCCTGCCCTGGGGAAGATCTGAGATAAGCAGAGAAGTGACATACAAATGGCAAGGGGGAGAGAGCGATCTAATTGACTGGCCGCAAGCTTGGTGCATTAAGATAGCCAAAGCATACAGAGAGGAGGAAAGCTAGTTTCTGCTGGGAGAGGAGGCATACTGCTCTCCCTCTTCCATGCTTTGTCCTTGTCTTTTTGCCCTCCTCTCCCTTGTGCCCTTCTTTTTGTGCTTCCCATGCTGAGATGACTTCAGACCTGGGAAGGCATTGCAAGGGCTGAAGTGTGGTGTGTGCACATATATTGGCTAGTTAGTTTTTCTGATTTAGTTTGCTGCCTGTCTCTGTCTCTCCTTGTGGCCTTCAGCCCAGCACAGGGACATTAGCTGCCCCATGCTAAAATTTGCTCCAATTCTCTTGTTATCTAGTAAATACCTAACCACTACTGATGGTCTTTGGGGTTGAGCATTTTCATGGCTTTCATCCCATATTGCATGTAAAGATGGAAAATAGCACTCCTCCCCCCCTTTTTTTTTGCCTCCTCCTTTCCTTGTCTCTCCTCTGAAAATTTTTTTAAGGTGTTAAATCTGAACTCTGCAGTACCAAAAGATTTCCTGCACTTTCATTTCACTCCATTGTTCATATTTGGGTGTAGTTTTTGAAACTCTTCTTCAAAACATCTTGAACACTTGAAATTCAAGAAGAAAGCTGAATGCTTTTGTTTCAGGACAAAATAAGTATTTTATATCATAAAATGTGAGTTCTTTCCCTGGCCCAGCTGGCCCAGCTAGAAAATGGTTTGCAGGTGTCTAAGCAGCCACACAGTTTCTTGCTAGTCCTGTTACTCTGAACCAAAGAAAATGAGGTGAAATCCTCCCCATGGCACAGCATCAGCATGGTATTAATGGAAGAGCATGATAAATGCTGTCACAGTGGCCCTGCTACCATGTCTACCTCTCCTCACTGTCTGTGTGAGGGCAGCTGTCAAAGGAGTAGCAGCACAGCAGCAGCAGTGTCATTGTTTGGAAGAACCTTCACACTGTCAGCACTAGGATGGGGCAGAAATAGATGAGTTTTCTTTGGCCAAAGTCTGACTTCCAATCTATGAGAATTCCCATCTTCAGATCTTGGACCTTTCAGTCTTTGGAAATGCCTTGTCTTGGAAGAACTTAGGCTCATGGATGATCTGAGTCACCAGGTCTGTGTGGCAACCTGGGCCATGGTCCCCCAGGAGACATCATCTATGGCTCTTGTTGGGTTGGCAAAAAACCCGGATTGTGCAATGTGCTCATAGAGCTGAGGTGACAAGCCCTGCTTCTGCACTCTGCGGGATGCTGTGGCGTGTGCCCAAGGGGAAGGGGGACTTGCCTCCCATTTCATTGCAGAGCTATGGTTAATAATTTAAACACGCACAGCCTGTGAATCCTCTGAGACAAAACTCTGGCAGATTAATGACACTGCAGATCTCAGAGGTCTGACACAAACATGGTAAACTTCCTCTACCATGAATGTCCTGGTTTTGGAAGTGTCAGTGGAAAGGTTAGCACTTTGCTAAGCATCTTTGCTCTTCTAACGGCTTTTTTCACCCTCCTGTCAGGCTGAAAAGAAGACTTGTCAGACTGCAGCTGCCAAAGTTACATCTCTCTCAGACAGCTTCCGAGCTGTAAGGCCACTGGAGTATGCACTCATCCTTGGATGTCACTCAGATTGCCTAAGTGCAATTCTACAAGTTCTCAAACCTTCCAGCATCCCCACTCCCCACCATTTAACATAGCTAATTTCTTAGCTATTTTATTTCTTAGCTCTCCAGGACCTCTCCTCCTCTGCAAACTCTGGAGACTCTTCTATCTGGATTCTTCCTTTTTAATTTCATGTGTGCAACTGAAGTGCCTGGTAAACATCCTGTCCTCATCTGTTGTGGTCACTAGAAGGCCAGAAGGCACTTCCAGGTGGAAAGTAAGATGAGGTGGAATGTACTGGTCTGGTATGTACCTGGGTTCAACTCCACTCCTCTGAGTCCTTGACACCTAATGTAAAGGTGCAGAAGTGACTTCAGAATTGGAATGCCTTAAACCTATGTCTGATACATGGTGGAGAATTTACATCCATTCGTTGTGAGGTTTTTGTCTGCTGACTATAATGAAACTTTTCCTGAACACAATTTAATTTTTAGCCTTGTAACAAATTGTATAATTCCCAAATTCTCAGAGAAGAAAACATGTCTCTTCCTGTGGCAGTCACTGCACAGATGCTTTTTGATACCACATTGCTCTAAAAGCAATGTTGCCTTTCTCAGGACAAAGGTAATACAGTCTAAAGGTTTGTAAAACAACTTCTGAAAAAGCTGCTTCAAAAACATCTTGCCTCAATAACACAGAGAGCTTCTAAAAGCCATCTTTGTAGACCTAGCTCTGAGAAATGCCAAAATTTCAGCAAAGGTAAGGTTCCAGTGAAGTCAATGGGCTTAAAACTAAGGACAGACTAGTGGGATCTACACATACACGGGGTTAAAAGTAGGCTGACATGCTTTACCAGGGTGAAGCCCTGCTGTCAGACTCACTGCAGTGACCCAATTTCTTTGCAGGACTCTGCAGGGGAAATGCACACCCCTGCAGTTCATCCTCTTCCTTTAGTGTCATTAGTTTTGTTCCTTCCACATCAAACTTCACAGGGGAAGGATTTTCCTGCACAGCTAAGATTCTGGCAAATGACCACTCATTTTTGCTATGTGGTTTATGAAAAGCCTGCTCTGAGATTTTCCATGCAGCTTGAGGACTGGAAGGGAGATAGAGCCTTACTTTGTCTTCTTGTCCATCAGGGAGCAACCTTATTGCTGCAGGGTCTGGCATAACTGCCCCATGGGGAACGGACAGTTTGAGCAGAGGTTAAATTGTCTCTGTGCCTACAAGTAAAGCCTGGGGCTCAATCCACTGGACAACAGAGATAAAACAACTGACCAGAGGGTGGGCAAGTAATGGGAGCTGCATTTAGGGATGGTGCAAAGGAGGAAAACAGCTTGGTTGTTGCTTTGAGCTCACAGCTGTCTGAAAACATAAGCAGGTTGCAGATATCTTGTCCTGTACCCCGCATGGCCTTTCTTATGCAAATCTGTGTATATTACTCAATTTCCATTTTCCACAACTTCCTAATCAGTAATATGCAGTTAATATTTATATAGGTGTAGTTAATGCACAAGCTTATATGTACATACTACACTGTGGTTCTGCAGATTAGTTAACCAAAACCTGGCCAGATTCTGCCCTGTCTACAGATTTGCATGGGTGTAAACAGGATCCCGACTTACCCAGTGCAAAGTGCTTGGGAAATGAGAAATGAATTGAACTTTATAAACGTTGTCCTCGACACTGTAAAAGTGTACAGTTTTTAGTACATTATTTTAGAGCAGGAGATGTGGTAAAATAAAACCTCATGGAGCAAGGATGCTCCCAGAGAGTAGGCACTTGAGAAGCGGGTACTCACAGCTCCTGACGTCCTTCAGTGCCTCTGCCGATGACACTGTTTGCGTGACTGTACTCACTCAATCAGCTCACGATCATGTAACGATGTACTTAAGGGAAATTCAGTGCTAGGCAAAAACCCATCTCCAGCTAAGCTGCAGCCTGATTCTTGATAGGGGAAAAAAAAAAAAAAAAAAGAGGCTGCCTGCTCTTTTTTTTTTTTTTTTTTTTTTTGGTGCAAATAATGGATTTGCAGAGCCTCCCTTTTGCCACCAGAGGTCACAAGCAAAGCATCTCAGTCCCTCAGTCATCATCTCCTGGAGGGAGGGAAGGGAAAAGAGTCAGCAGAAATAGCGCTTCATTCATGGTGAATAAAATGCGGGTGATAACTGAAAGCATCCCCAGCAATTGAGATGAAAGATGCCGAGGTCGGCAGTGGAATCAGAAGCTTGCCCGTGCAGGAGCTGGAAGACGGGCAACGGGAAGAGTCTCTGCTCATATGCTACTGGATGTAATGCAGAGCTGTTGACATTTGTTGTCCTTTTACGTTTGCTTGTTCAGGAACACAAATGCAGGAAATGTTTCTGTGTTTTGTAAGAGGTGTGCAGAGTCTAAAGTCCCTGTTGAAACTTGTGTGAATTTTCCACGAATAAAAAAAAAAAGGTACTTGCTGTTTTCCTCAAAATGTTCTTTCACTATTTGCAGACACATTTCAAGAATACTAAAAAAGCATCTATCTTGGTTAATATGCTTTATCAGCAGGGTTGGACTAGATGATCTCTAGAGGTCCGTTCTAACCCCTACCATTCTGTGATTCTGCGATAATCAGCAACCAAGAGAGGGAATTTTCCTAGAAATGAAGCCTGGATCAGCTCATGAACAAGAAACACAGCACGTGATTTCTCTGACCAGCCATAAGATGCAAAAATTGGAAAGGCAGCAGAAAGCTTAGGCTGATAATCGACTCAAGTATATCCACGCTGTAAAACTTCCAACAGTTACTAACATCATGGACTGTAAACTGTGTGCATATCTTTTGCAAAATGAAATGTGCTTTCAGACAAATTATTTATGACAAATAACTTTTTCTTCTCTCCCTGACCATTTCAGCACAGCTATGGGCAATGTATGCTGGAAAGAAAAGGACTGAGGGTGGCAAATAAGACATGTCAGTTTTTAATTCAGAAAATGTCAAGCCAAGCATCTATGCTCTGTTGTCCCAGCCACAGCTCAGGGCACTCCCAGTTACCAGAGGCCAGAATTAGTTGCCTTCCCATAAGGAGAACACGAGGGAAGACAAATGGCATGATACAGAAAAAATGATACCAATGAGCCAGAATTTCCCAAGTCCCTCCACAGTTTTACAGGTCCATAGCTAACACACTTTCACTAGAAGTAAAAAGGAGCAATCATATTCATAGTTCAATGCCCCCCCTGCCGAGTTGCTCTGAGAAAGTCCCACTGTCTGTTTTTACTGAAAGGCTCTTGAACAAGATGAGGTTTATTTCTCAAAATCAGTAAAACACATTTCTGAGCAATGACTAAAAATAAGCTTCATCTTGCAGGGAGCTATTACTTACTATGCTGAAAGAGAAGTTTATTACAGATATCCTGGCAGCTCATTAACTGTCTTACTGAAGAATGGCTGTGCTATAATAAAGCTCCCATCACTCTCCCTTCTCAGCAACAGAAAAGATAAAGAAAACAGAATGTTTACATATTGCATTCAATCAACAGTTGCAGAAACACAAGTCTCCAAGTCTGAAGCTGATGCCATGGTGGGATTGAGCCAGGCCCTGGCAAATGTCTGCTTCCTGCAGAGAAAGGTCACCACACCAGGCTCTTCCTCGTCTGCCCCTTGGCCACATCCTTGAATTGCTTCTCAGCCACCTCCATTGATGAGAGTTTCTTTCTGGTTCCCTCTAGTAAGGACCTGTTGCTGCAAGTCACCATTTCTGAGACCTGCCATTTCCAGCAGCTCCTCATAGAAAAGCCACATGTCCACCTTCTGTCACTCTGAAATAGTATTAACCTTCCCATTTTTTTCAGATCCTGTTCCTAAAAATCTCCTGCAAAAGAGGCTCCAAGTTTTACATACGTCTCACTAATGCGTATCAGGTCAATTATCTTGTGTCCTGCCCTTATCAGAGACAGCAAGTTTGATCTCTCTCCTCATTATAACCTCTGACAAGATGGGATAACAAGTATGAGTTCCTGGTCCCTCCCTTCACCCCTCTCTCCCAGTCTTCCCCACTGAAAGCACAGCAAAATCCATGAATTTATGCAGAAATAATACTTTTTAACTCTCCTGTAATACTTACTTTTCTTCTCTACTCTCTCTGCAACTTGTCATATCTTTCTTTAAAGAATGATTGTTGACCCTGGATAGAGTAACACTCTAGCGGGGGCGTTGTCATTATGGATCAGAGCACATTAAATACTTCTGGTGTCTTACACGTGACATTGCTGCCAGTAAAATCAAGAACGGGAGTTGTCTTTTCTGCAACACCATCACACACATTTTTAGCTTATGAATCACAATAATTGGCGAATTATTCTCCACTCTGATGGCGACTTACTGTTAGTTCCCATTGTGTATTTCTCTATTCACATCTTATGACTAAAGGAAGCTTTTTGCATTTCTTTTTATTGAACACCCTGCAGACTTTTGATCATTTCACCAGCTTGTCAAAATCATCTATAACATGATCCCTGTCCTCTAAAGTACTCCCATCCCTTCCAAGTTTGTTATCATCTAAGAATGGCAGAAAAAAATGTTTTCTGTTCCAGCCTACAAGTTACTTTTCATGAACAAATCTAAGGTAAAACCCTGTTGAATATTATGTGAAATACAATCCCCTTTGACAAAAAGAAACCAACCTCTATACATGTTTTTCTCTCAGTGTATGCACCCACCTATGAGCTAGGTTTGTATGCTGCTACAGCAGCTGTAGGTTGGAGAGTTATTTTGCTCATTCTCAGATGGACAATGAGTGGTAAGGTGGATTTGTCTTCTGGACTACACAGTGATGCCCTCAGGACAGCTACACGGGGCTGGCAGATTTGACACAGGACCTGTGGGATGTCAACCCTCACTTTGAAATGGTAGCTGAAGGTCAGACAGGAACCATATCATATAGATTATAGAAGCCTTTATGTGGGCAAACTGCATTGAGTCCTAGATCTCCTCCCTACAAAGGAGGCTTAGATGTCTCGGTTTCTTGTAGACGTCTACATGGTAAGCAAGAGACATTTCTATGCACAAATCTGAGACTGAATCATTTTTGCTTAGAGGAGTACCATGAAGAGTAGTGTGAAAATACATATGAAAGTCAAAGCAAATAATATTTGTGATTGTCCCCTAGGCCTATTACGTAGTCAAAGACTGAAATTATATTGGTTTGACATGTTTTGTCTTGACAACTCTATGATTGCTGGTTTTCAATCATTGTATTATACTTAAGGTGCTTCGGTGTTTTTTCCTTAATAATTCTTTCTAAGCTCCAAAGTTACATTCCCTAGCTCCTTAGACTCTTCCCAACCTTTTAAAAACATGTGCCATATTTGCCACTCTTCACTTCTCTAAGACATCCCATAAGCTCTTAAAGAAAACTGTTAGAGAAACAGACATTTCTTTAGCAAGCTCTGCGAGTTTTCCAGTGTGTGTTTCATTGAGTATTACCAATTTGAATAGTTCTACTTAGGTCAATGTTGTTCATACTCTTCTTTTTGAAAGTTCATCCTGCATTTCTATCTCTTATTTGAATAGTGATGAAGATGTAGTCCTAATGAAACTTGTTTTGTGATGAATGAGACGCTTGAATATTTTGGCCATTATTGCCCTTCTCCCTTGAGAGCTCTCCCTCTGGACCTGTGCTCTCCTTCATTCTCCTCTTGCTTTCCCTGTATTCTTCAATGTCCTTTTGTGGATGTGAGGACTAGTGGAGAAAGATTGTTATTCCTTGCTAAGGACTAAATGCAGGATTCAGTTGCTATTAACACTATCTGACAACAGTATTGAAAAACAATGATGTCAGGTTTTGGCTTTAGTGTACCAGTGCTGTACTGCTGCTTGATTAATTCAGCCATATGCATGAAGCGGTATATGATTGCTTTTTTTTTTCACAAGCTGATTTGAAATAGTCTTTATGCAACAATGGATGCTATGAGGCAAAATTGAAGGACATAGGCAATACCCCTGGTATAATCATTTTCAGCCTTGAGTCTTTACTTCCAAGCATCTGCCTTCAGGTCACTGAGATTATACTGCTGTTGTGTTTTCCCTTGTACTCACCTCAATCATCAATCCAGTCATTGAGGATAGCTATTAAAAAAGGGGTGTTGGAAAAGTGATTTGGATCTGTGGTCTTGGGTTTTGTTTTCTTTTAAATATGGTCAATTACAAATGTTTATTCAAATTATAGACTTTCTGGAC
Organism: Urocolius indicus; assembly: GCA_013401255.1. Lineage (NCBI taxonomy): Eukaryota > Metazoa > Chordata > Aves > Coliiformes > Coliidae > Urocolius > Urocolius indicus. The sequence continues at coordinate 26,018 of WBNH01010569.1, read as the reverse complement.
TCATTGAAAATGTCCAGCAACAAAGGGCAAACGTATTTGCTAATGGCAAGTAGCCCGTCATTCAGCATAGCTGTGATTAAAGCTTAAAATGGTCCTACATGCAATCTTTTGAACTCCAAATTATGGCTCACATGACAGACTGATGCAGAGAATGTTTACACTTCATTATGCTGCAAGATGATGGATAAGCTCGCAACTGCATTTGATCAGTGAAGTGTAGGAACAGGTCAGATGAAGTAGCAGATGGAGCAGGTTGAGAAATGAGAATAGAAAGTTAATTGTGGACAAGATTAATTTCCTTTATTTGACTATGTGAGAGACGGGTTTGAAATTGTTTGGAAGGTAATTCTAATTTCAGAAGACAATCATAGTATTTAGCACTGCACATGACTTCAGGCACATAGATTTAATCTATAGATTTCAAAGCACTTCACAAACACAGCTGTTAATCGTCTTGCTTGTCTTTGGAGGGAGTCATGACAATAATTTAGTAAACTGTCACTTTGCCCCAACTTTTCATACTAGTCCACAGAAGGTGTCTGATGCTGAGTCCTGCTGTCCTCATTTAGCACATCTTCAGGTCTCATATGAGACACAGAAAGCCAGCTCCTCTCTTAATATCATTGGAGAAAATTGTAAATGGGATCTATTCTATCCTTTTGAGTCATAGAATAGTAGAATGGCTTGGGTTGGAAAGGATCCTACAAACCATCTAGTTCCAAACTCCCCGACATAGACCAAGACACCTTTCACTAGATGAGGTTGCTCAAAGCACCATCCAACTAAAATAAATGGGAAGGATTTAAATCTGTCTCAAAGAGTATTAGTTATTTGATAACTTGCTTAGAGAGCAGCACTCTGAGCATGCAATCTCCCCACAAATTGATCACAGAGTGAAATCTGACTGCATCCAAATGAGGGGACACAGGAATGTCTTTGCAGAACATGCAGCAAAAAAAAACCCAGGATTCCCATTAGCTATGTGGAAACTGGATAGCTTCTGTGCTTTTTTTTTGCTCAGTTATGTATTGTCTTCTTCTTGTTCTTAGACACCATGCATCACTGAAGTTCTTCATGCTTTGCTCCATAAGTGTATTTGCAGCATCCCATCATTCTGAGCATTGTTTCCTCTCCTCTGTAACTTGTAATCCTCTATGCCACTTAGAAATCACCAACTGATTTCTCACCCATTGAAATCAAAGGCCGAAATCCTGTAGACTTCAATAAGGCCAATACTTTTTCCCTGTCTCCACTATTATTAAGTAGAAGCCATTTGGCTTTAGATACCATGTGTCTCATCATTCTGAAGAAACTGCCAAAAAGAAAGAAAAAACAGAACACTTTTTCAATCATTTTAGTTCTTGGGAAATCTGGAGACATACATAGACCTTTCAGTTTTCTCAGTATGTGTCCTGTCAACTTGTCTCCTCTGAGAGAGTCCAATTATGCATGTCTTGCAGTCGTATTATAAAACAGCCATTTCACAAAATAACTGATTTCACAATGTGATTGCAACATATTAAAAGTACCATTTGCAGTGTTTACAAATACTGACAGCTGAGGCACTCATGGAGCAGATGGTCATCTCTTCAACTGGTGTTTACCAATTTGGGGTACTTCACTGAAGAAAAAGTTTTTATAAAGAGGTGGGTAGCTGAGTGCTGATGTTAAGTTGGAGGATAGCTTTCCCTGAGTAACACTGTTCGATACGGTCCTAATCATGACCACTAAATAGTACATCTCCTGTCATCAAGTAGCAGTGCAAAAGTTGTGGATAATATTCATCGTATCAAAGTAACTGGAACTAGTGTGAGGCACAGATCCTGCACATGTTACATAGGCAAAACAACAACTAAGTAAATAGGAATTTTGGCTGAACTGTGCCTCCTGACATCATGCAGCTCTGAAATTTGAAAATCTAGGGCTTTCATCCAGTCATTTGTGCTCATGCTCTGAATGGGAAAATAAATGAACATGTAAAGAATGGCATCTTCTCACATTAACCTGACTTCTCTGTACATCTTGGATTCTGTGCATTTAAACAAAAGAAAGGGAAAAAAATATTCAGAGTATTACCATATTGAAGAATCTTAAGTTCTGAAAAATTATTGAAATAAGGTATTGTTGTTGTTTACGGTATCATTATTACGTGTTGTTGTTATATCATATAACAACATAGTAACCTCTATGACATAATATAGATGATGTAACTACATATTACTTACTTCTGTGTTGGCATTTTTCACCCAGAGGTACCAGCATGCCTTAAAAAGAAAAGCAGTATTGCTGTTGCTCTTGTAATTACTGTTATGATTAGCCAGCAAGAAATGTGCGTGTCTGCCCAGCGCAGATGAACCCAATCAATGTATGTGTACAGAACAGAAATGCCTATAAATATTCATCTGAAATATTATTTCAATACTACATTGCATATCAACAAAATTGAAGCTATTTTTATTTGGGGTGAGGGAAAATTGTTTTCTACCAGTTTATTCACTGTGAACTGAAGGCTCTGGTGAAAAGGACAATGACCATGAAATTAGCATTTGTCTTCACATATGATTGATCATTTAATTGTAGTAGTCCTTCACGAAGCTAAAAAATCACTAGTTGATAGAGAATTGTATTCAAGATTTACAGGGTAAACACCCATCACATTTTAGACATCACACAATAGCCCGAGATGTAATTATCAGTTCATCATCAGTATTGTTAAGCATATCACGTAGACACTGGAAATAAATCCCAAAATACCAAAACCTCAAGCAGCATCCTAATTGAAATAAAACAACCTTCACATTTAGGTTATTGAGTTATTTAAAATTAGTATATTCAGCCGCAACACTTGTTCTGCATTTAAAAAGGAAGCATGATCCAGCGTTTTGGGGTAAATTATTACATTGCTGTGAAGAAAACCTGTCAAAATAATAAAACATGGGAAGCAACAGAGAGACGAACTTCAGCAGTGGTATTACTAGACTGTGTTATTAATTTGGGATTAGTTGTGAGTGATGAGTTTAACATTTACACTAGAGATCAAGGTGGAAGGGTTCCATCCAATTCTTCTTTATCAAAAGAATGGCCTCCTTTATGACCTCTCTGAAGAGCTATATGTGAACAATTTATAGCTAAATTGCATGATGCTGTTAAAGCTCTGGCAAATTACAAAGGTTATTGACAATAAGTTACAGCACACAGTAGAGAAATCTTCCTGACCAGAGTTTGCCACCGTTTAAAAAAAAAATGGTGGAAAAAACTTTTGAGAAATGGGCAATATGTTTGAGAGCAGAGGAAGTAATTACCTTGTTCAGCCAAAATCTTGCCCAGAATGCACTTGGTAACCATCTGCCTTTGTACTATTTGTCTGTGGCTCTGGCTGTGACTGACCTACATGTGACACTTCTGAGCAGATGTGAATCAGGATACAACAGATGAGATAGTGCCAGCCCCTGCCAAAAGGACTCCACACACATTGGGAAGGATGAATACCAATAAATCAAGATCAGATGGGATGTGTTGTTTGGCTTTTTTCATAGTTGAGAAACATTTAAATTGTTTTATTTACTAAATTAATCGGTAATGGATTTAACAGTAAAATGTCTCCCTGCTGTATTTGTCTTAAGCAGTAATGTAACATTTGTGTCCACCCAGGACCTTTTCTTTTCAGGGCATTAGAGACTGAAACACAGGTTTGAATCCTGGAAATTGAGATCCACCAAAACGACATTAATTCCATCCTATTACCTCCCACTTACCTTCTATTCATACTTCATTTAACTTGTATGAATGAGTGACTGAGACATAATATCAGAGTTCACAGGCTCAGAGTATATATTTAAGATATTTCAGGAAGTGGGTGAGGAAGGGGGAAGAGTACTTGAAAGGATTAAACACAGATGAGTTGAATGCATATATGTTGGAGGGAGGGGCTCTGAAAGTACACAGAACCTACGTGACAGCTGGGACAGGAGAAGTGCTACGCTGTCAACAAGCATCAAGTAGAAATGGAGATAACTGCTTGCTCAGCTAGTATCCCATATCTGGCTGGAACAAAGCAGCCTGTAACTCTTCATTTAAATTGCAGAAAATGGCATTTTGTGGGAGGCACTTGTCATTTGGAAGACGTGTTACATTTCACTGTCCCAGGAGGGTTCATTGGGAGGAGTTAGGACGGATATTAAGAGTTAATAGTTAGGGCTATGGGATGGAAGCTTCAATTTCACTATCTTTCTACTATTAGCTTTACAGTTCTACAAAGTTCTTAACATAGTAAAGTCTTCAATTGCTACAATATCTTCATACAACAATCTGTTTAAAACTCAACAATGCTTCATTAAAAATACTTTGTATATCAATTTTATATAAAGAATGAAAATGGTTTTCTGATCTAATATCTGGCTTACCTGCATCAAGAGTGAATAGATCACAACACAATTCATACGCATTTATAACAGCTGGATACACGATGAAGTCAGCTACAAGATTTTAAACAGGAATTCCAGGTTTTTCCCTAAAGAAAATGAATGGGCAAAAAACAGGAGCAAAATTGATGAGAAAGTAGAATACAATTGATTTTAAAAGGATGTATGGATCTTTGCAAAGATAGATGAATAAATTTAGAACAGAGGTATTTGTCTCCTTTTTTTTTTTGGATGATTGAGATTATTAATACCAATGATATTAATTTAATGCAATGTTATTTTAATCCCAATATGTTTTCAGAATCAGAGTTAAGGCTTTGATGTCCTTCAATGTACATGAAAGCTGTTCATTCATAAATAACGTTTTGCCTAGTACTGACTTCTCTACTGCATTAATATGCTCTCACAGATCCCTGCATTTCCTACTCCTAGTGCAGTTTTGCACCTATTGTGGAATTTACTGAGAGGCATGAATCCAAATGCTGTGATCCAAATAGTGGCTTCTTTGATAAATTACCTTATGTTATAGTAAGCTGAATTAAGGCTCTTTTCCTGGAGCGTACCCTTTCCAGGGCCACCAGCTTCGTGTGTGCTCTGGCCATCCTTCCCCAGTGATGTTTGGGAACAGAAAAGCGACATTGCTCTCTATGCGTATGTTCAAAGAGCAGAAAAGAACTCTTAGAATCATTCTACTTGGATCACACCCTCTTGATCTGAGGGCTGGCTGGTCTTGCAGTTCTAGTTTATCCTTTTTTAATGGATGATTAATACACAGGTAATACTCGTGTAACACCACTGCTACCCGCCCTGCACTGGTCAAGTGGCTATCTCCCAGTACCTTAGCTCATATGAAGGATGAGTTGGGAGGAATTATCAAGTCTTACTCAAATTTCCCAGGCATCTTGCAGCTGAGACAGGGCCTCACAGCGATATTTTAATCCTGCCTTTTTCATGAAAGCTGCAAGGCCTTCTAGTTAACTTGATATTTAAAGTAAGTAGCAGCAATTTGTGGAACCCAGTAATAAAATTACATCAAAATGGCAGTATTTAAGAGAAAGCAAGGAAAAATTGTAATACTTTCTTCTGCATTAATGATTTGAGGGGCATAGCTAGGGAATAAAGCTCCATAAATTAAATTTTTTGTGGGGGTTTTATTGGCATGATCTTCTTGCAGGTTTTCATTATAACATTCAAGCTTCTAGATTTCATTAAAAGTCATAAAACAATAGATTAACATCAGCACTAAAGAAATAACCCTTTATTTCCTGGAAGTTTGATTAGCAGGCTAAATTTTCTCCTGCTTGGAGGGACACACACAGAAAAAGGAGAGCTTTACAGCATCACAGATTTTTTTGCAAAACGCCAGCAATCATCATCAAACCATCTGAACGGTCTCAACAAAGTGGATTGGTCCTTGATATTTTATGGAATTAATGCTGAACATTAATTCATGATCTTTCTGATTCAGAGAGTGCAACTCACCTCATTTAAATGTAAGCATCTACAAGGGAGATATCTCCATCAGAGCTATTCTGCTAAACACTTTTTTTCTTATCAGTAGAGAGAAACAAGTCCTTCCCCCTCGTGATTCATCTTGTCCTAAGGTAATCATCCACACTAGATCAGATGGTTTATGAACTAGAAATGCATGTTTCTATCCATTAGCCTAGGAAGTGAGTCCTAGTCTAGTTCAAGTGGAGACATCTACCTGGCAGATGCCTCAGGTTAGGTGACATGAATGCTATCAAGCGTCTCTCCAGTGTTTCCATGTCCTTGGTAGAGTAGACAGGAATAATTTGCCATAAAAGAGGAAGTCTGCATTCAAAACAAGATCTTACCATATAATAGCTTGCTACAGGGCACAGTCCCTTTCTTCTGGAAGGAAGAACTGAAATAGGGCAGCGTCTCCTGCAGTGACAAAACAGAAAAGACAGAAGCAGTCTCCATAAAAATTTAGGGGTGTAGTGAAATCACACCTTGCTGCTTTAACAAAGGATCCATCTTTCTGTATTCCAGGAAGAAATGAAACAAAGCTGTTGCAGCATCATTCAGAAAACAGACCCTCCATATCCCTCTCAGCATTCTGCTTCTTTGGGGAGGGGTTGTTGTCAGGAATCTGTGTAACCTGAGTGAGCAGGAGGAAAAGAAACAACAATAAGACATTTAAAACTGATTGATAAATTCCAGGTGTGTCTTCGAAGAACACTAAAATACTTTATTTCCTTTTGTTTATAGTATGTATCATATTCTAAAATAGACCTGATGGGAAAAACAGTGCATACCTCCATATTTATTGTGATCCTGGAAATGCATCTGTATTTATTACTGGCATCTGCTTTTGGTGACAGATCTTGAGTAGAACCCAAAAGTCCTGAATAACACTTGGCTTGCTTTATTATAGTAAAAAAATTGCTTTTCCAGGCTCACTGCAATTAGCAGAAAGATTATATTATGTTCAGTTTGCCCTTTGCTTGCAGTAATCCAATACTGAATTACCTCAGAGGGTCTCAGCAATAACTGGGTCAAACTCCCTCATACCTCCTTCCACTTGACCTGGAAAATTGACACTACCATAGGAGTGCACAGTGTGTACGTATACTGTCCAAACACCATGTGTATTTCAATCTTGCATTCAGTTCTCTATTTATCCATGTTCCTTTCATGATTTATTTGAAGTTTGTCCACATCTCATTTTTTTCCAACCTATTTAGCCTCTAGATAAAGACCACTTAGCTGCTAGCAGAAGCAGAATTCATCTTCACGCAGCATTTATACCGAGCCTGTTCTAATTAAGTCAGTTAAAGTAGCTATCTGCAATTCAGCATGTCTGAATAGCTCTCCATTCATCAGTGATCTCCTGTAAACATTTAGGACATCTTGACCTTGACTAACTGTGAGTGTAGAAAATGCAATATGACTGAAATTCACGGGCTTCTCCTTGGCAGTAGAGTGACAGTGTTTTAAGGTGCTACTCCAAATTATTCTCTGTCACAAGTGCAGAGAGCTGGGAAGAACAGCAGCAGCTCACGAAGACCACCTTGAGGTCTCACAGCAGGAACAGGGTTCCAGGAGAGAGACATGATATATCATATAGTCTCCACCTAATACCCACACAAGAAAGCTAAGTAAACCAGATTTTTCTACTGTGTGAATGGAAGTTATTCTCACTTGATTTTTCAGAAATTGAGGCCCAAATTCAACTGACATAATCTTCCCTCATTTACACTTGTTTTGCTTTTTAGCTGGCTCAGAAGCTGGTGTACATACCATCAATGTTCCTTCATTATCACAGTCTGAGCACTTCATTAATTCATTAATCTACAACACCCACAAATATTTTGGAAAGTCCATACAGAAAGTCAACATTTTAGTAAATGTCAATGTCTAGGCTTTTGAACCAGTAGAACAGGTTATACTCAAAAAAATGGGTGGTTTACATGCATGAAATTACAACAGAAAGTATCACTGCCCATGTTCCCATGTTTTGCCCAAAGTCCAGAGATTAAAGCAATCCCTAGAATATGTGAAATCCATTTCTTATTCCTGTCATAACCAGAGTGGATCTGAACCCACATTTCTTACTATTTCTTACCTGCTTAAACAGTGGACTATGTAATATAAGGATGCTCCTGTCAATGCCATTCCTCTTCATACCTAAAAGGTAACTGGGATAGTAACTGGTGCCCTGGTATTAAAAGTCCCAGATGAATGCCTTGACCTCCACTCTATCCATCTCTCTCTCCTTGTCTGACTCTGGCTCAATTTATATTTAACCACTGAGCATTTGTATAAAACAAGCACTACTTTCTTCCTTCCCTGCATTTTGAATGCTGTCTGTACTTTGCACTTCATTTCATGAGGGATTAAAATGCTTGAAATAGATTTGATATGTTTGCCTTCAGCCTGAAGTGTTAATTGTTACCATTTGCTTCTAGAAGAGAAATTTCTAAAAGTTTTCCTTTTTGGCTCAAGTTTCATAGCTGCTGGTTTTAAATTTTTCAGTTTGAGAGATGAACTGAAGAATGATTTTTAAAAAAGAAATCCTAATTTCTCTTTGTTCTGTTCATTACACTATCTGCTGTCAACTGCCTTGAGGTTTGGTAAGGTTTCAGGCATTGAATGTCCTTGCCAGTGGAGACTAAGCTTAATAATTTAACAGCATTTTCAGTGTTCAAAGCCAGGAGAGTTTGAACTGTTAAGCCTGCTAATTGTAGTTGCACAAAGTCCTATTACACCATATCTAGAAAATGCTCATAATTTCCAATCTATTAAAGCAGTCTCTTTGCATTCTGCTCTTATTCCCTTATGTTAAAAAAAAAAAAGTCCTAATTAAGCAAAATCAGTTCAACTCCAGTTTTATTTAAGGGAATTTTGCTTAAATTTATCAAAAACTACCCCAGACAAAAACTTGGGCTGTGAAGCAAAGTAAGGTAAATTTTAACTCTCCAGTAACAGGTAGACAAAGAATCAGGAGCTTATTATGACCTAGATATTTTTGGCATTCATATATAGATAGCAGATAGGTTTCCTGTGTGTCATCCCTCTAGAAAAAGAGAATTGAAGACAGGTGGATTTTATAATCCTATCCTTATTCTGCTTCATGAAAGCTAAGGATCGCAGGGAACAAAACATATTTTTCATGCAGAGAAATCACAGTAAGGATACTTCCTCTAGCAGCATGCTTTCCCTCTCCTCAATTGGCTCAGGATACATCTCCCCCTGAAGGGGTGAAGTTGGAAAACAATGGGGATCCAGAGAGAGGCAGCAGCTTCAGGCTCTTTTAAAAAGAAGTCCCGATTAACATCCTGTGCTTTGCCTATTTTTATCTCCATTGTACTAAAAAATTTCATAAAAGCCTGTATTAAACTTCAGTGTAAGAGCAGCTATAGGCAGGAAATGAAGGTTTGATGACACTAGGCTAAAGTTATGACCAGCCTTGTGAGGTGTGGTGGCCTGGAATGAAAAGTGAATCTTATATGCATTCATGAAATAAACACACATAGATATGAAGTAAAAAAATCCATCACTAACAACTATTTGCATAAGCTTTTTTTTTTTTAACAGAAAGAAGTGATGCAATTATGCTTTTGATGTCATTGACAAGTAAAGGTTTTGGGTAGCATTCCCTAAATGTAGCAAGAAGATAGCAAAAAACAGAAGATGAAGGCTTGAATGAGGAAGACATGGTGCTACTTAGAAGCTTGTCGCTGGTAAAGGTTGCATTTTCTGCTGCCCAGGTGGCTGAGACCATATCCAGGACAGGACCAACTGACTAGTAGGGAACTGATGTCTTGGTACACATCAGGGTCTCTTGCCATCTGAGAAGCCCTGGGGTCTCTCAGCACCTCCAGCTGTTGCTCAAAAAGAACATAGCTCTTCAGTAGTCCTGGATGATACTTCCCAGCCCTGTGTTCTTTATTCATCCACATGCTTCCAACAATATTATATCCTTGTAAGTTGTAATAGATTTCTACAGAAGCCCAGACTGCCCCTGACTGCATGCAGCCAGATACTTACATAGAGATCCCAAAATGCAGGAGTCGTCACCAAGAATCCAAACCTACATTGACCCTTAAGCAATTTTGGTGAAGCTAACAAAGAACAGCAAGATGTTAAGGAAGCTAATACTGATTATAAATTAAGAAGGATCCTATTTGACAGCTAAATCCTATTAAAGTAAGCAGGTGGATTACAAACAGCAAGGCTGATAATGAAATGGACATGTAGAAAATATTCTGTTGGCCAAAACCAAGTGAACACAGGACAAGTCTTAACACAGAAGGAGTGTGCACATGGTCATCTTGAAGAAACGACATGGCCGACAAAGCAATTAGTCTTGTATACACCTTGTTTGCTCTACAATGGCAGGAGCCTGACCATTAGTCACCAAATGTCTACAATTTGTCAAATGTCTGTACTATAGACATCTGTATGTGATCTGGTTACCCTATATTACAAACTGATGTCAAGGACACCAGTCCCCTCACTCGTTTTAGTTAGTCCCCTCAGAGTGGGAAGAGGTCCCATGAGTGCCTGTTCTACTTCAGCAGCTGTACTGTGTACCACTGAGACGGATAGAGGGATTCCATCAATTCCACCAATAGCTACCTGTGTGCTGCAAAACTTGTTGCCTTCTTACACTGGTAAACACCAAATCCAACAGGACTGTTATAACGCAGGTGAAGAATTCAACCATCATACTAAAAAGAGGGATATCATTAAATGTTGAGGTTATTGCCTGTGCATTTTGGGCTCTTTACTCTCAAGAACTGCATATGCTAGGTAAGCAGATCTGCTGAAGTGTTCACTGAACCTTATCCAGTGAGTCCAGGTTGTGAGCACATAGCTGTGGTATGGTGTATTACTGTGACCACCACATTACACGTTGCGGGGAGGGTGAGCATCCTCATCAAGCTGTGGTGTCACGAAGGTGTGCTGTCCTCTACTGAGGACCTGAACTTGTGTCACCACTCGAGGATATGTGGCGTAGATGCATTGGTTTGCTTAGCAGTACCATGCTCTCTCAGGCTTTATAGACATCATCTGTCAAAATCTGACACTATATCCCACCATTGAGTGAAAACCAAATGCCACCTCGAAGCCATCAAAAAAATCCCCTCAAACTCAAGAGCCCAGCAGCGTGACATATTTACAACATGCCTAGTTAAGTGTGCAGCAGTAGATGAAAGATAGGCTCAGCAACTAGTATTAAAGCAAAGGGACTCTTGCAATGCTGTGGGAAAGGAAGACAGATGGGATGTCTCACTGTGAAAGTGCCTTGCTATGACAGTGCACAGCCATTTCACTGAGACAAACCACAGACGTCAGATGCTGAGGCGAAGGAGGAGTTACAGTTGGCCAAAGGGAAGTAACTTAGTGTGCTAGAGATATTAGATTATTTTCTCACTCTGTATGCCCAGGAAACAATGTTATGGGAGAAATTCATTCTTGCAGGTTATCTGCTTTTCAAACCATCAGAGATTCAACAAAGACTGAAATAAATCCATAATGTGTGTACTATCTATCCACGTTTGAAATCAATATTAGAGATGGGCTACCAGTGTGAAAAGCCAGAGATCCGGGCCAAAGATACATGCAGTATTACAGGGATGGAGAGAAATCTATATGCTCAGTGTATTTATCTACATTCTAAGCCAACATTAAAGCTAGTTTACTCATGTGAAAAATAAGTGCTACATAGTTCAGAGGGGGAGAACACATCGATAGCTGTACTGTGGAGACGTGTGCTAAATAAGAAAGATCCCCTTCGTGACATGCCTATCTAGTGCATTTGTGTTGTGCAGAGAAATTCTGTAGTCCCCTAAAATACTTTAAGTTAAGCAGTCTTGTATCAAAGAAGGATATTATAGGTGGTCCTGCTCTGGCAGGGGGTTGGACTAGATGACCTTTTGGGGTCCCTTCCAACCCTTTAAGATTCTGAGATTCTGTGATATTTATGCTCTCTGACAATTTTCTTCTAAACTTCATCAGGAGCTGCTAAAAGTGAGTCTCTCTGTGATCTCTCTCCACCTGGATGTTTTCTACACTGCTTATCATGGTGGCAGGTAGCCTTTGCTAAGCCCAAGGAGAGCAGTACAGCTGTGTGTCCACAGGGATCAGCCCTTTGCTTCCTCGCCTGCTTCCTTCCTCAGCGACCGGTGAGGGCTTCCTCTCTCCACACTTCACTGCTTGCCCTGCCTTCTCTCTGTTTTACTCATCACTGTTGAGATTGATACATGAAAAGGAGAGAGGCAGGCAAACTCTGATCCACCATACCCGATTCCCTGGGATTTGGTTGCTTAAAAGCAATATCTGGTTCTTTCACAGCAGCACAGCTGGCACAGAGCAGGCATAAGGAAACAAAAGTCTTCTCCTGACACAAGGCTTGCCTGGTCCTAGGTTTCCCTATCGCTGACCCTTGCACTTCTCACACGCATACTGTTTTATTGCCTGCTCACACAAAAGGCCACCTTCTGTGATCCCCAGGCTTGCACAAGCTGCCCTGCCCTGCTGTTTTCCTTTATCCCTCCTCTAGCTTTGCAGGCTCTTTTTTTTTTTGTTTTCTTTCTTTTTTTCTTTTAGTTTATCAACACCAGGAGGGGCTGGCTGAGCTAAGCCCTTACTCTTTTCTACAACTGGAGTCTCACTCCCATCAACACCTGTCTCTTTCATAAATGAATCCAAATCCGATCAATAACCCAATCAAATAAGCCATGTCTCTTGCTTTGTACACACATTTATCTTGCTCTGATTAATACCCCAACAATGAGTCACCAGCCGGTTAGCCTAATTTTGGGAACTCTACAATAGACCCGCCTGTTCTGAGAGTTCCCAGTTTGTTTTCCATGTCAACAAAAGAGCCGTTCCTTTAGAAAAGGAAAATGCCCCAATGCCTCACTCAATGTATGCAGGTGTTGATGAATAATTACCGCCAAATAAGGCCCCTCCTTATCAAAATAATGTTTAATACAAGCATTTGAAGGCTGCTTACAAGAGCACCTTGCGATCTTGTGCAATATCAGTAAAGCACAGCAAATCTGTAAGGGAAAGGCATACTCTAGCAGCACTGGGAAAGTCGTATGTAAATTTTGTTGGTTATCTGATCTGGGCTTAGTCCTGAGCTTGAACTTGATAAAACTAGCACTTGCTAAAGATTTTGAGTACGGCTCTCTTTACCCCTAAAAATGTTTTTCTGCGTATATGCAAATGAATATAATCAAACACCACTGTCTGACTGGCTCCTCTAAATCCTTTTTATAATGAATTTCTTCCTGAGAGGACTGTCAGATCTGTTGGCTGGTGATGTTGCAGCTGCAAAACCAGGAAAACTGATTTAGAAATTTCAGGGATACAGCATCTTTGTTTTCCTCAGCGTGGGGAGATGTGGCAGCTTTTGTTGAGAGCTGTATGTAACGGGCAGTTAGCAGCTTATGTTTTCTGCTGTAGCCACTGGAGGTAATGACAGAGAGAAGTACGATTTTTGAAAGTGGCACTCGTATTACACTACTGGAAATGTGGTGGTTAAGAAAACAAGCACCATTTGCATGTAGGAAACATCTTTTTGTTCCAAGTGTTCTGATACCTACCTTATAACAAATATGGACAAAAATGTCCAAATAACAGCTCATTTTTAGTTTCTTTTAGAGAGTATATGATGGCTTCCTGTGCAGGACTGAAGGGAGAGCAATTTCATGTCAGATTCTCACACTTGATGTCTCTGTGGCTTTGGGTGCACCTGATTCTCTGTGGTGCTCAGAACTGTGCAAGGCCCCGGTCTCAGTCTACCAGAGCTCTTAAACATATGATTACTTTTTAGTAGTTTTGACTTCAGTGACTAAACTGCTTAGCTGGATTCACTCCTAGGCACTTAATCTTACTACTTGAATTTCAACATTAGCAAACTGAGGATAATTCTTTCTTTAATATGGAGGGATATGGCGAGCATTAATTAGTTAATATATGTGAAGTGCTTTGGAGATATAGAGGCTATCTAGACGTTAATTTATGCAGATAGTGGAAGAAGTAGAGGGAAATAATTGCTGTCTCTCACCTGTGCAGGGTTTCAGAACAGCATTCATTCCCTCACTCGGTGAAGAACAGAAACTAAACGCTGAGACAAGCCCACGCTTAGGAGACACTCAGAGCACGCTTATCAGATTTAACACACTTTCCCATTTAAGGGAATGCAATCAGCTCTGTATTTGTATTTCCCTTGCAAATGAGCTTCACTGTCTCCTTACGGTTGGTTTGCACTAGCTTCTTCTCAAGTCTCAGTGCCGTGGTAGCAAACTGCCTCAGCACTGTAGCACGCTTTTATCTACCGTGTATCTATATCTAATTATGAACCTGGCAAGGAGACTCCAGCTCTGGTGATTGGCAGATTCTCACCTGTTCCTGTTTTGAGACGCTGAATTTGAGCCATGTGAGATCTTGTTTTGACCAAGTGTTTATCTTGGATCTATAGATTAATAAATGAAGCACATAAAAGGGACTGTTTTATCTCACATCAGTTTGTTTGTGCAAGGTCTGTGTTCTAACAAGTGCTGTAAAGCGCCTTTGGTGAAGATGCCCTTGCCATTGGCTCAGGAGGCCTGTGAATAGTATTGTTATCTCTCAAAAACTGGAAAGTTGTGGCAGTCCTTAGATCTCTTTCCCACCTGACAGACATAATGGAACACTGTAAATTGCAAAGCCAGGCCACTCCTCACCAGTCAGAGAAAAGTTGAATAGTAGAGTCTCTGGAGTTTCCCTGGGGTTGTGCTCCTGGGATTTCTGCCTGGCATTTTAAGCCCTCCCTCTGTAGCTGTGCCATGGATCTGGTCATTCTTCCACCGAGAAACTACTTCACTAGCTGAAAATAGAGACTGAACATAAACACAGAACTGTATACTCAGTTCTTCATCGGCCTGTGGGCCTAAGAAAAGTAGGAAGAAAGGTAAACAGGGCTAAATAAAGAATAAGTGAGACTCAGGGTAAATTCCTTGGAGATCAAAATCTCAAGACACTATTTCTAATCCTGGTGGAGGTAAGCCTGAAAGTGCCTGCTATCTGTCAGCTAGGAAATGGCTTGAAACATGAGAGTAGGGGGCTGGATATGCCTCATTTGCCTTTTCCCATTGCTGGGCAGGGGATGAGAGGTGATGGGCATGAAGGGGATCCTGACACCTAGCAGAAGCCCAGACATACCACATACACCAGAAGGTTCTGCCTGAGGGAGGCATGGGCTACAGCAAGAGCCTCTCATACATCTATGGGCAATCTGACAGCCCTACTGACTTACAAAGATAATTATAAAATTCATCTTAAATAAAGCTGCTACTGCCTGGAAATTGTTGCTGATATGTCAGAAGAATAGCATATAAAATCTCAATGACAACCATATGTACCCATACACTCTGATTTACATCTTCTCTCTCCCTAACAAAATACCATCAAGTTTTATCGCTAGTGAGTTTGTTGACAACGGAAAGCAAACACTCGGGATGAAATGGAAGAGAATAAGTTTTTCTCATTTTTTTCTCTTCCTTGTTTACCAATTCACATTAGGTTCTGAATTAACTTTCATTCTTTCCTAAGGTGAATGCCAGCTATCCAAAATTACACCACTAATGAAGAGAATGTATTAATCTTCTGACTGATAGGTTATGACTTTATGGAAATTTTCCAGGAGGAAGGACATCACCTGTGAGGTAATTGGCACCCAGTTCATGGAGATAACAGTCACATCTCAGGGATTACTGCTTACACCAAAATTTCACCTGCAGACAGCTCTGCTGACTGTTAGCAAAATCAAGTTTAGAGTTCCTGAGCATATAGCTTTGTTCAAATGCAGCAGACAGTTTACAACTTTAAAAACGTTACATAAAAATCCATATAGTAACACCAGACAAACCTGCCAGTTAGTGTTTGCATTACAGTGAACCCATTACAACATTACAATAAGCAAATCTTTCTTAAAATTTAGTACTGGCTCCTCAGAAGCAAAAACATTCCAGATTTGATTTTTTTTTTTTCAACACAGAAGCTTTCAAAAATTTTGTTGTGTGCTTTTTTTTGTGTGTTATGGTATCATCCATGGGCTGTGCTTGAAGTTGCTGGATATAGCACAAAGCAGAGACAATCAAATCCAAGCAGAGAAAAATCAGGAATCAGAGGCAGTATGTACCTTGCAGAGTTTATAGTCTCGGCAGGTGAGGCAGACAGAAGAGAAAAAGAGGCAGAGGGTGTGGTAGTGCTGGAGAAGAGGAATCCATGTAATAATGGAGGAGCAGTGGCACAGAGAAATGAAGTGACTTTGGCCAAGGTTATATGAGAAGCCTGAGCAGAGCCAAGAAATGAGGCCAGAACTCCTGAGACCCTCAACCGTGAGGCAATCTTTCCCACTCTGTGCATCTTTTAAAATTTTCCCCTATTTTTAAGGCAGAACATGTTTTTGCTGACCATCTGCAGTTACAAAAATTCTTCTATTGTTTCCCACTCTGTGATTTTGAAGCCAAACGATCCACTCTTTATCTGGGCTCACCCTTGCATAGTCTGCCTGTGTTCGACAGGTTTATTTTCAGACACTGGCCTGATGATCATCATCACACTGAGCTTTTCAAAGCAGGAATGAGATGGTGACAATTTACTTGGCTCAGTTTCTTTGTCTAAACCAGTAAACAAACATTATCATTGCAGATGTGAGTAGGAACTGGGTAGTCACCTGTTATGTAGCATGCTAGTCCGTACCATGGAGAGCCATGCCTTCCACAGCCTTCATGACTTCTCAAATCCAATTTAAACCTTTATCACTTGGATATATAACTAGGAGAAGCAGCTGGTACTTTGGGTGGTGAGGAAAACACGCTGTCCAGAATGGAAGGAGTATCCCTAGTTCCACTCACCCATGCGGCCTCACTTTGCTCTGTGGGCACACATGAGCAGTCAGAGGCAGGGAGAAGACATCCAGTTCTGGTTGCCAAGCTGAGTTGTGCCCATGCCATGGTGCAAATGAAGGAGATGTGGCAGCCACAGCTGGGGAGCTTGAAACTGAGGCCAACCGAGTGAGGCTTGACTGGTCTAGAGCTGGCTGGGAGCAAGCCACCTGATGTACAGTGGCGATATGGGAGCAAGATGTCATCCAACCTGAATCATCTTGCAGATGGCTTTCAAGGCTTAGCTAAGCAGTTCAGAGGGGAGAAATAGGGTATCATAATTACAGTGATTCTGGGATCAAAGCTGTGTTGCACCACTGAGACATATCAGCTTGTAGCCCAGAGAGTTCCAGCATGGCACAGCATGCATTACACAGAGCAATCCCTGTCTTCCAGAAATGCATATGCATGCATGAATAATAAATGCTGTCATGGAGTAAAGCCTAGTGAGTGCCATACAGGCAGCCAACACAGCTCTGGATCCCAAGCCATGTAGGTGGTGCAGTTGTGTTGCAACAATTGCTTTTGGGATAATTACAGACACCAAATGTTTCAGCAACTTGCAAGTGACTGCAGAGAAAGCCTTCAGGATTCATGTTACTCATCCATTCTAAATGCTAAGGGTTGTGGGATCAGGTCAATTATAAAAACAAGGCGTTCCCAAGTAGGGGGCAACAAGGCATTCTGAATAGGGCTAGATAATACACAAGAATGGCAAATAAAATGCTTACATGAATTAACAGGTTAAAAATCATATTGAGGAGGGAGGTAGGAAAAGTTTACTTCCAAATGCCACATTAGCAGACCTCTGTGTGGCATGCTGTGTGCAGGTTTGCTATTAGTATGCTGAAAGATGTCAAAACAAGGACAAGAATTGATCCAAGACTGAAAAATCTGAGGAAATGAGGACCAGGAGGGAAACCACAGTGCTTGGCTCCAGTGACTTTTGGATTTCATCTTGTGCTAGCTAATCATTGAGTAGGTTCAACAACATCTTGACCAGTCTGTGTACAGAAGAGGTACCTCATGGGGAAAGGCATTAGGTATTGCCAATAAAAGATTTGAGGCAGTATGGTTGAAAAAACTCAGCCTGAAAGAAGAATGTAATTTCTTAGGAGAGTAGATGTTCCTTTACCTTGTCATAGCATAACATAGTGACTTGTATCCCCACTTTGTCCATAACAATCTTGAAAGCTGAAATCACTGGAGGCTCAAGCCATCTAAAGAAATCCTTGTACAAAATGACAGCAAACAAGGGGAAGAAGCACACATGACCATGACTTGAACAAAGTTGTTTGCACCCCCTCGGTTCGTCTGAGCATCCACAGCTCTGCACACAAACAGTAATTCAAATGAAATCTCACGCTTCAGAAGCTCATATGGAGCCCCAGTAGACAATGGTTAATGAATGCTTTATTGTCAGCCTCACTATCATTTTGACTTCCCTGAAACGTAGGAAGTTGACTTGCTAAGATGAGTAATGAGACCAGTGAGCCACACACACAGTTTCTGCGTGAATGCAGAGTCAACCAGTGG
>WBNH01010567.1:326206-356441 GCA_013401255.1 Urocolius indicus | reverse complement strand
GCCGGGTCTCCTCCAGGCTGTGGCACATGGGTGAGGTACCCATGTGCCGCGGCTGCCATGGCGCCGCCTCACCCCCACAGCAGCCACCGCTGCCACCAGCTGCTCTATTCCCATCGTGCACCGCGGCCAGCACGGAGACTTCAGCTCCCAGCAGGCCTTGCGGGTAGGCCGGTCCTCCCAGAAGGCTGTGCGGCGCACTACGGCTCCCCGCAGGCCGCGCGGCCGCCCGGGGCCGGTGTGTGTCAGGGTGTGGGCGCCGTGCCGGGCGGGTCGGTGCTGCCGCTTCCAGCGAGCGCCTCTCTCTTGGGCGAGCCGCGGGACGACGCTGTTCCCGTTGCTGGGCTTCAGCAGGTGTGAAGTCCCTCGGCCGGGGTAGTCAGTAGGTCCGTGCGTGCTCTGCCCGGCGCCAGCGCTGCACGGCGGCGCGCGGGCCCGCGGCGGCAGGCGGGGCCGGGCCGGGCTGGGCTGTGACAGCGGAGTCGGCCGTGCCCCGTTGGGCCCCGCTGGGCCCCGCGCCGCGGTCCTAGGGCACTGTCCTCCCCTCGGTATCGGTCAGGCGGCATCTGAAGACTGGGTAGGTTTCCAGGGCTTAAGCGTATGGGATGTGGAGACTGGAGTAGGGTGGATTGAGCCGGTAGAAGGCGAAGTGGAAGCCGTCGTGTTGTCGGGAGGGTATAGGGGCAGCGCCATCGTTGGTAGGGATGCAGTGGCCTTGGGCGGTAGGTGCCAAACCGAAGTGCAATGTGGGAGGTTGCTATTAATGCTAAGGAACTTAGGTCTGGGGCTCAGAGGGGTTTTGGGATCTCCTATTGTGGAGTTGTTCCAACTTGGCAGGGCAAGGCCCTAATAAGCAATGTGCTCTCACAAAGCAGGCCCTCCTTAGGGCATTGGATCAAGGGCAACATGCAGAAATTCCTTCTGGTCTGTATTTCTGTACTGTTAAGGGAAGAAATCTGCTAGGAGTAGTGCTTTGTCGCTCCACCAATAAGCAGTGAGGATGGATTTGGCACTGCCCTGATGAAGTGGTTTGCTGGAGTATTGGGTGAGATGCAGCAGACTGTCATTCAGGTGATCACTGTGCATTTCTATGCTGAACAAACCTATTGGGAGCAAGCTGATGTGCATTTGGGTAGGGAAAATAGGAAGAGTCATAGTCTTTGGATGGTTAAATATGGCAGGCCTAGATGGAAAAAGGAATGGAGGCCGTAAGACAGTTTGGAAAGAGTTCTAAACGTAGGAATTACATCTTGAAGCACGGGAGGTGACATTTTTACAGACACCTTTTTTTAGGTAGTAAAGGTATAAGAGCTGCATACAGAGGAGAAAAACCTAGTGCAAAGAGATCAAAATGATTTATTTCCTGAGTATATTCATTAAGAAGTATCTCCAGCTGGGTTATTTTATTTTTTTGAGAGGAAGGGAGATGAATTATAAGGCAATATGTATTGTATGAAATGCTGGGGAAGCCTTATAGTCCAAGCAGAGGCAAACGCTGCAATGGTGCTTTATGGTCAGCTGTTGTGAGCACAGTCCTTTGCCTAAAAACTGCTCTACTGTGGGAAGGACCAATGTGGGCTTAATGTAATATTCTTTTATAAAGAAGTTTTGAGAGATGTCTGATACATTATCAGTTGTACGAATCAACGACATTCAGCTACTCTGAAGGGATTTACCAAAGTTTGTCACTGAAAGCTTTTGAAGAAGTTAAGCTGGCACAGGAAAAAAAAAGTTCTTTTTTGGTTGAATAATTAGCTAAAAGATGGGAAACAGAAGATAACTGTCACAGAGGGGAGTGAGGGGGAGTTTCTTTCTGTTTTTACTATTTCCTGTGTTCAGCCATAAACTGTCAGAAATAGTGCATACCGAGATGTTTAACTTTTCATGTGAAATCAGCTGATACGTTGCACTAAAGGCAAGCACCATCAGTGAAGCTTTAAAGTCTTTGTTTCATTCAGATGCCTATTAGCATAATAGCAGATAGTATTAATTGTAGGTGAGTGCAAAGAAGTGTAGCATATGGCACAGGTGATCAGAGGTTTATGTATATGCACATGTATTCCTGTGAAGTGCCTATATACTGGTGGGGTTTAAAGTGAACATACAGGAGCAAGACCGTGGGGTAATAATAAAAACATTGCATAAAAAAAAAAAAAAAAGGAATGTAGTGCTCATGAGTTGTACATAAGAAGAATGAAGCAGAGCATTAATATTTAGCTACAGAAGTCTGTGATTTGTGCACATGGTGAACATAGTGGTCCTCAGATTGCAGAAACAGGCAATGGAGAAGTTTTAAGAGGTTTGGAGGAGGTAGATAGGGATAATCAAAGATATAGGAAGCAGGTTCAGTTTTAGGAAAGGATATGTCTGTGGAAGAGATGTCTTGAGTGAAGCATAGTAAATGAAATTATGGGATGACGGGTACAAAAGAAGAGGGAGCTGGCTTTGGGAGTCCTAGTGAGGTCATAAGGCTTCCAAAAAGTACTGAAAAAATTTCCATGAGAAGTATTAGTTGTCATTGAGTTTCTGGGTCAAACATCTGGAAGCAAAGATAATATATCTCTGTAATTTTGTCTACTTATTACACTCTTCCCATTTGAACTGGCCAATACCAGAGAGAGATTACTTATGCATGTGGATTTATTGAGAGACAGTGCAGGAATTTTGCAGAATTTGAGAGGCCTTTCCTTGCTTACAGGAAACTGGGCAACTTGAGCACTACTTAATGATAGATGTTTAGAAGGACCTGTTTATTTTGCTTTTCATGTTTTTTCTAATGCAAAATTGAAACGGGAGGTATTTAGTTCAAGTTGAAGGTCTTAGACCTGTGGTAACAAATGATTTTAATTCACTTGTTTTGTTACACTAATGCACTCCTTTTTATGGATCTGCCTTTCAGTTTTAGAAAGAACAGAATAAGATGGAAACAGTATAAAATAATTCTTCAGTTAAGGCTGAAAG
Source organism: Urocolius indicus (assembly GCA_013401255.1). Lineage (NCBI taxonomy): Eukaryota > Metazoa > Chordata > Aves > Coliiformes > Coliidae > Urocolius > Urocolius indicus. Next base: position 353,483 of record WBNH01010567.1, on the reverse strand, counting down.
GTTATTCTTGGAGGATTAGAGGTGGGTTGATTCAATTACTTTTTTCTAGTAAATAGATTTTCTGTTTTTTTAAAGGATTGTTTTGCATTGACAATGTTTGGGGACCTATTTGAAGATGATTTTTCCTTTATTTCAAACAATCATTGTGGGAAAGGGAAGAAATCAAATCCTGAGCCTCCAGCTCCCAGGGATTTCACCAACCTAAGTGGTATCAAAAATCAGGGTGGGACCTGCTACCTCAATTCCCTTCTGCAGACTTTGCTTTTCACACCTGAATTTAGAGGTAATGTGTTAAAAATGTTCTTAAAATAATACTGTAATTGATATTTTACAGTGATGTCCATTTCTAATTATTTATTAAAGAAAATCACAAACATTATTTTCAGGAGCAGTTTACTTCAAATAAATTGTTACAGAATGCTGAGAGATGTTGATCTGTAAAATTATCATTGTTGCTTCTGTGCAAAATGTAGTTATTGTGCCATGACTGAAGGTACTGCATCCAGTTATGGACTCCCCAGTTCAAAGGAGTCAAGGAACTGCTGGAGAGAGTCCAGTGCAGGGCTACCAAGGTGATGAGGGGACTGGGACATCTCCCTGACAGAGAAAGGATGTGGGACCTGGGGCTGTTTAGCCTGGAGAAGGCTGAGAGGGGACTTCATCAACACTTAGAAATACCTAAAGGGCAGATGTTGAGAGGATGAGGCCAGTTTTTTTTCTGTGGTGGCCAGTGACAAGATGAAGGGTAACCGACACAATCTGCAACACAGGAAACTGCATTGGAACACGAGGAAAAATGTTTTGCTATTCAAGTGAGGGGGCCTTGGCACAGGCTGCCCAGGGAGAGTGTGCAGTCTCCTGCTCTGAAGGTTTTAAAACCCACTTGGACATATTTCTGTGGCCCCTGATAGAGATGAATCTGCTTCATCAGGGAGCTGGACAGAATGATCTCTGAAGTTCCCTTCCAAACCCCACCATTCAGGGATTCTGTAAACATTACATTTTATTATGTGTGGGCAGTTACATTTTGTAATAAGAGAGGTTATTGTTGTCTATAAAATGTCATTTTTTTTTTTTTTAGCACGACTGCTACGATTCCTGAAAAAACAACTTTTTGACATCTAAACACATTCATGCTTCTCATTTATTGTTATTGCTTGAACCAGTTGCAAGGATGACTGATGTTCAGAAATGTTAATGTCTTCATTTGTCAAAAAGAGTAGCATCTTGATGCTTGTAAGTGAAAGAGTAAATCTTTGAAGAGGGGATATTGTCTTCTTTTTAAAAAAGGCGTATTTTTTGGTTACAATTACAGAGGCGCTGTTTTCTCTAGGACCTGAAGAACTTGGGACTCTGGGTGATATCAGTAAACCAGAGGCAAAGGTATTTACAAATTTTTTGGTCATTAGTCACTGCTGAGTTCAGAAATATATTCTTTCAATTCACATGAAACTTCTCATGAATGAAGGAAAGCCTGTCTTTGGTAGTGGAAGACAGTTTGGTTGGCTGATAACTTTTTCCATGCAGCAATAAGTTTTCAGTAAGCTCTTGATTCAGAAGTATGATACTAAGCCTGTTTCTGCTGCAAATTAAAGTAGAGATCACTTTGTTTTGAAGCGAAGCAGGAATAATTCTGAAGTCTGTACAGTCCTTTTTCAGGTTGGTCTGTTCTGTAATGGAAACTACAGTACTATGACTTATCTGTCACCAGAAAAAATGTCTATGTGTAGCCTAGATCATGGTACTGAGGCATCCTGAAAGTTTAGCAGCCTACAGACGCACAAAATAGCATGAGAAGGGAATTCAGTCTTTGTTTAAGAAGTGCTTACTAAAGTTGACAAGAGAATTTTGCTCTTTAGTTCTCGAGCTGAAGTGACACAACTGAGTGGATTTTTTTTTTTCTTTGTAAGTAAAAGTTGATCAAGCTTGTCATTATCCATCTTCCTTTGCATCTCATTCCATCCTACCACCAAATTACAGAGAGAGGAATAGCATGTGTTAAATCTGTGCATTGTGATGTCTTGTAGCTGAGTTCTTCAGGTTTAGCATTACGAAAAATATCAGAGAAAGTTGTTCTTTTTTACTACAGTGATGGCTTAATTTTTAATCAGTACTTTAATCAGTGCTTTACTACAAAAGGTGTTCCATGACTGTATTTGCTGAGCAAGGTGGGGCAAGGTAGATTTTTGGGAACCAAGTCTAACTGATGTGTTGATGTGAATTGAGTAATTTGAGTGATGAAAGCCATAGACAGTGGTGGTTTGGTACAAGTTTTGTAGTAATTTTTTTTTTTTTTTTTAATGATCAGTTTGAAGACTCTTTCTGATCTATTTGAGTGTATTTTGGTTTTTATTTTTAGGTTCGAATAATTCCACTACAACTTCAGCGATTATTTGCTCAGCTTCTGCTCTTGGACCAGCAGGCTGCATCTACAACAGACCTTACTGAGAGCTTTGGATGGAACAGCCACGAGGTACAAATCACCATTAGTTACACTAGCATTGATAAACTTTTTCCTGAATGGTGAAGACCTTTTTATTTTGATGTCTGACATTTAAGAAACATCTTAAAATACTTCAAACTGTGGAGATAGCAATAAAAATGGAGCCACATGTCGCTTTATACTATTACGTCTGCACATGAAGTATGTGCTAATTACAGCAAGTAACAGAAGAAAATCCTTATGTTAGATAGAAGTTTAGTAGCCTTTCATTTGCTTTTAAAGGAACCCTTTCCCAATGGTAATTAGGGCTCTTGTCTTCAAGTAATTAGATTCTTGCCTAAATTCAACTGTGTAACTCACCTTAGACTTTAGTCTAAATCTATACAAGCAGAGGTGTTTTATGTAGGTTATAGTTTAAGGACTCATGGCTATGCAGAGAGAATAACTAAATTAAGAATAACAAATAATAATAAAGGTAGTAATTTACTACTCAAGATGGTGAATATATGGTAGTCATTGAGGCATCTTTCTTCACACTAAATATATGGGGTTTTAAGCAATAAGAAAAGCAGGTGGTAATTTATTTTTGCAAGTTTATTTGTTTTTATTTTACTCAGGAAATGAGGCAGCACGATGTGCAGGAGTTAAATCGGATTCTGTTCAGTGCTTTGGAAACTTCCCTTGTGGGGACTTCAGGTCATGACCTTATTAATCGATTGTACCATGGGATTGTTGTGAACCAGATTGTTTGTAAAGAGTGCAAGAATATCAGTGAGAGACAGGTAAAGTCAGAGGATTTTTCAGGATAGGTTTCTTGTCAGTCTGTTGAAGATACTTTAAATGGTTTTTGTTTTGTTTGTTTTTTTTTAAGCTCTGAAAATAATGATGTCTTTCTTGAGTGTTGCTGGTGGCCTTATTGAATCTTCTAGGTGGCGTGTGTTGGTTAGAGCACTGCAGACTTGAAAACGTATGAAAACTATGTATGACTTTGTTGTTAAGTCTTGTCTGGAGTTTTCTAAACCACTTACATTAGGCTGTGAGTCAGAGGTAAAAAAACAAGTGTTATTCCATTTTGTAATCTGACAAGTGTTGCCTGTAGTAGATATAATTAGCAGAGAGCTGAATAGTGAGTTAACAACAGTAAGAGATATCTTTACACTCTTTTACACTCTTAGGAGTTTAAATAAAGGTTTGGGCTCTTCTAAATTCATTTCTCTTCTGTGGATGTGTGGGGGTGTTTTTCCCCATCGGCAATGAAAGCAAAACGAACGCTCACATCTACGCTGGTAGATGGGATGAGTACTTTTCTAACATATATGAACTTACTACCACTTGCCTCCTTACACCACTACTACGCAACTTATTACTGTATTTTTATCTTGTACTTCTGCATAGGAAGATTTCTTAGACCTAACAGTGACGGTAAAAGATGTATCTGGCTTGGAGGAGGCCCTGTGGAACATGTATGTAGAAGAAGAGTACTTTGAAAATGAGAACTTGTATAGATGTGGAGCCTGCAATAAACTTGTTGAAGCTTCAAAGGTAATACATTGGGGGTTCTCATTGTTCAGTTTGCTAACAGGTAAAAGCTTTGCTTACATTGCTATGTCTGCCCTCTAACTCTGGAAAAAAAAATCAATATCTTTAATCAGATGGTATATAAGAAGATGCCAAAATCTGAACTGTTTTTTCAATTCCAACAACTATGTCAAGAAAAGCTCGTGTCACTCAGTCCTTGATTTGAATGTTGTTGCAGTCTTTAATATGGCCAGTGATGATGAGGTTGGCATATATTTCAGAGACTATTGCATCATCCACACTCCTCTGCTGCCCCTGGCATTGGGAATTTTAAAGGATAGGTTGAAAAGCAAGCTAGAGCATATAGGAAAAATAAACTGATCCATGTGATGAGGAAAACCATAGAATTTTCTCACAGAGAACTCAAATGAGATAGAAGAATAGTAAGAAAACCATCACTCTGCACAGGGAAATGGGATCTTCTTATGCATCTTGTCATCTCTCCTCTTAACTGGGGCCAGGGAAGAGCAGTCCAGTGAGACATTTACAAGAGTTGTAGGTCTTTGCGTTGCATTTTTTCAGAATGATACACAGTAGTGTTTGGTTTTCTTCTGTGCTAATATTTCATATTGTAAGGTTTTTTTTAATAAGAATTTGTTCCCTTTTTGTATTATTGCCACTATTTTCCCTAACAGCAAACAGCCAACGACTGGTACACTCTGTATTCTGCCATCTTCACACCAGCAAAACCCTTTGGCCTCTTGCAGTGACTCTTTTCTGCGGCAGGATGAGTGCAAACCAGATGTCGCAGCACCCTTAATGTGAAAGGGAGAGGGTGATCTGAGGACAGGGGTAGTTAATCAGTGACTCACGGGTTCAGGAACATTTGTCAGTGCCTCACATTGCTTGGTTATAAGGGCTTGATTGAGATAAAGTTTTTTGGGTTCATGGGATTGTGAGAGTATGTTGCTTATCTCTCAAATGTACTTATGCTTGGAAGAAGATAGTGAGAACTTTGATACTGGGTAAGAAGTCATAGCTGGAACGTGCCATGTGAATGGACAACGCTGAGAGAGAGGGGCTGTGCTTGGAGGCTGCAGCATTAGGAAGTCAGTTATCTAACAGTGTGAACACCTGCCCACACCTGACTTGTTTCAAAGACAAGATGGCCCATGACATTCCTCCCTTCCTTCAGTACTCTGTTATTTTCCCCTCCACTTGTCTTGATTTCTAGAGAAATTAGTGACTGAAGAATCTCATGTGCTAGAACTTCATGAGATTTTAGTTGCACAAACTGATTATCACTCTAAACTTGGAGGAGCATGCAAAATCCTTTCAGCCATTAAGTTCTGCACCGTAGTCTTCACAACTGATGGAAACGGAATACCTATTTCAGGGATTTTCTTAAACCTAGGAGGCTCTGTTATGGCTCTGTAAACAGAGCTGGATGGAGACGTTGGAAAGGCTATATCCTCAACTGACGTCTTTTCCTTGCAGGAGAACCAAGCATAGGCTATGTTTGTAGTTTGAGTTTCATTCCTAGCTTTCTTCTTGGGGTGGCTTCTGCACTTGTGGTAGATGCTGAGTGCTTCACTGTACATCTGGGAAGGCTATGTGCTGCCATTCGGTGATATCTTGACTAGCTTCAGAGTTGGACAGAGAGTAACCTCGTGAAATTCAACAAAGGCAAGGACAAGAGGCCTGCACCTGGAAAGGAACAACTCCCTGCACCAGTACAGACTGGAGGTGGCCTGCTGGAGGGCAGCTCCCAGAGAAGGACCTGGGAGTTTTGGTTGATAACAAACTAAATATGAACCAGCAATGTGCCCTCATGGCCAAGAAGGCCAATGGCATCTTGGGGGGCATTAAGAGTGGGGCCAGTAGGTCAAGGGGGTTTCTCCTCCCCCTCTTCTTTGCCCTGGAGATCTTAGGCTACATCTAGGGTCCTGCACTCCCCAGTTCAAGAAAGAGAGGGCCAGTGTAGGGCCACCAAGATGATGAGGGGACTAGGACATCTCCCTGACAGACAAAGGCTGTGGAATCTGGGGCTGTTTAGCCTTGAGAAGAGAAGGCTGAGAAGGGACCTGATCAATACCTAAAGGGCAGATGTTGAGAGGATGGGGCCAATCTGTTTTCTGTGATGGCCAGTGACAGGACAAGGGATAATGAGCATAACCTTGAACACAGAAAGTTCCACTGGAACATGAGGAAAAACTTTTTTGCTGTTCAGGTGAGGGAGCCCTGGCACAGGATGCCCAGAGAGATAGTAGAGTCTCCTTCTCTGGAGGCTTTCAAAACTGCTCAGACACATTTCTGTGCAGGCTGATGAAGGTGAACCTGCTTTAGCAGGTGGTATGATCTCTAGAGGTCCTTTTCAAACCCTGGCATTCTGGGATTCTGTGAATGGCAAAGATATCATGAAGTTGTGTTGCTCTTCTGCAGCAGTTGAATGTTTGATTATTTTTCCTCCTGCTTCCAGGCTTTGTCTGACACTGGTACTGAAACATGCTCTGCAACAGGCCAAGAGCAAAGTTGCTGGAGGAGACTGTGTAGTCTGACCATGAATAAGCACAAACCCAGGGGTCTGAAGTGGTTACTTCTTAGTATAAAAGTCAAGAAAATGCTCTCACAAAGAACATGTGGGCTATGGAAATATAAGTACTGATGGGAGTTTCGGCCACATCGTCCTTTGTTTTCTGTAGCAGGACAAAGTATGGGACCGATGGTCACCATTCAGGGAAGGTGATGGACTTAACAGAGGGGAAAGATCTTGATTGCTTTTGGGATGTCTAGTTGTCCCAAATTGAAAATTAGGGAACACATTTTAAAAATTAAAATACTTGTCTGCCTGGTTGTGACAAAGCTTTCTTTGAAAATAAAAGTTGACCGTAGCAAGGTGGAACTACTATTCTGTTGTAACTCACTGCTTACAGGGTTTTGTTTTTTTTTAATCATTTTACAGTCTGCTAAGCTACGCAAGTTGCCACCTTTTCTGACCATTTCTCTCCTGAGATTTAACTTTGACTTCGAGAAGTGTGAACGGTACAAGGAAACAAGCTGCTTTACATTCCCTATCCAGATAAATCTGAGGCTCTTTTGTGAGCAGGTGTGTACTCTTGCACATATCAAATATCTCAAGTTCTCTTTAATTTTTCATTTTCTCATTTTGAGCAGCTTGGTAGGATTCTTCTCTGTCCTTAATTTCAAGTTTTTGTAATTCCAGTTTGTTTCCAAAAGACCACTTGCTAACTGAGTGGGAAACATCTTGTAGCTATGCAAGGGGAAATAGTATAATAATTGCCTAGAGCTTAATATGACCTGCATTTGAAAGAAAGATTATAACCTGGACATAGAAATTAAATTTGCTTTTGTATTGTCATCATCTGATAAGGTCACATGTAAATGTAACTGTAAATGTTTTATGTGCCTCTAGTTCTTTCATTTTTCCTAGAAATCTGTCTTTGCATTCATATACATATATTTTGGTTATAAACTGAGCTATACCATTTATTGATGACAATTTTTGATCCTTAATATGTATAAAAGTGTACATAATAGAGGCATGGTTACTGAAAAAGATTTTTGTACTTGACACGTTGAAGTACAAGCTTGGGAATTTCCCAGTGTTTGCATTTCAGGAAGCCTTTTAATTAATCTAGTTTGTATATGAATGTGTTGCTTGTTTTTTCTCTAGTATTTTAAGCAAAACAAGCTTGATTATGTACAGCAGGTTGATCTGTTCTGTTATTTGCATAAATATTTCATAAATATTTAAATATTTTAAATTTTGGATTTCCAATATTGTTCAGAATTGTGCTTAAAAAGTTACTTAATAGCCTGTGTCTTGGTCCATGCTTTGTGTCAGTCCATACTTGTGTTGCCCAACACTGAAAAAATGTTTCAATCTCTGCATGTGCAAAAGTGTACTGTGAAGTATGTAAAACTGTCCTTGTGTGAAAGACTTTCAGATATATCTTATTCACAGAATCATAGAATTCATAGAATCATTATTGTTACTGTTATTGTTTTGTTCTGTTTTTGTAGGTTTCTTTAAAGACTGAAATGGATGATTCAGAGTACCTGTATGAGCTCTTCTCTGTTATTATACATAAAGGTGGCTGCTATGGAGGACACTATCATGTTTATATCAAAGACGTGGATGAATTAGGAAACTGGCAATTACAAGTAAGTCCTAAAGGTTTTGTCTTCTTTGCTTGACATGTCTCATTCCTCAGAAAAGGATTGAGCTAGTGGATGAAATGTACATCCAAACTAATGAATATTTTAGTGAGGCTTTTGGTCTCTCGCATCATCAAGAAGGCTAGTTTCCCACAGTATGACATCTCTGTCAAGATTCTGCAGCAAATTTTAGCCATCCAATCTGCTGAATTATTTCATGTTATTGGACTCACTCTTTGTTTCTTGAATAAATGTCTTAGTGCAATGACTAGCACAGTCATTTTTAGTGGATGACTCTGGCTGGTTGTTTTTAAATAATGCCAATGCCTTTTCTGTTTAAAAAAAACCAACCAAACAACAGAGAATGGATATTCTGTATGATAATACACAGTCCATAGCAGGTGAAGGAGGCAACTTGAAATAGAACTTCCTTCACACTTCTAAACTGTACATGCTAATGTTAGTACAGACTATAATTGAAAACTGCTAGTTATGTGTGAAAAAACAGTGTTTGTGAGTCTCTTATTTTTCTTATACAGGAAGAAGAGGATAGGCTGATTGAAGATAAGGTTTTAAGAGATACTGAAAATGGCAAAGAAGTAGAAAATCCATTGATAGTGTTGAAAAAGATTTTTTCAGAGGTATGGTATGTAAGGACTTTATTGCTTTGATTTTCGTATGAGGGAACGTATAAGAAGGGGTTAGTGCAAGAGTTGGCAGATTTAAGTGTATAGAACTCTGCTGACCTTAGTGTATCAGATAAAACTTAACCCAGCTTCAGTATTGATCAGTAGTGGCTCTTGCAAACAGCCTTTTTTGAGTATTTAAAAGTTGCTTACCTAAGGTGTTGTAAAAGGTGTTGTTACATTGGCTATTAAAGAATAGGAAAGATTTAAGCACTTCAGAAGTGTCTTCTTCATCTTGATCCCTTGACTTTTATAGCCTTCTTTCTCCTAATTTTTAATTTCTCCGTAGGCAGAAGCTAAACAAATTCCTGTGGATCAGTTAGGGCAAAAAATATTGGAGAAAAAAGGAGTGTCCTGGAATAAGAAATACCGAAAACAGTATGGAGCACTACGGAAGGTAATGGTAATTTGTGTTTTTAGCTGTTAAGATAACTTCAAGTTTACTTTGCTATTAAATAGTCTATAGGATAGTAACTGGCCCGTGGACTAGCAAGATGGAGCAAATGTAAGAGCTATTTGTAAGATAAATTAGTAGACTTGGGAACACAGAGTAGATTTTCAAGGGATTATCTTCCTGAAAGCTTGTATCCTTTTTCATCTATATGACTAACCTATAAAAGAATTAACCTTACCTGCTGACCCTGCTTTCATTTGTATCTGTGAGTGAAGCTGCGACAACACTACTACCACTTGAACACTGATGAGAATTAAAGAAGAGCTACAGTATCTATTCACAGTCATAACAAAAATGAGCCTTTGAAAATGTATGGTACTTTTAGGTTGATTAGGACATGTCCATAAAATTAACAGTTCCAATAAAATCTTGTTTGACAAGTTGGTGACTATTTTCTAATACTTTATGGAAAACACTTCAGTATTTGTCTTACAGATACGTGGAAGATCCATGTTTGACAGCATTTTGTGTAGAACCAACAATGCAATTTTTATAATAATTATTTAAAAGTAGTTGTGAAATCTGAATGTGAGTCTTCTGTGGAGGTAGATACTTTTCTGACTTAGACAGAACAGTGACTGGAGCAAGTTGAGAGCAACCCAGTATTAACGATTTCAAAGTTTGAGTGTTACTGTGAACATTACTAAAGCTGACTTTGCAGAAGTACTGAATGTATGCATTGATCAGTGTAGGACTTGCTTACTGAAGTAACTGTAAACTTTACACTTTCTGAGATATCAATTTTTGTAGTATGAATTTTTTATGATTGAAATTCAGATTTTGGGGAGTCGTTTGTGGTTAGTTGGGATGGGTTTTATAGGTTTTTTTGGGTTTTTTTTGAGGGAATTGAGTGTGTTTTGTAACCTTGTGGGAGAGTTGTAGGGTCTTTGGTGTCCAACTCACCCCCTCATCTCTGGAGCTACAATTTTATTTTGTGTAATTTGGACACCAAGCTTGTTTGACACATGTACGTGCTTCTAAAATGAAAGCAGAGAGCAGAGTAGATAAGCTGGGTGAAACCAAGCAAATAGATTTTAAGTTCTTGAGATGCTACAGCAGACCAGATTTTAGCCCAAGATCCCTGCTTGGTAAATACAGAAGGGAACAATCGCACAGAGACCATAGCACGGAAGATACCAATGTTAGAAGGCTAAACTAGATGGGATAGTGCTCTGTGTGTCTGATAAGGCAGAAGCTTTGTGATTGCTTATAGAGCATCACTCTGTACTGACTTTCCAGGGACAGAGTATACACTTATGAGAAATGTTTTAAAAGGACTCCAGCGTCTCAAGCAACCCTTTAAATTTAGAAGTTAGTCTGATTTAATTCTTAGTAATGCATGTATGTTAAAAACAATTATTTTGCCATTTCTTGTGTGATAGTTTGAAGTTACATAAGAAACGAAGCCAGCAATAGTATATAAACAATCAGGCAGATATAGAGTGGTAGGAAAATTACATTTTTTCTGTGTAAACTGAGGAAATCCATGAGGAAGCATCATAAAAGCAAGTTTGAGGGGATGAGGTTTGTGTATGAATTTGAGGATGAACCAGGTGAAGTAACTAATGCTGGCAGCTGTATTTAAAACTGGATATCTTTTTCATTGTGTCTTTGCTTTCTCTTAGTATTTGCAGAATCATCCTCAGATCTTTCAGTTTAGTCATGATGAAAATAAGGTTGGTCTGAAGGAAAAACACAAACTCCCATTTACATCTGATTCTCAAGGCTGGGATCACCAGAGCCCTCCTCAGAAGAATGATGTCGTGTGGAAATCAGAAAATAATCCTGCAAGGCTAAGGAACAATGCTGCTGGTTGCCATTGGTTTGATCTGAATGATTCAAACGTTCAACCGATAAAGGAGAAGGATATTGAAAAACAATTTCAGGGTAAAGAGAGTGCCTACATGCTCTTTTATCGAAAGTCTCAGTTAAAAAGACCACCTGAAGGTACACAAAAGCTTATCTTCATAGAATCATAGAATGGTAGGGTTGGAAGGAACCTCCAGAGATCAAGTCCAACTTCCCCTGCAGAAGCAGGTTCACCTAGATCAGATCACACAGGAACATGTCCAGGCGGGTCTTGAAGACCTCCAAGGAAGGAGACTCCACATCCTCCCTGGGCAGCCTGTGCCAGGGCTCCCTCACCCTTATAGTAAAATAGTTTTTCCTTATATTTAAATGGCACTTTTTGTGTTGCAGCTTTTATCCCATTAACCCTTGTCCTGTTGCTAGATACAATAGAAAAAAGAGATGTCCCAGCCTCCTGACATCCACCCTTTAGAAATTTGTAAATGTTAATAAGATCTCCCCTCAGTCTCCTCTTCTCTAGACTAGACTTCTATAGACTTCTATAGACTCTTGACATTCTAGGGCAACAGTGTGTTTTCTGGAGGGCAAAGGCTGTTGGACCTTTCTGTCCTTTGCAAGAGCTGATGACAGTTTTCTTTCTAGTGCTCATTTGAAAACAGGGTTAACTAAGATACAGGGAGGTTACCTCCCAGGAGGTAATGACCAGCTAATTGACTGTAGCTGTTGCCAGCTTTTTTCTAGTACACTTTACAAATACTAACAGAGCATCTACTGAAACAAATACAAGTAGTTTCCCAATGGCATTCATGTACTAGTTTCCCTTGGGGAAAGATTGATGGGAAGAAGTAAAAGCACTTGTTTGTTCTCTATATCATCTTCCAGTTTGTAGTTTTCTGTATTACAAAAGAATGATTTTTCAGTCACTGTGGTAATGTCTCATCTTGATCACTTTACTTGTTTGCCAAAACACATTTTAAGCAGCTGAGGCCAAACTAGACTGTATTATTTCTTGCAGCACGAGGAAATCCAAGGTACCAAATTCCGGAACACCTTCTGAAGGAAATGAATGCTGCTAATGCTGAGCTGCAAAAAAAGAGGTATATGAATGTAGCTGTACCTATCTCTTAAACAGAATTCTTAATCTGCAGATTTCTGAAATGATTTAAAGTGAAAAAACCTCGTTCAGCAGAGCCAGGCACCAAAATGATTCAGTGTCATAGAGGTTACACTGGGAAAAAACATGTGTGTCCAGATATACCTCTTTCTGGTTCCCCACCTGCCTGTTAGTCATGTAATTAGGTGTCCTACAGATCTGCAAGGGAAACCTGCTTACAATTTAAAATTGTATCAGTTTTCTTGTGGAAACCAGTGCAATTCCAGAAGGAAAATCTTGGTTGTGTTATGGAGGGAGTTGTCTGTTGGGGGAAGGAGGAATGACTTGCTTTAACGTGAAACAACAGAGAAGTGGTGTCTTTTGCCAGAAACGTGGCGGAAAGAACTAGTGATATTCAGATTGGTTGAAACTTTTTCCGTCTGGGAGAAGCACAAAGAACTGATGATATACCTGAATTGCAGTTAAGCTATCAAACTACGGATACATGAGACACAAGTCTCATGTGCTATCTTTGTGCAATGCAAATTTCACTTATTTTTTTAAATGGCATATTTGCTGCTCTGTTTAGCCAATAGAACTGTGTACGGGTATAAGGCAGAAAGTATGATAATGTCTATACTGACTCAGTTTCCATGCAGGTTTTTTTTTGTCTCTATATTTCAACAGAGCATGGTCTGGAACATAGCCTGAAAAAACCTACAGTCTCCACATCCCTACTGTGGAGGATGACTATGCTGTTGTATTGTACAGTATGTAAATTGCTGTTAGTCCTTGAGCACTTCTTTGCACATCCCTTGATGGAGAGGGGAATGTGACGTGGTGTCAGTTCCAGGACAATTGCAGAGAAGCATCTCTGAGATGAGCTAGACATTTGTTGGTGTGGAATTCACCAGTTTATTACTGTGTTATTCTTTCAAAGAGCGGAATGTGACTCGGCAAACAATGGCATTGAATTACATCTCCATTTGAGCTCACGTTACAAATTTCACAACGGGGCTTTGCATCCTTCACTTGCATGGGAAGAGAGCATTGTGGATTTGACTATTGATAGAAGAAAAACTCTAGGAGACCTTCGGCAATCAGTATTCCAGGTATATGCTACATGAAATGGACTCAAACATGTCATTTTTACTTGAGGGACAGACAAAACTTTTATTTCAATGGGAAGTTTCCGTCAGTAAATATGTTTTAGAGGACTAAAAACTCTGTGGATTTACACAAAAGGAAACACTGGTATGAAGTCTATTCTTGAAGTATTAAAAAAACTCGAAACATTTAAGTTGATGAAACTTCAACTCTGTACACTTTAGGCTCTCATAAGCTATTGGGCAGCATGCACATGGACTGATGCTTTGCAGAACTCCAGGCTTATTCTTAACATTTCAGTTTGTGACAGGTTTATCTTTGCATTTTCAAGGAGCTTGCTGCCCTTAAAGGGAACTAATCAAAATAGTTTAAGAAAAAAGAAAATTAACTATTGAGTGTGGTATCTTTGCATTTATTCTCTATTAAGGTTAAAGGAATGTGACAGTTCAAGTGCTTTTTCATGGGTACCTAAATCAAAGCAAACAGCATTTCCTACCTCATGAGTTTTGGTTAGTATCCAATTGAAACATGATTTTCATCACTCTGGTGACTGCTCTGAAAGGCCAAGTCCTAAGTGCTTGACTGTTTCCTCCATTAGTAGCTTTGTTGAAATAAATATATACCTTTGTCTTGTTAAGTATCACAGAGTGAGAATGGGAGCTAGGCTGTTAGAGCTTTTAGTGAAGTTGTAATTTTGAGTAATGTTATCTCTTACTGGTGTTTTTTTTTTTCCCCTATTATTCCCAATCAGATGTTGGAATCTTGGGAAGGAGATATGATTCTTAGTATTGCCAAGCATTTACCAGCAGGACTGCATCTTTACCAGATACTTGATGGTAAGACTATTACATATAAGGCTTCCATGTTATTTAGATGTTGTATTTATGGGAGACATTGAATATTTCATATGTAAAACGTTGTGAAGAAGTGTTATACTGAACACTCTTCAAACTCAAACTTACGTGCAAGTCATAGAATCACAGTCCACTGCTATTAAGTGATTTAAGACACAGTGAAATGAAGGGTTTTGAAACTTGATATATCATCTTTGTTGTGAGCTACAATAAGACTGTAGATCTTGTGCATGTTAAATACATTTGCTGACAAAATGTATTAGTCTGTATATTGACCTTGATTTGCTTGTCAGTGATTGCTTTCATAGTTTTACCTACTAGATAGAGGAGAGGGTAGAAGAGGGGAGCCAGGTTAACAGCAAAGAAAAATGTAGGTTAGACTTAAGTTGAAAGAGAAATTTTGTAAAGGAAAATGCTGACATAAAGAGTACATTAACTCACTAAGAGTATGTTACTATTTTAAAGTCAGGAGTTCTGTCTCCAAAATTGCACTGTCATGTAGTTTTAAGTGCCAGTCTTCAAAAACCTCTTCAGCAATTTAAAACTTTTATAGTCTTTCTTGTCTGTTTCAGAAAATTAGGGTTCTACCAGAACATACCCCAACTTTGTGATGTTGCCATCAAGATATCGAAGCAGTCATAGCTGATATTAGTATTCCTCCAAGTCTAATATAGTTCTTTAAATGACAATGACTTTTAAAAAATCTGAATCTGACAGTAGGATGGTATAAAAAACTGCTGCATGGGAATTAATATTTCAGTGAGTGGGCTTGGAATGTAAAGTATGTAACGTGTTTATGAAATCTGGCCTTTTAATTTTAAATCTATTGATTCACTGTTAAATCTCATGTAGGTAATCCCGACCAAGCAGCTTTGCAAGTGCTAACTTCGACCTCAATTTGCAAAGGATGTTGAATGGAAATCTTAATGCTGCATGCCTCTTTACTCAGTGAGAGTGCTGTAGTAGTGTGTACCCGCTTGTGTTGCTCTTGGTACATCAAGGAACCCCTTCTAAATGCTGATCACACAGCAGCTTTTGTAAAGAAACACTTTAGGCAGAATAGAATGTGCCAGCGTGTTTCAGTTTACTGGCTGACCCTACTTGTCTGTTTTGTCAAAGTGGGGATAACATGATATGCTCCTTTTTAGGAGATGAGCTGACATTGGATGACATTGGGCTGGCTGATGGAGCAGATGTCTTCGTGTGGAATGGGAAAGAGGTGAAAGAACCAAATAGCTCTCTTTGTTAATCCCAAATAGATAAGATGTAGTCTCCAGGCTTGTTTTTGGAAATACTGATCTGTTCTGCAGATATGCTGCTGACATACTGACATTGGCTTTGGGAACACCTCTTCATCCTTATAGATACTGTGTTTTTACAACTTGTCAGTATACCTTACCTGAAGTACAGTGTGCTGCTTGATAAAATTATAGAGTTAAAATATGCCAAATGCAGTATGGTCTGATGGACAGATGCCTGTGGCTGTCCAGTGCCAGTTGCATTGGGTTATATTCTGAAAGCATCTGGTGTCCCTTGGAAGGAGATCTGTTGACAGTAATAAGATAACAAACATGCCCTGTGGTTAATCATTCCACATACAAAATTAGACCTGTCATTGATGACTGCTCTGTGTGGTGTGCCTGAAATATGGTGCTCCTTTTCTGATATTTCATCTTCATTTTAAAATTCATCTTTTGCTTAACTCTCAGATACTTTTCTCAGTGATTATAGAATCATAGAATGATAGGGGTTGGAAGGGACCTTTAGAGATCATCTAGTCCAACCCCCCTGCAGAAGCAGATCCAACATAGAATTTTGTCCCATCTCTGCAAAGAAATAAAATTTTACTTCTGAAAGGTTTTTGCTGTAAAAGCATAAATTTTCTTTCCGATTTATCAAAAAACCACCTCAAACCAAAAAGAGTCTTAGAGGAACACAGTCATTCTTGTCTTGATATGGTCTTCAGATACTTCTACATACTTCTTGGTATGGACTTCACTGCTCCAGCTTTCTGTGTGATTAAATGGTCCTTTTCAAGGTTGGATATCAGAAGGGCCAGAATTTGAACTACCTGCTGTAGTTGCACCTTTTGATAGTTCTTTAATATCCTGAGAGACTAAATTCCTCTGTTAATTTGAGGGAGACCAAGTGTCCACTGGTTTACTTTCTACTGTTATTCATATATTTACTCTCCATGCAGACTTTGAACAGTCCTTGTTTTCTCTCTCCAACACCTCTGAGTTACTCTCACCGTTTGTTCAGTAGGCGCTTGGTCAAAGATGGTTTACTTCTGATGAGGAGAGAGAGTCCCATCTTTTTGTTTCAATGACGTTATTGTTGTCACTTATTGATGTCCAGTGTCCTCTATTTTATTGATCACCCCTTTCTCTGTCTTGCATTCCATATTTCAGGTCAGTGGTACAAAGGTTATGACAGGCCCTGATCATGAACCCGTGGTTGTAAATGTTCTTCATTTAGCAGAGCATAATGAAGGAGGGAAGGGTCAACATTTCACAGAATCACAGCACGTCTTTTCATGCAGCACAAAACTGAGTGATCTGCACAAAGCCTTAGCCCCCTCAGGAGGAATCATTCTAAAGAATGGCCTAGGACCAGATAAAGAAGCCAACAACTGGGAAGTTTTTCTTGAAGAAGATCTGAAGGAAACAGTCAAAAGTGCTGGACTGACAGATGGATGCTCAGTACTAATCTTAGACAGCCATGACCAGAGGTAACCATTTTGATTAAAGTACAATTAAACTAAAAAGCAATTTTGACAAAATCTGTTTAGTTAAGATCAGGTTAGCTGTATATATTACTTTAACTAATTAAGATAATGTAATCTTAAGTTTTGGAGATCAGATACTTATCAACTATTAGATATTTCTTTGCTCTTGAAGTGCAGCTTCAGTCACATCCTTTGACTTACACTCATAAAGGGAAAAACCTGGTGAGACCAACTTGTGCTTGGTATGCTGGCATATCTTTGGCATAACCTGAATTTCTACCTGAGGAACGAAAGAGCAGTATCAGCAGAGTATGCAGCAATGTTGAATCTAAAGTCGCCAGGGGCAAATTTCTGCTCTTCCTAATGCATAGTCCTTAGGTTAAGTTCCTATGGATGTGTGTTTCTTATGTAAATTCTGACTTCCTAGTAGAAACAGTACTGAAAAATTGAGACTAAATGAAGCAGTGGGAGGATTCTTCACCAAGAACTGTTTCTGTGTTTACATACAGTGGCAGGGAGAAAATTTCCAATTTTGGTTATGACTAGGTATACTTTTAAAACATATTCTCCAGAAGCCTTAAATCCAACCTTAAAGTAACTTGTACTCTAAAGTGCCTTCAGAAAAGCTCAAGCCAGTTGCCAAAATAGTTTTTACTGATTTACTCTGAACTAAGCCCAGAGGTGCCGGGATGCTGTCTGAGGTCTCTGTCTCTTTCATTACTGTTAGTGACCCAGGCATTACTGGTTTATTTCAGAGCTTTGGTATGTGTGATCCATCCCAGACAATGGGTAGTCACTCCAGTCTTTGCATCGTTTTTTACAGCTTTGTGGATGTGTCAAGTGGCAATTTGACTGCTTTTACCTATGACATCACCTCGCTCCAAGTGAAAAACTTCTGCCGAAGGGAAGAAGAAGAGAAATACGTTAAGATTACTGCCACTGTTGAAACAGTAAGGAGTCTGATTGTTCAGGGATGTTACACAGGCGGTTTCCCTGACAAACTTGTCCAGTGCATTTGGGCCAATTAATGACCATCAGATTTAGCCTCAGGGCTAAAGTTTTTCTGTGGTGAAAACAGTGTGCAACTCAGAGTCGCCATTACTAAGATACTTTTCCTGCTGTGTAATAAGACTGTAATGCCAGTAACTTAAACAAGTGAGTGCAGTCTTTATTAGTGTGCTTGAGTGTGAAACAATTTGAGTTTTGGACTACCCTGTAAATGTATGCTTCAGGAGGCAATGACAGTAAACAAAAACTAAAAGAAGATAAAACTACTGTTTCTTGTTTCCAACACAGGGTCAGAAAAAACGCTGGTTTTCACTAGGAATGGGCTTCTCTTGTACACTTTTCTGATTTTTGTTAGCTGTTACAGAAAATATGAAGCACTACTTAGTTTTGCTCACAAGATTACTATTTGTGAAATAATAGTCTTTGATAAATACTCAAATTAAATATCAACTTAATTTCTTTGGAATGCGAGAATGTTAAATAACTTTTTGGCTGTGTAGAGTGTTAACAGGCACAAGAACTTAACTGATATGCATTTCAAGTGAAGGCTGCCTTTGGACTGGTTTTTGAACAGCAGGTGTGTTACTGGCATTCTATATTAAAGGGATTAACATTGCTTTATTTCAGGTTATGTCAGATATAAAAAGAAAAGCAATACAGGAGCTTCAGCTAGAGGAGGACCTAGGTAAGTGTTCAGCTGCTTCACTTTTAGATCTGATAATGTTAGAACATACTGACTGGATTCCTGCTTTTTCATCAATCTATTCAAAACAGCAAATCTATTGCTGTTAGGAGGGTGTTTTTGAAATAAATGATGCAAAGGACTTAAAATTAATCTAATTCTGAGTAAAAATATTTTTTTTCCTAACTTAGTAAATCTATGTAAGTCGATTAAAAGACATTTTATGAAGCTTATTTTTCAGAAGCTATTTGAGTAGGAACAGTTGTGTCATATGACTAAAGTATGACACTCAGAATTGAAGAATTGTAAACCTCCTTTGTTACTTTCTTTAAGACTCTCCAGTTTTCTTTCTTTAAAGTTTTTGTTGATGCCTTTATCTTTGGAAGCCCTTGGTCAGTTTTGTAGTATTTTACTGATTGCAGATAATAACTGATGTCAAAGAGAAGGTAGTCTTTCACTGCAAGGATCAAAACTAAGTCTATTCACGAAGTCTTTAGGAATCTCTCTCAATTGTATTTCTGATGTGACACCTCCAGAGGAAGGGCTCTAAGATAAGCTGTTGTCATTACTCTTCAATATGTTATCTGTCTAAATTTCTGAGTTAAATTCCTTCTGATTTGAATAATGTAATACATCTGTCTCTCTTCTGTCCTTTTTTTACAGTAAATGACAGCTGTCTTAGACCTGTTAGCAGAAATGGGAAACTTCTGTCTCCGGGTAAATTTATTTATTTAATTGTTATTCTGTAAAAAGTTCAATTGGGAGACTTTAAACTTCTCTTGTCCTGTCCTGGGACACACAGAACTCCACTGATTTCCAGACTTAGCTGAGGCAATCATGTGAGAATTTTTCCAGTTTTACTGTTTATTAACAGTACCAATACAAAGAATTTAAACATAAATGTTCAGCTTGGTTTTACGACTTGCATCTCTAACGAGTAAAACTGGTTATTGGCCACTGGCTCTGTGCATCAAGATTGTGCAGATTAACAGAAAGTACCGTTTCCCATACTTAATTTATAAGTTGAAATGTCTCTAAATTACCTGGTTTGGATCATATTTGATACATTTACAGAGCAACTTTCTAGATGTTTCAGGAAGCACAGTCATTGATGCGTTTCTTTTTAACTTCTATTTCTTGAAACAAAGCAGATTGTGTGTGTGTGTGTGTTAGGGTATTGATGCACAAGGCTGGATTTTGGAACTGCTTGAGCAGCAAAATTGTGTCCTATGGTAACAGAGAAAGCAGTGTTACATTCCTTTTTACCATGAGAGGGTGGCTTGTGTCTGTGTTTGTTTTTTTTTTTTTAAGAACACTGAATAACATATGAATTTCTGTTTCCTTAATTGTGAAGGAACATCATGGTTTATCAAGCCTGCTCTGGCTTGGTTGAGCATGTGATGCCACCTGCCACTACATGCCACAATGCTCCTGATGGCCAGTATTCAGCAGAAAAGGATGCTCAGCTTTACTTTTACCATTGTTGAGGGTAGTGGTGAGAAACTGAGTGGATCAGCTTTGTGCTTTCTGGAAAACATCTTTCATGGTTTTCCTCTTTTGCTAAGGTATTGCATTAGTAAAACACAAACGGGAAGCCAAGGAGAGATTAATTCCTCTCCATTCAGCACTGAGAGTGGTCAAAAAGTAGGGAGCCCTGGGAGGCTCAGAGACATTCATGCCTGGAGGTATTCACAGGTTGACCGGAAAAAGCCCAGAGTGGACTGGTCTGACTTCAGAGCTGATTTTGAATTGAGCACAGATTTGGACCAGGCCCAGGCAGCCTGCAAAGATGCCTTCCAATCTAAGTTGTTCTGTCACCTCATACAAGAGGTGGTGGAGAGTAATCTTTGTACAAATGTTGCTTTGTGCTTTTCATAGGAGGCTTACCCATCTGATGTAAGCACTGTGGCAGTGAAATTCCCTAAAGTGTATGTCCAGGTGGCCAAGAAGGCCAATGACAACCTGACTGCCATGAGTTTGTGAGGAGTTGCTTTTGCTTGGTAATGGGGAGGGTGTTGCTGTGCAGACCTAGTAAAGAGTTCTCAGACTTTCTGCTGGCTCTGGAGTTCTGACACACCTCTGGCCTGCCTGGGCCAATCTGGCACCTCTGCCATCACTATTTAAGGACGGGAATTTGAAGTGCTTGGGAGGAGGTGCAGGACTGGTACAAGATCAAGGTGACCATGCAGACCCCACAGACAGAGAAGGAGGAAGGAAGGAGGAGTGCTGGAAAGGAGACCCTTCTGCAACCTGTGGTGAGAACACAGGCTGTGCCCCTGCAACCCAGAGTGGACAGTGGTAGGACTGAGCCAGCAGCAGCTCCGTGTGAGTGTGCCTGGATGGGTAGGAGACTGTGAGGATATGGCCATGGCGCATGCCATGGAGAAGAGCCTGCGGGCTGCAGAGACCCACACAAGAGGCAGAGAGGAGCTGCAACCTTTGGATTGAACACACATTGGAGCAGCCCGTGCAAGGCTGTCTGACCTGTGAGAGACCCCATGCTGGAGCAGGGAGGACTGATGAGGAGCCTGCCTGCCCTGAGGAGAGACAAGCAACAGTAGCCATCAGGAAAAGGACTGACTGAAACCCCCATTCCCTGCCCTCCTGAGCCATTCAGCAGGGGAGGAGATAAAGACACTGGGATCAGGGCTCTGAAACTGGGAAGAGGAGAAGGGTAGGAAGAAGGTGATGTTAAAGAGCTGCTTATGCTCTTCATCATTGTACCACTCTTGTTTTCTTTTGGTTTCAGAGTTTTATGGTTGCAGGTAGATTACATTATTTTCTGTTTTCTTCCCCAAGTTAAGTAGCCTGGTCTGTTTTGCCAGGGACCATAGGTGGCAATTAAGCCCTCCCTGTCCTCTGGAACTTCCAAGGTCTGTGGTACTTAAGTCTAATCGTGGTCTTGTGTTGCTGGATGGACCTAAACATGGACACTGGCTTGTATTAGAAATAGTGTGTGACCAGCAGTACAGCTGGTGAGGCTGCACCTTGAATACTGTGTTCATTGTTGGGCCTCTCACTGCACGAGGGGCATTGAGGTGCTGGAGTGTGTCCAGAGAGAGACAGGCACTGAAGCTGAGGAAGGGTCTGGAGCACAAGTATGATGAGTGGCTGAGGGACCTGGATTGTTCAGCCTGGAGAAGAGGAGGCTGAGGAGAGATGTGATCACTTATTATAACTGCTTGAAAGAAGATTGTTGCGAGGTGGAGGTCAGTCTCTTCTTCCAAGTAATGAGTGATAGGACAAGAGGACATGGCTTCAAGTTGTTCCAGGGGAGGTTTAGATCGGAGATTTGGAAGAACTTTTTCCTTGAGAGGATTGCTAGACACTGGCACACAGGCTGGCTCAGATGATGTGCTGAGGGACATGGTTTAGTGGTGGACTTGGCAGTGTGAGATTAGTGGTTGGACTTGATCTTAAAGATCTTTTGCAAGCAAAACAATTCTATGCTTCTATGAAATGTCACTGAATGTTTTTATCTTGCTCTAAAGAGCCGTATAATAGAATGGATAATTTCAGGAAGTAGTGGCTTATGTTCTCTGTGTTTTTGTCCTCTCTGAAGTGCCTGAGGATTATACTGTCAAGGAAGCAGAACTGAAAATGGGAAGCTTGCTAGGACTGTGTCCTGGGAAGGCTCTGACTTCCACCCAGGTATAGTAGGACTGTGACTGAAAATAGCCTCACGCTGTTTTTATGCTTTGTTTATGTTTCCCAATATTTCATGTAGTCCTCTTTTTACTCTTGTAATGGTTGTAAACAGTATGGAAAAAAAGTGCTCAGCCACACTGAGCATTACAGAAGGCTCACACTGTTTGTCTCAATTGCAGAAGCTGAAAAGCATATGTAAGACTGGTTGATACAGCTCATTTGACTCATGGGAAGTCATTTCTCATTTGTCCATTTGTGGTTGTCCTGCTTGTGTGCTCTGCAAATACACTTTAGTAACGAGCGTAAAGTAAGAAAAGGATACAAGTTGTAAACGTGCAAGAGAAAAAATAGTTGTATATTTCTAAAGATCAAAGTGTGACCTGGTTTTATCTCTCACTTGGCAGCACATCAATGAAGCTCTGCTGATGACCATAACTCAGTTGCATGTGCTCCACTGTCTTGCATAGACAGTTTGCTTTAGCCCAAAGGATTTTCAGTGCTGTTTGACTGCTGGCAGGTTTGCAATAGCTGCTATGTGCGTGCAGTAAGGAGTGTTATTTCACAACATTTCCATACTTAAGTATGTTTTCTGATAGTCTGTACTTGCATTTTTAGCTCTTCTTATATTTTATTGTTGGGAGTGACCAAAACATGAGCCCTGAAATGGAGATAGTTGTGGAAGAGACTGCCTCTGTCAAAGAGGTAAGTCCAGCTGCTTTTAAAAGCTTTTGTCATGCCTGGGTAAGGGCTGCTGCTCCTGAAGAGCTTTGCCTTATTCCCATGCACCACTTCAGATCACCAGGAGACACTGAGACAAAGGAAGTATTTTAACTCAAAAAGTCCAGGGTAGAAGAATGCCTTCATCTTTCGCCAAGGAGTAGAGAGACTGTCCTAAGGATGAGCATAGCCTGAGTGCTTTGTGCACGTCTAGCCTCTCCTTTCATACACAGCAGTCCTCGGAATAACTACCACTGTTCCTTGTGCTTCATCCAACTCAGAATGCACAGAGCTGGAATGAGAGGAGTCAGGAAGAGCTCTTGATATTGCTGGTCTGGACTTCTGGCACAGAGTGCCAATGTCAACAAACAGTGACTGGGTAGTGCTGAGTTGGCAATTGTAATTTCTAAAAAGTGCATCTTCAAACTCTGCAACAGAAACTCCTGAAGTCGAGCAGCAAATTTAAAGCGCAGATTTTTTTTTTATCAGTCTGTAAGAGCAGACTCACTTGACATAGTGATTTTTTTTTTTAAGTAGCTCAAATATACCATGTCTTTGTAGTTCTATTGTTTTTAGGAATTTACCAGGAATCAGCCACTCTGTGTTTATGTTAGAAAATTCTAGTAGAGGTTTGCTGCAAATGTTCTGTCTCCCAGCCTATACATTGAGACAAGTCTCACCATATGTTTCTTTTTTTCAGTGTCTAAATTTAATGATGGAAAAATCTGGATTATCAGGTCAGTTGTATTGTTATTTAATATTTTTAATTAGAAGTTCCAGATTTCTAAGACAGCTCTTCCTATCTTAAAACTTCTAAGTTGTCTGTTACAATGACCTACATGTCATCGTAATATGATGAGGAGAAAGAATTCTACACTCATGGTCTTGTTCTGATAAAAGCTGTCTCAGATGTTGTCCTTGAGAAACAGTTTCAGGCTTTCTACTTAATCAAAATATGGCAAAATCCACAATTCCTAGAGAATTTGCTTGGGTGCCTGGGCAGATGGATGTGTCTGGCTGCTTTGACAAGATTTTTCTGTTGTAATGGGAACCAATGCATAAGGTGAAGTGTAAAAAATAATTTTTGTTTGCTTTGTGAAAACAAGTTATTCAAAATGACGACACTGTTTGGCCATTATTTTGGAATCTTAGTAATGGCAGTTACTCATTACTAAGCTTTTACATGAGAATTAAGGAGGAGGTAGAGACAGCACTAGCGTAACACATGAATTTCCTGGCTTTCTTCTTTCGATTCATGATGATAGGGAGGAAAGAGGAGAAGAGCCTTGGAGTGGCATTGTTTTCTAGCTTTCATTCTAAACATTTCTTAAATACTGGTTGTGTTACAGTGGGAGTGATGGCTACAAGCTCGGCCACACTCCCAAGAAAAACTTAAAAGTTTACCTGCAAGACATTACTGCCAGAGCATGCACTGAGTAACCCAAATGAAAGTGAAGTATTGTGCTCTTTTGGACATGTACATATGAGATGAAATGGTTAGTAATGTCTTTAAATAAATGGAACCTTTTTCATTTCCCTATAGGGTAGGATTACTGCCAAGAAACAATGACTTTATGTATATCACTTTATTTTATATTGCTATTATTGAGTGATTGAATTTGGCCTTATGTAGAGATTCATGATCTGACTGTCCTCAAAGAAAAGTCAGACTTCGGTGAATTTTGAGGTGGTTCTTGCTTAAAAACACCGAAAGGTTTTCCACACAGAATTATTGATGAGATTCCTTCTGGGCTTGGGGTTATTTTTAGATATGAAAGTAAAATTTTATATCTTTCAAAGAACAAAGTGCATTTTTCTTAGCTGTTTTCATCAAATTAAAATGATCATCTGTAGTTGTTCCTTCTGTTGCTGATGTGCTTTATATGTAGGTGCTTAATCTAAAGTGTTATAGTTTCTGGACTACACCATCTTTTTTCTTCTCTAGCATGAAGTCTCCTGGTAATCAGCTGGGGAGGGAAAGTTGGATTTTTCCATATAATTTTCACTTTAATGAGCCTGTCATTGGTAATTTAGCAGGAGCATTCCTTCACTTTCCTCTTGAACCAGAGAAATTAATCAGTGAGGTGAACAAGAGACATTTATGCAAATACAAGATGACCATTTGCAAACAGCAAAGTGTTTCTGGAGTCTAGGAAAGGACATGAAGGTGGTACTTCATTCCATTTGTCAGAATTGTGTTTACAAAACAAACAAAAACCAAGCAAAAGAACCCTACAACACCTACTAAGAGTTTTATATTCAGACAATGTTGTTGGCTAATTAGTTTCCCATATGTATGCTTTTGGTTTTTGACAGGTGACAACTGGCACTTGAGAAGGATAGACTGGTGCTATGAAGCAGGGGAAGCATTAAGTCAGGAAGTAAGAGGATCCTATTGTTTACTTGAATTATGCTGTACTTATTTACTTAGTTATTCTGTAGAGACTTCTCTTGAACAAACTTGCATTGAAAGAAATGTGTGATGCTTCGTGTTTGCTACGTACACACCCTGCTTTATTTTTGCAAGGCCTTATGAAGACAGTATCGGGATACCTGTGGTTAAAACATAGATCTTGTGCACCTACCTCTTATTTTCAGGGACTAGAATTAAGCCACATCCACATTACTTGAGGAGTCTGTTGATGAGATGTGGAGGTGCAAAGAAGTTTCACAGCTCAAAAGGACTTTGGCAAGACTCCTGTAGAGCAGACTGCTGTAGTATGCAGCAGTAAGTGTAGAGTGCTACTGCAAAGCCGGCTTCAAGCATTGGAGGTTAAATGAATGTTTCTGTGCTCATTGATGGAAAAGCAAGCCAACTTGGACTTCTGGCATGCATGGCTTGAAAAAGCACCAGCATATGCTTGAGGAAACAATGCCCAAGAACATGAAGACTTAAAAGTGTACTGTGCTTTCCTTTCCTACAGAATGCCACCCTGAAGGAACTGAATGTTTGCAGAGGAGATACTTTGGTTATAAGTGAAGGAAAGCTTCCAGCAAAGGTAAAATGAGACAGGTGATGGATTTTATTCAATTGAGGATGTCTGCACACTTGATTATGACAGCAGTTTTTTTAGTTTTTCAGTTGCCCACTTTAAAAATATGTCAGTTGAAAAATTCTACTTGGCCATAACAAAAAATGCTTCCTGTAGTTTTACAGCTTTTCCGATTTTTTTCAGTCAACATTTACAATATTCTCAGTGTCTATTCATTCTTCTTTCAACTTCTCTAGTATAAAGGTTTCCTATTGCAGCTTCTTTCCCTAGAAGTGTGTCAAGGTTAACATCTGGAGGAAAAGCACTATTTCTAGCATGCAAGGTTCTGAGAAGCATAGCTTGTATACCATTGCTTCCTCACCAAATGTTAAAACCAGAGAAACTGAAGTGTTTGCCTTCAGATGAGGATAGTACTTGAAAATGAGGGCACTACTGGGAAACCCTCTTGTTAGGAGTGGTTATACAAACGGAAGGATTCTTCGCTAACAAACCTCAGGCAATATCATAGGACAGTTTAGGTTGAGTTGACTTAAAGATCGCCTAGTTGCCATCTTTCACCCAATCAGGATTCTCAGAGCCCCATCTATCCTGACATTGAGCTCTTACCAGAATGAGGTGTTTCTAACCTCTGTGGGAAACCTGCTCCAGCATCTCACCATGCTGATGACCAGAGGCAGCTCCTTCAGCCTGCCCTTGTGTGCTGCATGCCCTGGCCCCTCACCATCTCAAGGGCCTTAGGCTGAGGCCATCCCCACCCAACACTGTCTTCTTCCCTGGACTGGAGAGACCAGGAAGGGACGGAGAAGTCCAGATGCAGTTGACCGAGTACCAAAGAAGAGGAGGAAAGGGTCTTTCCTCTTATTTTTCTTTTTATCATTTTTGTTTTGTTTTGTTTTGTTTTCTTTCATCAGGCAATGAACTGGTACTTTCTGTTGATTTTTCAGGGTTTCCTGAAAATCCCCATCTGGTGGTTCAGGTCTTCAAGTCATAAGAACCATGGAGAGGACCATGTGAACGGCATGACCTGCAGGATGGATGCTTTGCAAGTGTCTCCTGCAGGAGGTGAGCTTGATTGGGTTTGAAAAGGAGTTGTATGTCCTGATGGTCTGTGACTGACTGAGGACTTTGAGTCAAATCCAAAATTTTAATCCAAAGCCTCAAAGTCCTCCTTAAACCTCTGAGTGACCACACAAGTTTCTGCAAGTTTCTGGTGAAAGGAGCCACTTGGGAGACAGATGGGATTTTTCACAAAGCCACGAATGCTGGACAGCATCAGAACGTGTTCTGATGTTCCTCAGCTGGGTTTGATCAAGGGTAAGACTTCCAGTACATTTAGGAAGCAGAGGCTTTTTACTTGT
>WBNH01010567.1:315522-325908 GCA_013401255.1 Urocolius indicus | reverse complement strand
CTGTGTGAAGTGACTCTTAGCTATTTCTTAACATGATAAACAAAATCGTGTTGACTCTTGTGTTGTTTCTCTCTTCCTCCTCCCTCTCTCCCCATCTGAAGATTCACCAGAACACATCCACACAGACACGAATCTCTGTTTTGCTGGCAGTATAGAAATAGCAGGAGAAGCTTCTTTGGAAGATCTGAAGATGCAGGTTAGATGTTCTCCTCTCTTGGAAATGAGCAGCAACACGGCAATTGATCGAGCTCTATTAACCATTCTTTTCTATTTGCTTTTCCCTTGTATCCAGTATGTTCTGATATGGCATTTGCTTATATGCCATGGTCGTGGTAAGTACCAAGAAGCAGCTGGAGCATGTAGCTCAGCGATTTCCTTAGTATGTCCCCTGCAGTTGCCATTCTACCTGTCATGTGTCCTGACTGCAGAAGCCTTGTTGCACTTCATCTGGAACTTTGGCGTGCAGCCCGATCTTTAGTTCACGATGTCAAAATCCTTGATGGGAAGCACATAAATACAAGCACTTCCTACAGAGCCACTTTCCATTTCCACATTGTTCCTGTATTAGTTTTCTGCATTGTTTTTTTCCTTTTGTTTTTTTGTATGTTGAATCTAATGAACAAAGAATTGCTTCTGGTGTACAGAAGTCACTTGCCATGCAGGAAGGTGTATCTTAGTCTCTTTGGCCATCTAAGATGCTTTTTTGAGCTTTTTTTTTTTTTAAACAGAACAGTATGATTTTAATACACTGAAAAAAAAACAAACAGAAAGAAGAACAATCCAAAAGCAAAAAAATCCCAACCAAACCAAAAAAACCACACACCATAACCACAAGAAGACATAACACAGTCTTGTTAAGGCTCTTTGTAGTTTCGCCAAGTGGTGGTTTTACTTAACACTGCCTGGGGAAGGATATCTGAACTGATTCAGACTCCTACCAATACTTTTGGCTGCAACTGAAGTTTTGATCTCTGCCCAACTACTGGTATGAAAAAGCACCGTTTGCCTCTTGTGAACAAGGAGAATTTGTCTTAGCGTGGAAAGAGTATTGTGTCCTTTAGAAGGGCTAAAGGAGTTTGCTCAGCACTTGGCCAGAAATTGAGGTCATGATTCTGTTAGCCTCATTCCCTTCCCTATTGTAGTCTTCTTCTTCTTCTTCTTATTATTATTATTTTACATTAACCCAACTTTTGGTTAAGAAAATAAATTCAGTGCTTTTGAAATGTAAATTAGGTTGAGAACTGTTGGGAGAGAGTGAGGTCCAGCTTGCTTCAAGTTTTCAACATGAGTATGTTGATCCTAGTCACTATCTTGCCCTCTTTCAGATTGCTTCAGTATTTTATTGAGAATTAGTCAAGTGTTTTTCTTTTTTCCAAGGAGATTGGCTACTAAAATGATGCAAGAAATGTTTGGGGTTTTATTTTTTTTCAGACTATGACCTTACCATGCTTCCAGGAGCAGATTGTCCCACTGCCCTCCTTTCTCAGAGCATGGACAGTGGACAGTAAACGCCCAGCCAAGCTTTTACGAAACAACAAGCAGCAGCTCAAGTAAGTTTCTTACATGTATAGTATTGTACCAGACTGACTTGACTGGATTGTGAGATGGATTGCTGGGGAAGTAAATCAGCTCAGTCAAACGTCAACAGAAAGCTCATTTCTAATGATTTCAGTAGTTTGCCGAGCGCATTTTTTTAACTTGAGAGCTTGGGGAAGGGAAGGTTTGAGCATAAGCAGATCATGCTGTGATTATTCTGCTCAGCTCTATTTTAGGTGGTTTAAAATGCCATTTTTGTATTTTTCTGAGTTCTTTCTCTTTTGTTTTTTTTTTTTTTTCTTTTTCTGAGTGCCTCTTGCTTTAGTTTTCTAGATAAGCACAGATCTGCTTGACTAAAACAGGGGTTTTTCTATTGAGGAATTTTGAATATGAAAATGTGTATAACCTTTGTTTTGTTTTCAGTGACTATAAGCTGGGTGCCAGAGTAGAAATCTGCATAGAACCTTTACAAAAGGAAGAGAATATTGGGTAAGATCTCAAGATACTTATTTCTTACAACAGTACATTTGAGATGAGACTGAACTGAGCAGCTTTTAAGTGAAGTACTTTCTGTCAGGATGACAGATGTCTGGATGCAAAAACACTTTGGAGCATACTTTTCATTTTCCACAAACAAAAATAAGGGAAGGAAGGAAGAAGTGAAAACTGAGAATTCTGGATTCTGAAAGCATGACTCACAACAGTCTGTGTTCTTTTCCTGATGACAGTCCACATGAACTGCTGCTTAGAGTCCAGATGGGCATACCTGGTGAGAGGGACTACTATGACTCCACAGATTTGGTGTGGGATATCTCCAAAGAATGCACAGCGTGGTCACTGAGGCAACGAGTGGCTTCTTATTGTTGTCTGCCTGTAGATAAAATTGAAATAGCCAAATACTTCCCAGAGAGATTTGAGTGGCTGCCAATATCTAGCTGGGTAAGATCTGGAACGACAGAACCCAAGTGTTGTGTTGAGAGAAGTGTATGTTGATTTGTGCTGTAGCTCTTAAGCAAATGTGTGTTTGTACACTCTACTGGTTGGTGGTGAGGCTGCAACTCAAGTGCTGTGTTCAGTGTTGGATCCCTTACTCCAAGAGGGACACTGAGATGCTGGAACATGTCCAGAGATGGGCACTGGAGCTGGGGAAAGGTCTGGAGCACAAGTCTGATGGGAAGCGGCTGAGGGACCTGGGGGTGTTCAGCCTGGAAAAGAGGAGACAGAGAGGAGACCTTATTGCTCTCAACAACTCCGACAGGAACACCACCCCTGGCCTGGTTGGGTGGGTTCGTCTCTGCTCCCAAGTAACAAGTAACAGGACAAGAGGAAATGTGTGTGTGAAGTTGTGCCAGGAGAGATTTAGATTGGAGATCAGAAATTTCTTCCCCAAAAGGGTTGTCAAACCCTGGCACAAGCTGCGCAGGGCTGTGGTAGAGTCCTCATCCCTGGAGGGTTTCCAAAGGTGTGTAGCTGTGGGGCTGAGGGACATGCTTTAGTGGTGGCCATGGCAATGTTAGGGAAACAGTTGGACTGAAAGAGCTTTTCCAACTGAAACAATTCTGTGATTTTTGTATTTAAGCAGATTTCCAAAATCTGCCATATAGAAATCTTCTGGTTTGGTTTTATTCAGACGCAGCAAATCTCAAAGCGGAAACGGAAGAAAAAACAGGAGAGTTTGCAGTCAGCACCTTACTTCCTGAAAGATGGAGATATCATCGGAGTGAAGGTAAATTAAATTGGCTTTAATTGTCACAAAAGGATTAGGTTCAGGCACTGTCCCCTTTGCAATATCTTGATTTCTTCCTGGTTATTCTGCTACTTCTCTATGAAAGTACTGATATGTGGATTTGGTCAAGACATTGTGTGCACAGGAAAATTACTGCTACTGGTGGTTTTTCTTCTGCTTCTTTTTATCAACCTGATGGAAGTTTCATGCTTTCCTTCTTTGGTCTCAGTACTGGCACTAGAGGGCAATACCTTAGAGGCTCTGTCAAGCTCTCAGTGCAAGCAGTCAGTTTCTGTTAGGCTTGAACACTGTCCAGAAGGGACTGGATCTTATTTCTTATCTTCCATTTTATTGAGTGTTTCATGTTTTTTTTATCTCACTCAGAGTAAAATCCAAGAACAATGCCCTTTAAAAATCATGTTGTAAACTTAAACCTATTATATTTTCTGGAGAATTAGTGCAGATCTATTTAATTATGTGAAAACAAATTGCACAGCAGCGCAATGAGCAATGAACTAGCAGTCATTTATTTAGGAGACCTCTGGAAGAACATCTTTGTTGGATTTCAAAGCAGTGGGGGAAAAATCTGATGTTGTGATGCATGAAACTACTGAGAGAAATCTCTCAATAAAGCAAATTCATAAATATGAAAAGTAAAGATGGGAGTTGAAAAAAGCTTTTTGACCTCTTTGAACCTTACCGACTTCGAGTTAAATGCTGTAAAACTAGTTAGAGAGAATGCTTTGAAAATTAAGTGTGTAAACTCAGCACCACATGGGATATAGTTTGAACGTATAATTTTTATCTACCAAATCATTTTTCCTAACAGAATCTTCTCTTTGATCACACCAAGGACTTCAGCACAATGAGAGATGATGCTGGAAAAAAGAAACAAAGGCAACTTACGTTAGAAAAAAAGAAAAGGTATTGACTATTTACACTTACTGTTCTTTAAAGTATGCAAACCTTTCTTTGCTGCTTGACACCAGGAGGATTGAGACAGTGCTACCTGGGTGCTCTCAGGACAGAATTCCAGTAGTCCTGCAGGAAATGCTAAGGTAATTCCAATTCCTGGCTTTCAGTGCCATGTTCCTACACTGAGCATCAGGTTTTTTCTCTTGCAATACACTGCAACTTTTGTCCCTGTCTCTGGAGATGACAAATGAGCTCCCTGGATGCCTTGGCCCTGCCCGGGTTGTTAGTTTGTAATGTCATTCTTGCTACTAAGTGGAACTTGAGTGCCAGTCCAGGCCTGTGCTGCTGTCTGTGCTTAGGCTCAATACTAACACTGGTCATTTTAATTTTTATGTTTTTCAATAGCCACCAAGCTCAACGCTTACAGGATGATGTTTTCTCTGAGAAGAAGCTGAATATTAAGCACCGTAAACCAGAAGTGGCCCTTTCTATCAATGTAGACATTTTCAGATAGC
The DNA here is from genome assembly GCA_013401255.1 of Urocolius indicus. NCBI lineage: Eukaryota > Metazoa > Chordata > Aves > Coliiformes > Coliidae > Urocolius > Urocolius indicus. The sequence continues at coordinate 321,216 of WBNH01010567.1, read as the reverse complement.
CCCAGGAAAGGATTTGCTGACCAGACCATACTCCAGTGTACTTGATTGGCTTGGAGTACCTCAGCTGGACCACCAAGAGGGTCTTTCCTGAACTGAGACAAACTGGATATAGGCATCAGGATAACTCTGATTTCCTTCTAATCTTCCTTGGGGAAGTGCTTTAGCATCCCTTTATCCACATTATACTTATTCTCAGGCTAGGTAAATGCACTTTATCCTTGAGAAAATGGACTAATATATTGTACAACTTTTTGATGACTTTTGTATTCACCCTAAATGTTTTTCCTCTTTTGGTCAGATGCTGATGTCTGTATAGAGACAAAGTACAGAGTTTGCTGGGAATTTAAACACAGTCATAAACACCTCTTTTCTATCTCTGACCACTGAAGTTACTAGTGATACCAGAACTGACTTTAGAAACCACAGTCTATAGTAGCTGGAGTCAGATTTCAGGAATGAAGGGAATGTGTAAATCTCTGGACAAAGTGCATGAAATTGTCTTGAAAAATAGCAAGTCCAGAATCTGTCAACCTCTAAAATCTGAAGACCTTTTGTGATACAGAACAACAGTGACATAACAGGGTCTTTAGGGTTTTTTTGTTGTTCATAAGCTTCATTAACAAATGGGTGGAAAAAATGGACAGATCTGGTGTTTGATCTTAAGTGGGTTTTATTGTACTTAGGAAAAAGATTTGTGTTTATTTCCAGCATTTCTATTCAGAGGACTTCCCCTCTCTTCTTATCTTTCCACTTGTTCTAATATTCTTTGTTACAGTTGAGAGGAAGCTTCTCTTGGTGTCCCAAAAGCCAGTTTGCAACCTCTGTAACAGAAACAGATTCATGTGGCTGAACTACCAGCTGAACTCAGTGTCAGGGATTCTGAAGTCAAATGTTTACCAAATGCTTGTGAGATTTGGATCTCAAGATGGAGAAAGTGTCACTGGCTGATGAGACCCTGTTTTTCTTACTATTTATTACTATTTTTCTTTTCTTATCTTTAACTGAAGCTGACATTTTCAGAATCTTTATCAAAACTTTTCTTAGTCTTCCAAAATCCTTCAGCTGTATTTTCCCCAATGTGTGTGACTCTCTATAACTTCATTTCCTGTTAGGGTTGTAGTTCTCTTTGAGTGCAGCTAGTACTGGCAAATTAACCCAAACTCTTGGTGGAGTTACTGTTCCTGATGAAATCCTAAATGTATTTTGAATAGTGAGGTGGAAGTCCAATGAGGGGCGGATACCAGCAGCGTTTCTGGCACTGGGAGCCTGTGCAAAGGCATTTCCTTGTGGAGTGAACTCTGTGCTCAGACACAGAGCAGAGCCTCTCTGGGCTGCACAGGTGCCTCAATCTGAAATCAGCGAAGCAATCACTCAAAAACAGTTTGTGACCATAGCCTGAAGTACCTTGAATTAAACCTGTGTTAACGAGAGGACAAAATGCATGTCACTTTTGGGGACTAACATAAAGATGTGTGTGTGTGTATAAGGTTTTGTAGTGGGAGATGGCAGTACAGCAGACTTGTAAAATTTTGGCTAATGTGAGAAGTTTTCTCATTTATCTTTCATAGGTTAACAATATGCTGGTGTTTCACAGAGCTTCAAGACAAAACCTGACACTCTCAGCAAAGGGAAAAAAAAAAAACCCAAAAGCATCATAAATATATGACTGGTATTTATTTCTGTGCATATCTTCAAAATTCAGGAGGTGCCTCTGTGCTTTCTTAAGCTGATTCCTTCAGGTGATACTTTAATTTCCCCAGTACTTTGGCTCTGGATGGGTTTCACTTGAATCTTGAAATCCTGGTTTGATGGGCAGATTTTGGTGACTGAGGTGAGGGCAGACAGTTGCTTTTCCCATCTTACTTTGTGTCACCTTCTTCCATATCAAGTGTTCCTGCAAGGCAGGGTTGACAGACAGTCACACCTGTGCTTCTTGTGGTAAGAAAAGGAGGTTTCTTTGGGGATTGTTTCACTGTATTCCACTCACTTTGCCATCACTTCAGCACCTCCAGTTTCTTCAGTCTTCCCACCTGCCTTTTAATTAAAACTCTGGTCTCTTCTTGAAAACACGAGGTTTGGAGAAATGCAAATACGGATTCCAAGTACTAACGGGGAATTCAGCGTGTGCCTTTGTTACAGTGTAATGTAGCAGTTCCTGCACTGAACCAGTCTTGGATTATTTCTGATGTTGGCTCAAAATGTCTATTTTTTTTCTTAAAACTATTGTGGATCATTCTACCATGAGAGAGGTAATTAAAATGAGGATGGGGAGGGGAAACAGCTTTTTAAAACTGAGTCGTTGTAATTCTACAGTTTGAGGGTTATATTCAAAAGCCTTGAAAAGTGTATGTCTTTATTTTTCAAGTGTTCTTCACAAAATAAAAAATCATTTTTGTATGTCTATTGGCTTTGTCTGTGTCTGTCCCACTGGTACGTTGGTTGTGAATGGTGGTTTCTAAGATTAAACAGGGCATAACCTCCACTGAGCTTTAATTTCCAAAGCTGTCTCTCAGCATTTCGATCTCTGAAGGTTTTTTTCTCTTCTTCACAAAGCATGGCCTTTATTGCAACTCCATATTTGTGCGCAAATATATGAATCTGATACTTTTTTCATTGGAACTGACAGAAATCACCTGGAGGACTGTGGCTCTCCATGAGGTAAGAAACATGGATTGCTGTGGAACGGTTCTCTGGTGTCTGCTGCTCCTGCAGTCGTCGTGGAGGAGCAAGTGTCCAGCTCTGGCAAGCTACTGTGAGAAAACAATCCATTCTCTTTTTCTTTCCCCCATAACTCATTTCAATATCACAGAGCAGGAGGAAGTGGCAGTTCAAAAAGCCAAGTCCTTCCTGTTCAGTTCAGTCCTTCCTCGGTGGCCACTGTGCAGAGCTGATGCCTTTGGCAGGGAGTTCAGGGGTGAACCCTGAGGAGGAAGAGTGACACTGCAGGGGACGTAACTGGGAGGGTGAACGATGGTGTGTGGGTGTAAGTGAGAAAGGTGAGCAATGGCGCAAGGGCTGCAGGCTGCACTCAGGAGCTCTGTGGTTCTAGTGGTTCTTGCCGGTGCCAGCCTGGATACTCTGCTCCGGCCACCCCAGAGTCTGTGGTGTTCGTCAGCCCAGTGCCAACCTCTGAACTGCTCCCACTTCTGCCCTGAGCTTGTACCAGCCCTTCTGTCTCTGCAGGGTAACATCAGAGATTTCTCTGCTCACCTGTGGCTGATCCCTGTGACCTTTTATTTGCCTCATTGACAGCTTCTCCTGAGGGCTCAATCTGTTGCAGGCCTTGTCTTCCAGTCTCTTTTTCATTTCCATTTTCCCAGTGGTCACAGGGAATCACTGATAACTTCTGAAAATATGCTACTGTCAGGGTTTCCCTCAGGAACTTGAAGAGACCCTGGTGTCACTACCAGGGCTCCTATGTCTCTGCTGCTGTACCTGTCTCTGGCTGCCATCACTGTCTTGTTTGGACTGTCAGCCCCTGCTTACAGTACAGCTCCCAGATGCCTTCTGTGAATTACTACAGAATCCCAGAATAATGGGGAGTGGAAGAGACCTCTTGAGATCATCCAGTCCAACCCCCTGCTAAAGCAGGTTCCTCTCATTCAGGGTGCACAGAAAGACATCCAGCTGGGTTTGGAAACCTTCAGAGAAGGAAATGCTACAGCCTCCCTGGGCAGCCTGTGACTCCCTCAAAAGTAAGTTTCTTATGTTCAAATGGAACTTCCTGTGTTCCAGCTTGTGTCCATTAACCCTTGTCTTTCTTACTGGCCACCACAGAAAAAAGACTGGCCCCATCCTCTCAACTTTGCACTTTATGTATTTATCAGCATTGTTAAGGTCCCCTCTCAGCCTTCTTCAGGCTGAACAGCCCCAGGTCTCAGCCTTTGCTTGTGAGAGAGATGTTCCACACCTCTGATCATCTTGGTAGCCCTGTGCTAGACTCTAAACATTCTCTGTCACTCTTAGACACAGGACTCCAGATATGATCTCACCAGGGCAGAGTCGAGGTCGGGGGAGAACCTCCTGCAACCTGCTGGCCACATTCTTCTGGATGAACCCCAGGATGCCATTGGCCTTCTTGGCCGTGAGGGCACATTGCTGGCTCACGTTTACTTTGTTACCCACCAGAATTCCCAGATCTCTCTGGGAGCTGCTCTCCAGCAGGTCAATCCCCAGCCCCTTATGAGGAAAGGCTGCAGGATGTGCGACTGTTCAGCCTGGAAGAGAGAAAATACAAGTATTTAAAAGGTGTATATCAAAGGGATGGGGCAATACTGTTTTTCCTGTAGAGTCTGGTGATGGGATTAGGGGTAATGGACAAAAGCTGGAAGACAATAAGTTCCACTTAAAGAAAAGCTTCTTTCTCGTGAGGATGAGGGAGCCCTGGCACAAGCTGCCCAGCAAGGTTGTGGAATTTCCTTCTCTGGAGGTTTCCAAACCGCTTGGACACATTCCTGTGTGACCTGATCTAGGTAGACTTGCTGTAGCATGGAGGTTGGACTCGATGAGGTCCCTTTCAACTCTTACCATTCTGTGGATCTGTGAACAATTGTAGTTCAAGGTCTCCAGACTGAACTAAAAGGTACCTGGTTTATTGCCTTAGGGTACTTCTTTTGGTTCCAGTGCCCTCCTTTAAGTTCTCAAACCTGGTCAGGGAGATTGGCGACAATGTGGAGGATGGAGAACACTGCAGGTTTTTTTCTTGTTGACAAAGGCTGTGATGGGGTGAGAATGAAGTGGGTTGCAGGAAAGTTGTAGTACACTGCCTTGTGGATGGTGCTGGAGGTTCTGTGCTTCTCTTTTATGGCTGTGGCCTGGCTTTGCTATGAAGTATAATGCTGGATGGGGCAATCTAGATGTTACTTCAATGTTACCTTGAGGTTACCTCCTCCTGTCCCATCCAGGCTCTTTCTTCTTCAATTTTAATTAAATTTTGGATTTTTTTTTTCTTGAAGTTTCTGAACACTGTGATTATTCAAATGAGGTGCTCAGGTGTGACTAGCTGTGTGGAACAGGAGGCTTTGGGGCTGCTTCACTGGTTTGAGACATGGGCAGAGAGGAACCTCATAAAGGTCAATAAGGGCAAGTGCACTGTCTTGTCCATGGGAAAGAACAGCCCCATGCAGCAGTACAGGCTGGGGATTGACCTGCTGGAGAGCAGCTCTGCAGAGAGAGACCTGGGAGTCCTGGTGTGGTCACCAAAGTAAACGTGAGCCAGCAACGTGCGCTCGTGGCCAAGAAGGCCAATGGCAGCCTGGGATGCATCAAGGAGCACGTGGCCAGCAGGTCGAGGGAGGTTCTCATCCCGCTCTGCTGGAGTTCTATGTCTAGTTCTGAGCTCCCCAGATCAACAAGTACAGGGAAATACTGGAGCGAGTCCAGTGGAGGAGTACCAAGGTGCTCAGGGGACTGGAACATCTCTCCGACCAGGACAGGCTGTGAAACCTGGGGCTGTTTGGCCTGGAGATAGCTGAGAGGGGACCTGACCAACACTTAGAAATACCGAACGGGTGGCGTTCGGCCTGCACGCGTTCCTGTGCTCCCTCCTCAAGGGGAAGCTGCTTTCTCAGGGGACCGGAGCGGGTGATCTCTACACGTCTCTTCCAACCCCCCCCCGCGCCAGCCTGTGCTTCCCGGCCCCCCGGCGGGGCGGAGCGGGGCGGGGCGAGCGGGGCGGGGCGGGGCGAGCGGGGC
>WBNH01010567.1:58125-315507 GCA_013401255.1 Urocolius indicus | reverse complement strand
CGCGGCTCCGCACCTGCGCGCTGGGGCGCCCTGCGCCGCGGGGCGAGCCGGGACTGCGGCGGGGCGCCGCCGGCGGCGGGCACCATGAACGAGGCGGTGGCGCGGCGGACGCGGGAGGCCCTGGGCCGAGTGATCCGCAAGCCGCCGCTGACGGACCGGCTGCTGAGTAAGCCGCCGTTCCGCTATCTGCACGACGTGATCACCGAGGTGGGCCGGGGAGCGGCCTGCGGGCCCGCCGCGCTGTTGCCGGGCGACGGGGCCTCCCTGCGGGTTCGGACGCCCCCTGGCGGGCGCGCTGCGGCCGCCGTGCGCGGGGGAGAGCCGGAGAGCCCGACTGCCCGGCGCGGGGCGGCGCGGGGAGGGCGGCGCCGGGACCCTGCCGCCTTTGCGGGTCCTGCGAGGAGCCGAGCGGTGCGCTCCAAGCAGAGGATGCTTCTCGGAGGCTCAGGGTGGCTGGCGGTGGTTAAGATCAGAATAAGGGGTTGATTCCCCTCTGTCGACCCTGCATTTAGTCTCTCAGAACCTGACAGTTGTTCCTCCTCCCCTCGAAAAGGAAACCCACAGCAGGCTTAACTTTTACATTCGCTGAGCTGCTGCCTTTGTATATAGTCACACGTAAAGAAGTGACTAAGGCGGTAACGCAAAGCTGCGTTTAAATTGCGTGTGCTGGTGTGTGCCTTGTGCGTCTCCCGGATCCACCAACCAAGCAGAAAAGGAAGAGCAGCCTGAGCCGTAGGCAAAGATTAAATCTTGTTGTTCCAGAGCATGTTCAAGGGCACAGCAGACCTCTGAACCTGCTCTAGAAACAGTTCTAAATGAGGTATCATTTCTAAAAGCAAGCAAGGCTAACATACTTTCTATTGCCCCACAAGCTTTATTGAACGGAGACCTTCAGGTGTTCTTAACTTTCTTGTTTCCCTCTGTTTTGAAGGTAATTAGAGTAACAGGATTTATGAAAGGACTTTACACAGAATTTGAAATGAAATCAGAAAATGTTAAGGTGGGTGTGGAACTTCTTACTTGTTTAGCTTTAATGTTATTATTCTTTGAAACTTGTCACAGGGTACTTTTGTTCTCTCTCCCATGTCAAGGATACTTGTGTCCTAGTTTTGTGAGGAGATTGTAAAAGGTATTGCCTGTTGGTTGTCTTATGCAATGCATGGGGTGAACACCTATAGGTTGCATTTGTGGATGTGACACAAGCAAGCTGTTTTGTGCAGAGAATCGTTTCTGTACAGAACTCAAACCAGTGAGGGTTAATCTGTCACAAGGTCTAGGTTTCCAAAATATTACTGTATTGCAGATAAAAAGAATCATTACGTAGCAAGATTGCCTTGAAGTAGTCAGGCATTTTTAATAAATCACAAACACTAGAACTCCACATACAACTCTTTAAAGAGCCTTGCGATCTCTCATTGGAATATATGGTTTTATGTTTATTGCTTTATATGTATGTATGTATACACGTTTATGTAACCTGTGTACATACAGACAGTAAATATTCTCGCTTAATAGCCCAGGACTTGCCCAGGTGTTCATCTAGTATATGCATTACACAATAGATTTATTATAGTATACAAATGGCTCATTACTGAAACAGGAGCTTAACGTTATTACCAGGTTTTTCTGAAGCACAAGGGTGACTTAATCTTTGGTTGCTGCTCTTCTACTGTTTGCCTCTTTGCTGAGCTGATGGTAACTTCTCCAGCTGCAAAGTTGATTGAAAACTTTGGTCACTTGTTTATGGCAAGTAACACAGTGTTTATATGTTGCTAGTAGACAACTACATGCTGATTATTGTTTAACATAGCAACTGGAAGTATGAGAGCTGTATGAGCCAAGACTGTCGTCCATACAGCCGATTGCATGGATATTTTATGCACTTCTTGCAAGTAATTATCTGTCTGATATGTATGTTTATTTTTGTGACTGTTTTTACTGTTGTTGGAATAACTAAAATCCAAGCAACTTACACAATAGATTGTTGGTTTTGTTGGTGCTGTCCTGATTGAAGCTTGTCAATAGGTTCTGTGATGAAGAGCAACTTAGCCCATGCTGCCTCTTCTTGAGAAGGCACTATGCATTTTATTTGTGGAGTGAAAAAGTTTTCTAAGCAACTCCTGAGTAGGTCTTTGCATTTTTTTACTGTGATAGCTGTGAGGTTGCACTGATCTTGAGTACTTCTCTGAGAATTTCTTTAGTGGTTTGTGAGATCATGGTTTTCAAGAGTTGAGGCAGAGGAGATGAAAATGCTGTAGTGTGGAAGGAAAGCATCTGAAGTTTGGGTTAATCTTTTGATCAGGAGAAAGACTTGGCCCCAGGATGCTTCTCTGCTGTTATTTCTGTGGAGCTATAGGAAACCCAGAAGGTGATCTTTATGCAGAGACCAAAACTCCTCACAGAGCTAGAGTCTGAGAGCAGCAGCCAAAGTCTGTGTTATGAATAGCTGTATATATTTCTGTGTAAGGGTGACCTGTTTTGTGTAGTTCTAGGGAATGGTAACTGATCTGGTGTGATGATCTGGCAGTAGAGGTGGAGACTTGGAATGAACAGGACGCTTTCAGAGAAAAGAGAAGGCTTGTACCCACTGTGAAATAATCCCAGTGCTGTAGTCCACAGTCTGCTTGTTGTGGGCTGGGTAAAATGGATGAGTGCTCTTTGCAAGCTGGCTGTGCTGTGCTGTTCCAGATCATGATGCATACACTTAAAATGAGGAAAGCTCAAAGCTTATGGTTCAGTCTCTGTGGTGGCTGGGGCTGACTCCTGGCATGGACATCCCCTGACATGCTATACAGCATTGTGCATATACATTTACTTGCAGCAACTGTTTTCATTTCTATTTTCAACTCTTGCACCCTGACGTAGCAGTGGGATCCTTATGTGCCCACTGTTTCTTCTGTGCTACCTTTTCTGTGTCCACTTTGGGATAATACGTTCTCCTTGGATAGCTGGACCTCTCCTCCTGCATGGAATGATGTGTGGGAGGCAGGCTGGTGGCATCCCACAAGCTGAATCTGGCCTGCAGAGCATACACATGGACCTTACTATGGTCTAGTTTGTTTTAAGGATGTATAGTCCTGAGAGTCAATTGGAGAGAAACGTAAGGAGAATTTCAAGCATAAGGACTCCTTAGTTGTTGGGACTTCTCTGAAACAAATACACCTCTTCTACCAACTACACTGGACAGGATTGTTGTCTGTGTGTTTACCTGAAGGGTTCATCATCTTCATGCAAGTAAAAAATTGTTCTCTTATAAATGGAAATATTGGATATCAGGCTTGCTCTTTTGATGTTTCACATCAGCTCTATATATATATATGTGTGTGTGTGTATATATACATACACATACATGTGCACAAAAAGTCTTTCTGCTTTTGTATATATATATATATATATAACATCCTACCACTTGGAACTGGGGAGATACTTTTTTAAAAAGATCTTCTCAATGAAAAGCATTTTCTTTAGCTCTCAGCACTGGCTTAGATCTTTGTTTCTATTTTGATAGAATTCGCCAATGAAGGTGAAAGCTGTAGATAGCTGATTGGGTTTGTGAGGATTTTTTAAATGTACAGACACACTGATAACAAGACTGTTGAAAATGGTAAGAATGTAGGAGGAAGCTTTGGATCTTTATTTAAAAACCTGTTCAGTGTCTTGTCTCCTTCCCTAAATTAACAGGTTGCATGTGTCCTTGGAAGGATGGACAACTGTTTTTAATAGAAGGAGAGTGCAGTATTTTGTTCCTTTCTTTTTTTATTTTTGAATGCAGGGAGCATTGGTGAGGGTGAAAGTGCTCCTGATGTTGATGGAGACAATGTGAATATCCCAGCTATGTGGCAATTGTTTGTTTTAATCCATTTGGTAGGGCTGAAGATGGGAAGTGCCATGACTCTGGAGACTGTCTTCCCACACATCATTTATTTATGTGCCTACAGCAGAGCCCAGTTCTATGGCTCTGGGACTCAAGATACCATGAGCTTTGTTAAGCTCCATTGCCACAGGAATGGGTACTATTACCTGTAAAGAGGGTTGCCCTTGCACAGCTGGAGAAATGCTGGCTTCTATTCCTTTTCTCTCTATCAGTACGTCTGTCACATTCCATCCAGGTCTTTCTGGATCTCTGTACCTAAGATACTCAGATACACAGTGCAGTGCAAAATCAGATGTTTTGCTGGATAGTTACTACTACTTATTTTCTTAATGAATTGAAATGGTAGTGGTCTTCTTTTCAGGTGTCAATTTGAATGATAACTATAAAATCAATTTGTATTTTTTTGAACTCAATACCTATGAAAACATGCGTACAGAATTCTTCTCACATGGTTTACTTTTTAACAGGCTAGTAAAATATCTCCACTTACGGGTGTAAAGGATGATTGTGTAGACTTCTGAGCTGTGCCTGGTAAATATTCCCTAAATTTTATTGTGTTTTATTATTAATAAACTTTTTTTTTTCCTTCTTGAGTATTCTACAGCTGCAGAAGCTTCACACCATGATTTCATTCTCTGGGCCATGAACCCTCCAAGAAAATTTTACTTGGTGGGGTTTGGTTTGAATTTATTTTTTTCCTCTGATTTTGCATAATCACCAAAAGACATCATCTCTACTGAAGGGCACTTGGGCTAAGTCTATTTTTTCGGTAGTAATTGTGGAGATAAAAATATGTTCCTGTATTGTATCCTTTTCCCCACCATCTTTCCTGTATTTTCTTTGTTCACTGTCAAAACTAGTTTGTAAAGTATGTGTACAAGTATACTTGTCCTCACAGTTTAAACTCATATTAGTCCCATAACTTTGAGACTTCTGTGCTGAAAAATGTTCAAGTCGATAACTGTGTTTCTAAGCAATATATGCTGTAACAATCCCACTGCAATTTTTCGGCGATTCTTTTGGTAACGCATAATTTGTTAAAAATTTGTTGTGTAATCCATGAAGATGGAGTGCCAAAAGACTTACAGCAGTCTTAAAATGCACTTGAGCTAAATCATTAGGCTGGAAGAGACTATAATGATCATTAAGTTCAACCATTCCCCTAGATCTGCTGCAGCCACAAATAAATCACGTCCTTTAGTGCCACAGTGATACAGCTTTGGGATCCTTCCAGGGATGGGGACTCCGCTGTGGCCCTGGGCAGTCTGTGCCAGGACTTGACAGCCCTTTCTGTGATTTTTTTTTTTTTTTTTTTCACTAATCTCCAGTCTAAACTTCTCCTGGCCCAACTTCACACCATTTCCTCTTGTCATGTCACTTTTTACTTGGGAGAAGAGACTGACCTCCAGCCTCCTGTCAGGGAGTTGCCAAGAGCCAGAAGGTCTCCTCCCATCAGCCTCCTCTTTTCCAGGCTGAACACCCCTACGTCCCTCAGCTGCTCCACAGCAGACTTGTGCTCCAGACCTGTGACTGCTTCTGAAATACTCCAGGCCCTCTTGCAGTGAGGGGCCCAACACTGAACACAGCACTCAAGGTGCAGCCTCCCCAGTGCCCAGTACAGGGGCATAATCACTGCCCTGGTCCTGCTGGTCACACCAGTGCTCACACAAGCCAGGATGCCATTGGCTTTCTTGGCCACCTGGGCACTCTGCTGGGTCATATTCAGATGGTGATCAGACAACACTCCCAGCTGCTTTCTCTCCAAGCAGCTTCCCAGCCCCTCTGCTCCAACCTGTAGCGTTGCCTCAGGTGGTTGTGACCCAGATGCAGGACCTGGCATTGAGCCCTCTTGAACCTCATACAGTTGGCCTTGGCCAATTAAATGCTCAGCCAATTAAATTATACTTTCACTTTGGCCATTCCAGTTTAACATTCTTCCATTATCAAAGCTGTCATTTCTTAATCATAAATCAATAGCCTCTTTCCTGACCTTGCAAATCTCGTGCTGTTGTATGGATGCCTTCTGCAGATATTCCTGTCATCAGCATTTTTCTAGTGTTTAGGTGGTGTATGGAAAGATTTTGGAGTCTCCATATTCTTTCTTAATTGCTCTTTCACCAGGATAAAGATGCCAAAATCTCTTTCCTTCAGAAGGCAATTGATGCTGTTGTGATGGTGACAGGAGAGCCACTGTCAGTAAAACCAGCACGTGTTGTGGCTGGGCACGAGCCTGAAAAAACCAATGAATTCCTTCAAGCAATTGGGAAGTGTTGCTTAGATAAGGTATGACATCATATTTTATCCACATGGTGATGTATTATATTTGCAACAGACTTTACTGACACTCCTCTGCTAATTTTAATAACAGAAGATAAACATTGCTTCACCACTCAGAACAGTAATGACAATGAACCTTACTGAGTTTGAGCCAGTTCTCCATGCAGATACATTCTGAATATTTGAGTGCTTTTGATGTACAGTGGTTTTTTTTCTTTTTCACCTTATTCATTGGTCATTTAATAACATTTGGTAGGTTTGAAGGATACAAAACTTCAGAACTTTTAGCTTTGAGATGCAGACATATTAATAATATGACCAGCTACTGCCCTCTTGAACTTTATCTTCAAAATTTCAGTCAAGTCTCTAATTCTGTAATGAAAGTAATTTTTCGAGTGTACTGCTGCTCTTGAAAAAAAATATTATTTTACTTTTTTGAAAATGAAAGTGCAGCAAAGGAGAAGATTTGTTAAGTTGTTAAAAATAACTACGGGGCTGTTCTTAAGTTAATTGATGCATTCTTAAAGTAATTGTTCCATTGAAAGTAGTAGCCCCTCTTTGCTTATAAGTGTTACAGAGATTTTTGAAATACAAAGGTATTGTCTAAACTACAACTATCTGTAAGGAGATTGCAGTGAGGTGGGGGTTGATCTCTCCAGTAATGAATGCTAAGATAAGTGGAAATGAGCTCAAGTTGTGCCAGGGGAAGTTTAGATTGGATATTCGGAAGATCTTTTTCACCAAGAGCATTGTTAAGCATTGGATTGAGCTGCCCAGGGAGGTGGTGCATTCCTCATCCCTGGAGATATGAAAAGCCGTATAGATGAGATGCTGAGGGACATGGTCTAGTGATGGGTTTGGCAGTGTGAAGTTAGTGGTTAGACTTGATGATCTTAAAGGTCTTTTCCAGCTGTGATGATTCTATGATTCTATGAGTCTGTGAAAGCTGCTCCTGTTTCAGGATGGAGAATTCTCCAGGAACATTATGATGTTTTTCTTTCTGTTTGTTAACATAGTCAACCTCATTGCCACTTGGACGTGAAAAGACAATGTTAACTTGCTGTCTAAATGATCTAATTAATAATTGCTTGTTGTCTTAACAAATCAACTAGAAGCAACAGCTTTGGCAACAGTGTAATGGCAGCTTATTTAAAGTCATTCTCCATGTAGTTTTCTTTAATGTCTGTTTCTGATTGAGCAAGTATGAGGTGAAAGTGGAGTGGCCTAGGTGTGAGTGAATATACAACATGATGTGATTTTAACAGAGTTTAATCAGTTTAGCAGTCATGGATTTGACAGTAATTTACCTTACCATTTTGGAAGAAATTTAAAGTTTTTGGACTGAGAATTTCTATTGGGTTATGGTATATAAAAAGCACCATATATTTATATAGCTCTGATACATATTATCAAAGTATTATGAAAATTGCAAGAAGGTATTTGACATAAAAGAGCATTATTGCTGCTGTGAAAGAATGTTTCCAAATGAACAGAAATAGTTCTTAAAAAAAACCAACAAATGCAACAAAAAATACCAAGTCATTTTGATTATAGAGTTAGGAAAAAGGAGATGTTTAATACAATAATTTACTCATTTCAGTGATATTTTTCTATTCCTCACAGCTTTCCAGTGATGTCGCTGTAAAAAGAATCTTAGCTGGGGAAAGAGCCGATGCTAAAGGGAAACCTCCGCCCTCTAAATCTCGAGATAAAGAAAGCAGAGAATCCAAACCAGAAGAACAAAAAAGCCATAAAGAGGTGGGCATTTGCAACTTTTGTGAAGTACAGGGGCTGCCACTCTTTATGATTTGTTTGGTTCATAGGCTTTGTTTTTTAGCTTGCATTTTTATCTTTGTAAAGTAACTGTGTGATAGAGTTGCCATATATTAGAATTAATTTTTAATTTTTGCTTTCCTTTTAGGGTAGAGGAGGTGCTGAAATTAAAGACAGAAGCTCAAGCAGAGACAGAAAACCCAAAGGAGATTTGAAAGACAGTGAAGAAAGAGAAAAGGAAAACGACAAGCAGAAGGATAAGGAAGACAGGCACAAAGACCCCAAAAGAGACACCTTTAAGGAAGGAAAAAATCAAGAAAGGGAAGGAAACAAAAGTAGAACAACCGAGCAAGGAAGAGAAATAGAAAAAAACAAGGGAAAAAGAGATGATATAGAGCGAGATGATGATCTTGACTATGATAAAGGACTGGAAAGGGAGAAAAAAAATGGAGGAAGAGAAAAGGACAGACTGAAAGAAAGAGACAAAGATAAGGCTAGGGACAGAGAACGAGAGAAAGACAAAGATAGAGGAAAACATCAGGAAAGGGTTAGACAAAAGAACAGAGAAAAAGAAGGGGAGGATTTAAGAGATCATGGAAAGTATAAAGCAGAGAAAAAGGTAATTGAAAGTGTATTTCAGAGAATAAATTTTTGCACACTGTGGTAGGGACTGACTGTGCTAATAACCATGCATATTTGTGTTTCTGCTGATTGAACAATTAAACGTTTTCTTCCACAGCAATAACTGACATAAAGTGAAAATTTCAGTGTGGATTTGATCTCGTGAGTGTGTGACTGAGGCCATGTGTGCCAGCATGATACATCTTGACTCAGGTCATCAGTCTTATCTGACTATGCTTCTTGAACATCTAATAAGGAGTTTCTTTACTGGACTCTGGCCATCTGAATTGTCCTGATCACATAGATTGCCTGTGGCAGAGAGGTAGTAGTGACTGCTGGAACAGTGAACTCATCGTAGTGTGTCTTTCCAGTAATGCTTGCTGCTGTTGCAGCCATAGCTAGCTTTTAGGGAAGGTGGAGTTGAAGAGAGTTCCTTTAGGCCACAACTAGTCTCTCTTGAGCTTACTTCTCCTTGGCAGAGAGGATGGAGGTGCCTATCTGGTTAGGTTTTGGTATTTTTTTTGTTTGTTTTTCTGGATTAAGCTGCTTGCTTCCAGCTTCTTTTTTTTTTTCCTCTCTCTCTTTCTCTCTCTTTCTCTCTCTTTCTCTCTCTTTTTTTCTCTTTCTTTCTCTTTTTTTCTTTTTTTTTCTTTTTTTTTTTCTTTCTTTCTTTTTCTCNTCTCTCTCTCTCTCTTTTTTTCTTGACAGAATACTTGCGAGACCCATCTAGATTCTTGCAAGGATGCTCAGTTTGCAGTGAATCACACATCTTGTTACATCTTTCAGAAGGAACACATCCACTGCTTCACCATACTTCAGGAAATCTCAGTGTAAAGTCCTGAACTGCCTTGAGAGCCATCTCTTCATTGCCTTTCATTCTGTTGTTCTTTTTGCCTTCTCTCTTTCTCCTCTAAAAATTTCTTATATAGTTTTCCTGTTCTGTGCTGGTTCGTGGTAGAAATTTAAGATTAACGGACATCAAAGATGCTTGTTATGGGATAGCTTAATTTTATTAGATGTGAGAGAGCACTTTTGTCAGTGTCTGTTTGCTGGCCGTAAGGATTCGTGCCTTTACTCAGAGAGTTTTTTTACTTAATTAGTATCTGCGTAAGGGAGAGGTAAAGAGGACGGGTAGATGGATGCACAATGTAATGTGCTCAGTTCTGCTCTCTGCTCATTTCCCCTCTCACGATATTCAGGTAAGTAGCTAGCTTCTCAACACATTGAATCTAAAGCAAATAATTTCTTTTCAGCCTGCAGATTCTGAGGAATCCACACCTAGAAAAGCGCAGAGACCAACTAAGGACAGCAAGTGCCAGCCGGATAATGAGGTTAGTAGTACAGAAGATGTGGGAAGGTGAACATCCAAAGTGTTGCATTTTAGAATGAGTTGAGAGGAATGTAGCATCAAAAGGTAGGTAGATGACAAGTTTTAGGGCTATACAATAGATGCTTGTCTGATTATTTGGAGTTTTTTATTGTTTTGTTTATTTGGGGTTTTAAAAAAGATTTTGTGGCATTTGAACAAAAAAATCTACTCAGTTTAATTTTTTTTCCCCAGATTTTATTTCTGTGTATTGATATGTGGAGTACTTCAGGGAAAAAAATATATTTGTTCAAAGTTTTCTTTTTATTCCTCTGAATCTTTCCTGGAATGCTGTTAGGTTTGGGCTGTTTTTTTTGTACTTTATAGAAGTTGTTGTTTTGGAAACAAAATTAGTCCAGTGTTGCATCTGGGCCCATATTTTGCATCTGGATGATGGTAAGGCAGAACAGCAAATTACTGATTGCCTCTGAACAGTAGCTGTTGCTTGTGATACCATTGTGTCTGCATTTTCTGCTTCTCGATGACCTGAGACAATTTGCGGAGTTAAAGAGACATATGACTACATGTTTAAAGAGTGAGACTTCTGTAAATTAACCTAAAGCAACTCAGTCTGGGGCAAAAATAGGCAGGATCCCAAGTCTAGCAGGAGTTGAAGTTGAGAATCTAAAGGCACTGACATCATCGTGTCTTCTACATGAGGTGACGAATTTGTAGCTATTCTTTGATTGAAATCCAACCAAACTTAAAATTATTGGCACTTGGAGGGAGAGCTTATGAAATAGCTTTTAGCCTGAAGAAAATGTTCATTGGCCAAGTTAAACTTCCTGCAAATCAGATCTCTAATGGAAATTCTGAGCCTCATCCCAAACTATCATAGTGCTCTTGGGCACCACAATAATACACTGTGGCAGTAAAGTTTCATTTCCCGTCTTAAGTGCTTTTGGGAGTGATTCCAAGGCATGTGGGTTTATTACTTTAAATCTGGATGACATGCTTTCGTTTACTTGCTTGCATAACAGTAGACGCTGCTTAGTTTGTAGGTGATGAAAACATGAGCCTTAGACCAGTGCATGACAAATGGTCATCGTCTTAACACTGTGGAAGACAGAAATTAAATGAAATGAAAATGATCCCAATGAATTTTTAGAGCTGGAGGCCTAAGCTACTACACAAAGACATTTAGAAGAAATTCTAGCATGAAATAGTTGGAAATGCATCTAGTGGACTGAGGTTGATTTTGCTGTCCTCACAGTAGTGTTACAGCAGGATAATGCTTTTATTTCCAGGGATTTACCCTAATTTAATCTACTGTAACTCCCTTTAAGTCACATGGCAGTGAAACAAGAGTATTAAAAAGAAGGGACACAATTTATGTCTTAAGCTTGTGAAGAGTATTGAGTCAGATTTTGTAGTCTACCCTGCATAGTTAATAAATCTTGTGTAATAAAAGGGAAACAATTTGAGGCAGCCCCTTTCAAGCAGTGGCCAATATGCCAGCATCCAACATGTCACCTGCTCTTTTCTGCCCTAAGGATTAACCTTCTTTTCTTTCCTTGTTTGTTTGTTATGCTCATTTACTCACTTGCCCTCGCTCTTAGTCCTGCTCTCTCTATCCTCACGCTCCTAGCCACAGCTTCTCTGTTTTTCCAAGTGTAGTCTTCCATAGCTTCACATTGTAGTGATCTATTTGTCTTTCACTTTCATCTTGCTTATGCAGTATTTTAATTAGGTCCTTTCTTCAGACATGCTGCTTGACAGCCTATGAACATGGAAAAGGTGAGGGAAAAAGGAGTAGGGAAATGGGAACTTTTATTTCATTTGAGATGTCCAAGGAATTTCAGGCTGAATGGTTTTTATGCTGCATTTACTTTAGAGAGCAAATTAATGTAGATTTTTTTTTTCATATTTTGCATGTATAGCAAAGCTGTCACTTCAAAGTTGAGCTCTTGGCTTTGCTCACGTAAGATAAGGAGTCTTAATAAGATTTTATCTGTATTCATGCAACACATTGTTTTTCTTGCTGCTGATTATCAGAGGCCAGGTTTAAAATGCTACTTAAAATTTGACAAGTTGGCCTTTTAAAGACTGTCTTTTTTTGTTACAAAAGAAGTTCTGTATGTTACCCAGCCTGTCATAGTCATCATATGGGTATCTATAATCTGGCTAACACATGGCAATCAGAAGACAACTGTTCACTGCCTCAAGGATTAGCTGTTGCATACCACACACCTCAACTCGCTCTGATCACAAACAATGTTCTGTTCACTCTCAGTCCAACTCAGGTTAAAATCCTTTTTAAAATGGACACTTCATAGCATGACTTGTTGACCTCATAAATAATAGATAATTTTGTCTTCTGATAAGTGGTTATTCAGGTCATACAACTTCTGAGCATATGGTGGTGTTTATGTGGAAGTAGCTGCAGTACAGACATGCCATTTACCCCTAAGGCCAAACACATTGGAAAAGTCTCTTCTATTTTACAGATGGCTGCCAAAACTTTTGGCTAAAGCTTTTTGTAATATCCTGTCACTTTTGGCCACTTATGTAATGACTTTTCTTTTTGCCTTACAAACGGTATTGTTTTGGAACCAGTCAATTGAATTAGCCTCTAAGTCATATCTAATGAACTTCTATTTCTGTTGGAACTCATCTCGACTATATAATGAAACAACTACTGAATGAAAAAGAGGCATAACTGCCCTAGAAGCAGCAGAGGGCATAGTTCTATGGAAATATACTGGACACAGCTCATGTATATTGATTCATAGAATAGAAATCTGTCACGAAAACTTACATGTCAAAAATTGGGAATTTTCCAGTAGCGTTTTTTGTGTTTGAAAGGTTTTAATTAGCAGAAGCTAACACCAATGGAACATGGTCCTATGAGCCTTTATTTGAGGAAGAGATAATTTATACTTTCCTAATAAGTTTTATCAGCAAAGCAATCAAATTTGCCTTAGCAAGCAGAGCTCTTTCCTTGTTGCTGTTGCATACTAATAAATTCTACCTGAGAATAATGATAGCTGTTCTAGGAATAAATACCAGAAATACAGATGGTGTGAGGGTAAGAGCAAAGAAAGTCTTTGGGGGATACATAGCTTTCAGTAGAAGCATTAGAACCGAGCTGTGTTTGTTGAGGAACAGTCAGTAGCACAAAAATAAAATATGTGTTTATATATGTATTTGTACTTATAGAAAACACGTTACATATATGTAGTTTT
Source organism: Urocolius indicus (assembly GCA_013401255.1). Classification (NCBI taxonomy): domain Eukaryota; kingdom Metazoa; phylum Chordata; class Aves; order Coliiformes; family Coliidae; genus Urocolius; species Urocolius indicus. Next base: position 302,411 of record WBNH01010567.1, on the reverse strand, counting down.
ATTTCTATGAAATTATATCTACACAATTTACAATATATATGCAAATATACCTCCTGGAACTGTGGATCTAGATAGAAGAAAAGCGTTGTGGAGAATTGATTGAATTAGATTTCTGCTCACAGAAATTGTTTGTTTGTGAACTATCAGTATATCTGATGGATTACAGAGGTAGAAATAACAGTGGCTGATTTATGTCATAGAATCATTTCGGGTGGAAAAGACCTTTAAGATCATTGAGTCCAACCACTAACTTCACACTGCCAAGCCCATCACTAAACCATGTCCCTCAGCACCGCAGATATGTATCTTTTAAAATATCTCTACAGATGGGGACTGCACCACCTCCCTGGGCAGCCTGTGCCAGTGTCTTAACAACCCTCTTAGGGAAAAAATTATTTCTAAGGTCCAATATAAAACTTTGCTGGAGCAACTTTAGGCCATTTCCTCTTGTCTTGTCTTGTTACCTGTTAACTTGGGAGCAGAGACTGACTCCCTACCCTGGCCACAACATCCTGTCAGGGTGTTGTCGAGAGTGAGAAAGTCTCCCCTCCGCCTCCTCTTCTTCAGGCTGAACACCCCCAGGTCTCTCAGCTGCTCCCCATCAGACTTGTGCCCCAGACTCTTCCTCAGCTCCAATGTCTGTCTCTGGAGACACTCCAGTGCCATAATGTCCCTCTTGGAGTGAGTGGCCTAAAATTGAACACAGCACTCAAGGTGTGGCCTTAACCAGCACTGAGTACAGAGGAACAATCACTGCCCTGATCCTGCTCGTCACACGATTTTTGATACAAGCCAGGATGTCATTTGGCTTCTTGGCCACCTGGGCACACTGCTGGCTTATATTCAGAGAATCACAGAATGGTAGGGTTTGGAAGCAACTTCTAGAGATCATCTTGTCCAACCCTGGAACAGGCAGGTTTTGAAAATCTCCAGAGAACATTCCACAGCCTCCCTGGCACTTTGTGTCAGGGCTTTGTCACCCTTACAGTAAAGTAGTTTTTCCTTATATTTAAGTGGAACTTTTTGTGTTCTAGTGTACCAGGTCCTTTTCTGCTGGACAGCCATACCTCTCGAAGCCTATAGCATTACTCGGGATCGTTGTGGCCCAAGTGCAGGACCTGACACTTGGCCTTGTTGAACCTCATACAACTGACCTTGGCCCATTGATCCAGGTCCCTCTGAAGAGCCTTTCTGCCCTCAAGCAAGTCTACCGATCTACATACCCACTCAGCTTCGTGTCATCTGCACTCAATCCCCTCATCCAGATCATTGATAGAGATTATAAACAGAACAAGCCCCAACACTGAGCCCTGAGGAACACCACTGGTGACTAGCTGCATTTAATTCAATTCCCCAGCATTTTCTGGACCCAACCATGCTGCCAACTTTCCACCCAATGAAGAGTGTGTCCATTCAAGCCATAGGCAGCCAGTTTCTCCAGGAGGATACTGTGGGAGACTGTGTCGAAGGTGTAAACAACATCCATAGCCTTTCTGTCATCCACTAACCGGGTCACCTTGTCATAACAAGAGATCAAGTTAGTCATGAGTTGTCCCTCTCCCTTGCTTGGGTGGGAGTGTTTTTGCTGGCTTTGGCTGTTGATGTATGGCATGGCTGTGGCTAGAGGAGATGTATGTAAGCATGTACTGCATTAGTTATGTGAGCACTATGCAAGTCATTGATATAAACTGTTTGTGGCATCCTTCCATAATGTAGAGTTTGGTTATTGCATGGAAAGGAGGAAGAAGTTTGACAGGATCTGTTTTAATATGTTTTTAAAGTGAAAGTCAACCAATTTAAAAGTTAATAATGAGAACAAAGCAGCAGGCTAGATGGCTTGCAGCAGGCTGCTGTATCTTCTCCAAACAGAAATGTAATTACTCAGAACTGGAAAGTGTGCATATGGTTTTTTTTGGTTTTTTTTTTCCCCAGAATACTGTAAGATGAAGTGTAAGATTTCTTTTTAATGGTTCCAGTGACTGCTTTTCAAAGTGTTGGAGCCTCTGAATTTGTAGGAAGAAGAATGATGACCTATTTTATCTCCCTTTGGAAAGACTGAAATCACAAATATTGTGGGATTTATGTTATATGCTACCATAGTGATTAAATTTTAGCTTTCACTTTGCACCTGTTGCCAGCGTGCAGATATGGCTCTCCAAAAATGTTAAGCAGTGTTTGTAGTCACTACCTGACATAAATAAATGACTGAATCCACTCTTCCAGAAGCCTCAGCAGCTCTTTTCAACTCCTTTCCCATCTGTGCTAATAATTACATCACCTAAAGAGCTGCTGGAGTTTGAGTGTACCAGATGTGGCTTCTGGGTCTCTAGAGCCAGACTCTGATGGTATGTGAGATTTGTTTTTGCTCCTTGAATAATGTTGTGATTACTAAAGATGGTAGTAATTAATATGAACTAAGGTTTAGATTAACCCCTTCTAATATTTGCTTATGCAATTTGGACTTCTGGGGTTTTTTTATAACATGCCAGTATTTCCTTGAGCCCCACAAAATTATTGGTAGCTCTGATTGTGGGTCCAATAATAATGACAGTAATCCAGTGAAGATAGCGTAAATTAAAGCTAATTTACATCAGAGTAGATTTTTTTGTGAAGGGTAGGATGTGGGGCTTTCCTTTCACTGATTGAATACTTGAAATTCTGAGTGTGCATGTTATTTAGAATCATGGAGGTGAAACAGGTTTAGTTTCTAAAGGACCTAAACAACTCAGTGCTGAATCTGACTTTTGCATGTACTCCTCACTTTCCTATAAAGCACCACCAAATAGTTCAACTTCTCAGTTTATCAGTGTTTGCATATTGTGATTGTCTGTGGTTCATAAGCATTTTCTCATTGTTTGTCAAGAAATTCTTTGAGCTTTTGGTACATGATAGCATTTGCCTTCAAAGCAAACTTACTACTGTGTTCCTGTCATGTAAAATTAATGTAGCTGAGGCCTGTGAGTGCATTGTTGCAAGTTTGTAGAGGTGGGATGTTTGTCTTGCATGATCACCTAAAGTAGTTTGAGTAAAAATACTTCCCACTATTCTATATTTTTAAACATCTTGTAGTGTTGTTCTCCATTAGGACATGTAAGGTGCGTTGTCCTGTATGCAAGACATTGTGAAAAATGAGTGGTTTACATTATGTTATTTGACAGCGTTCTCTCACAAGTTATCGGAATATAGAATGTTAACATTTACTTAGAAATGGAAAAACTTGTAATTCTCATTTATGTTATTGATATGGTAAGTATCTACAGAGTTGACAATAAGTCTTGGATGCAATTTGCATGAACTGTTAGTTCACATTAACTTCAAAAAAGCAGAGAAGGAAGAAATCCTGTAAAGTGCTAAACGTGTTTCAGGACTTTGAATGAGTATAGAAATATAAAATGGTATTCTATACATCACTTGTACTTCATCTGTAGCGTTCCAAGGTCACTAATGAAATCAGGGAGTTAGGTAAAATATAGGAATGTTCTTAAAAGCTTGTAAGCTACTGGTTTAGTATATGCTGTACTGTAAGAAGTGGGAAGCCCTATGTGCATGCATAGTTGGCCAAATCCTGTTGCTGGCTCTATCTTTCAGTCTACACACAAGGCAACATATCATCAAGGTTGGAAAAGACCCTTAGAAGGGCTGGAACTAGGTCATCTTTAAGGTCCTTTCCAACTCAAATAATTCTATGATTCTGTGATCATAGAGTCCAACTATTAACCTAACACTACCAAGTCTACCACTACCCAGTTTGCCCCTCTGCTAGCAAAGACTGGTATAAAGGGATGGACTGCCTTCTTCCTGCCCTGATGCCCTACCCAGGAGTTTTGTTGGGTTGGCAGGAGTCCTTTACACTTTGCATCTTCGCTGGAGGCATTTGGGCCTCACTTGTCCTTCAGGTAGAGTAAGCTTGTGGTACACCCTACCTATAGTAGTGGCAGCTCTCATCGACCTCCCAGCGTGCCTGCTCTTGTTTTGAGCCTTTTTGTAAGGCAAGTGCTGTAGCTGCCTTCAGCACCTCTAGTGCCACCTGTGCATGGGCCCCATTATTCCTTCACACGAAAGACTTCACAGTCTGAATGGCCTTATCTGTTGGGACTTGTCTCACAAGAGACTACTGCTTCTTATGCATGTCTTTCCCAACCTGCAGCAAAGTGGACCTGTTGATTTAACTTGCTCCTTTCCACGGCCATATGAACACTGAAACATGTAACATAGTGCCTTTTGCATAAAGTATAGTCGTTCAGGTGTTGTTGACTTGGGGCAGTGCAAGCTCTGTCCAAAATAATTCTTGTGTGTGCTTGCCAGCTTTCATTTCCTGGCCTGTTTGGATCACTTTTCAACTAACATCAGAGTCCTCAGAACTGTCCTGAATTTTCTTCCAGTTTGATCTTTTCCACTTTTGAACTCTTATCCTTTTTCCTGTACCAGTTGTGCCTTCAGGTCCGTTAATTGCTGGGCTTGCTGGCAGGATCCATTTATTTGTTTTTACGGAGTCTTTGTCCAGGGAAGGTACCATTTGATTAAAAGGCTATGCAAGTCTAGTGGCCTGAGGTTTTAGTCTTTGCTTCTATTTTGGAATGAAATGTAAAAGACTTCCCAGAAGGTTGAAGAGAAACTATATATCTGATGTAATCGAAATACATAGGTCTTACTCCTTTGGTAGCTCACTGGTAGGCTAAGTGTTGTATCCCAAGACCATTAGTTGCACTATAGATGCTTTGCAGGTTCCTCAAGATTGCTCTGCCTTGGATACACTTGGTTCATATTTGGAAGTTTTATTTACAGTAAGGAAATCTAATCATATAGGTTATTTTAAAAGAAAACTATCATGTATCCAGGAAAATACCTGCAGACTTTGAGGAAAATAGACTTGACATACTCTTAATCTATGTATGGGTCAGTTTTCTGAGTATTTTTATGTATAATACATACAGATAAAAAAAAAACAGCACACGTAAGTAAATTTTAAAAATAAGTGCATGTTTTTAATATAAAAATATATACATTTGTGGAATTCTGTTTTTTTAAAGAGTGAAAGTGCTGCAGGAATATCAAGGCAGCCTTCAACAAAAGGATCAAAGCCACACACCAAATCTGGAGGAGAAGGTAATTAGAGGGAAGATATTATTTTTATTAAATATTCTAGGGGGGAATGAATAAGAATAGCATAAATACTGAAATATCTATGTTTATTGTTTTCAGTGCTTTTTTAATACTCCCAGTCTGCATTTATAAATCCAATAGGCAATTTTTTTCCATGGATTTGCTACACAGAAAGTGGTACTCAGTTCACTTTTCTCGCATTTCCCATGAACGGTTGCAGATGTAAATTCAGCCTGATCTTGTTATTTATTATATGTTCTCTGAATAGACATTATTAGTTGTTCTACAACTATTTCTTTTTCTATTAATTTTACAAGAACTGTTTCTTTGCTTAATATTCTAGCAAGTTTAGACAAATGTGCCTTGCAAAACTTTGGCTTTTTTCTTTTCCTGTTGCTGAGGATTAGTGGACATTATGTCTGAGCTGATAAAATTACTGCATGTCACCTTTTTGTAAACGCAAATGTAGAGATTTGTTAAATGTTTTCCAGCACTGCAATGTTCAGCACAGTATTTTTGTTTTAGTAAGATTTAAAATATGTTGTTTAAGGTTGTTTTAGTAAGATAAAAGAAATTTGTGTGGCAAGATGTGCTTTTCTGTGGAGATAAATCATACAGCCATATGAACCCTAGATATCAAACTTCATCACTTATTTGGGAAGAGTGTTCTTCCTAAATTTGGCTAGGGAATCCAAACTTTACTTATTTTCTGAAATTGTCAATGATTTCTCAAGGATTTGAGATCCTACTGTTTGGTCTTTAGAAATTTTTTGTTTACAAATGAAAAGATCATATCTGTTAAAAAACCACCAACCAACACAACAGCAAAAAAAGGAACATTTCCTGAGATTAAATGTGTACTGGCCAGTGCAAAAAGGAATTTCCCTGGGTATTTGTTTGGTAAGCAGTAGATGGAATCATCCACATTTGTGTTAAACTTTCAGAGGTTTCATCAGTGAAAAGATGGGTGAATTCAAGACTAGCCAACTCTTTCTGGGTGATTTCCATAGTTTGAAACACTGAAAATACTGTGAGTGTAAGCTGGAGAACAGGTGAAGATAAGGTGTTAAGCAAAACCTCTAGCAGTCAATAACTAGAGAAGATTCTTCTGAGTATTGAAACAACAGCACAGGTTTGTAGATCTTTGACATTCTTTGATGTCTTTCATTGCAGCTGTGGTCAACTGTATTGTACCTGGGCTAGGGCCAGGCCTAGGACCTTATGATTTGAGTTGGTACAGGCAAGATGATCCTGAGTATCAGCAGTACTGAATTCTGTCCCACCTCATCTTCCACCAGGTTTAAGGAAATGCCCTTGCAATTCTGCTGAGAGTGCTGGGGAAGGAAGGACCTGTTACAGAGAAATTATCAGCAGGAAATGAGAATCTGTAAAAGGCCCATCTCTTTGTGCTGGTCAGAAGTTGCCCCTGGTAATGGTGTGGCCACCACCCAGAGTCTTGAGAGCAAATGAGAACGTAGCTCTGTAGTCTTCTTGTCCTTGCTTCAGTGCTTAAGTCAGTTAAGACTGTCACTTGTGATAATATTCTGTGCTCTCTCTGACTGCGGTTAGGAAGTTGATTGATTTAAGCTGCAACTGGATCGATTACAGGCCATTTAACCAGCACTTATGTGATAACCTTTTCTGAGTCTTTGCTGGCCAAAGCTATTTAACAAACAGTACTGTTGTCATGTTGGAAATTACAAGAACTCTATTGTAAAATACTAGAATTAATTATGCAAAATTGGAATGAATTCAGACTTGCTAAAGCTGACAACTGTATAAATGCTGAGGCCACAAACTTTAGAGTGACAAAGCACTGGCAGTGGTCTAGTGCTGAACAAGGAGGTAAACCAGAAGAAGGAGAAAGAAACTATCCTGCCTGAAGTTAGCAAAACACTGGTGACACTAACAACACCCAACTGCAGATAAGAGTATTTAAAAATCTGTGAGAGTGAAAACTTTGGTTTCCAAGATAAGTACAGAAAATTGCTTCCAAGGTAAGCAACAGAAACCACACAGGAAACAGAAAGACCTCAGAGTCAAATATTATTATTAGACCAAGTCATCAAAAGAGGGAAGGGCAACTTAGATTGTAAGGGTACAACAACCTAGGAATTACTTGGTTCTGGTCTAATAAGAGAGGTCCATCTTGAGCTGCCCACATGGGTTGTGGAATCTCCTCTGGAGACATTCAAAATCCACCTGGATGAGTTCCTGTGTGATGTACTCTAGGTGGTCCTGCTTTGGCAGAGGGGTTGGTCTACATGATCTTTTGAGGTCCCTTCCAAGCCTTAAGTTTNTTCCTCATATAAAAGATGGTCCCCTGATCATCTTGGTGGCCCTGTGCTATATTACCAGCAAATATCGGGGAGATTGAAGTCCCCCATAAGGATCAGGGATTGTGATCGTGAGGCAGCTCTCAGTTGTTTGTAGAAGGCTTCATCCACTTCCTCCTCCTGATCAGGTGTCCTGTAGCAAACTACAACAATATCGCCTGTCTTGCCCTGCCCATTAATTTTTACTCACAAACAATCAACCTGCCCCTCATCCCCACACAGGCAGAGCTCAATGCACACCTAGAGAGCAACTCCACCTCCTCACCTTGTTGACCCGTCTTTCCTAAACAATACATAGCCCTCCTGTCCCACCACATCTCAGTAACTGCTATGAGGTCGTAGTCACGCATCCTCACCCACATCTCTAGCTCTTCCTGCTTATTCCCCAGGCTGTTTGTGTTGGTGTAGAGGCAACACAGAGGCTTACTCAAACACACAGGTTTCCCTAGATGGATAGATGAAAGAGATTTGATACCCCCTCAGGGTGGTCAGCCTTCTGCATCTCATCTTGGTGTGCGGTTGAGGGGCACTCATCATTGCATTCCTTGCCATACCCTGTTTTCCTGTTTGACAGGATGGTTTGTCCTTTGTAATTTCTCCCTGCACCCCCCAAGTGCTGTTAACTTCCTCCTAAAGTAGTGGAACTCAGCACTTCTGCTGTAATGGACTATGTAGTTTTGTGGTGGCCTCCCATAGCATGAGTGAGCTTCAGCTTTATGCCACGAGGAGTAATTTCATTGCTTGTTTTGGAAGTGTTTGATATTTCAACCCAAACATTAGGCAGGGTTCTATCTAGTGAATCTTTTCCTGTGCTATCAAACCCATTTGCTTTTTTGTTCTGGTGGTGGAAATGTTACCTGAAGTGTCCTGGCTGTAGACAGGGGTTCTGTGAATCTGTTCTTGACCTTTTCATTACAGTTACCTGTTTGCATTTGAGGACATGGGTAAGTGCTGGCTTCAGTTCCTGGGCAAGCACTCGTCCAGTTCCTGAGCAGTGCTTTGGGTACCTCTATTTTAAATGTGTGCCATTTCTGTGTCTGTAATCTTGCCTGTTTCCAAATTTCATACTCCTTAAAGTGCAGCAGAAGCAGAATAGAACTGAACATACTGGTCCAATTGGAGTGTGTGTCTGTGTATATATTTAAATGTAAGACTAAAGCTAAATATTCTACCCATTCTGCACATATCTTGACAAACTGTATGAATAGTTTAGCTCCTCTTGACTATGTGTGTTCAGTGCACAGGTGTACTTTCAGGAATGGTGTACAGATGGTGCTGAATTGTTTCACCTTTGTATCCCTCTGTCCTAATGATCTCTTCTCCTTGAGCAGATAATTTAGAAATCAGATGTATACCTGAATATTTCAGGTCTGTTCCACTGTTTGCTTTTGCTAGCATCATCCTATCGTAACTGGGAGAATTAATTTAAGGCAGTTGGTACATGAAATCATCTTTCACTTTTTTGCAAAAATAAAACTTTTAGGTAGCATAAAAAATGAATACCAGCCTCTTCTGTGTCATTTCCAGCAAGTTATGAAGTTCAGCTACCAGAAAGCATTTCTTGCTTAATATTTCTCAGTATAAAGTGTGTTTAAAGCTAAAGCCTTTTAAACAAATCAAAGTGCATTATGCATTCCAAGCAGTGTACTACTGGAAAATACTGTTTGTCTTGTGTATTTTCATAGAATCATAGAATGGTAGGAAGGGGTAGAATGGTTAGAAGAGACCTCTAGAGATCTAGTCCAACCCCAATTTCAGCAGTTACTTGGACTTTATGTGATATTGTTTAACCAACTATCAGTCTAATAAATAGTATCCATAAATAATTCCTGAATTGAAGAAGTTGACATTAGTTTGCAGTAACATGAGGAGTTAAATCAGCAGTCACATAAACAGTTTTTGTGAACTTTGAGTGTTACTTATTTAGACTCAAGATAGCTTATTAAACTAGGACAGCCCTTGAAGAAATAGTAAATGTAACAGGTATTCAGCATGGCTTTTTATTTTAAATTTTTATTATGTCTTTGGTTTCATATCACTATAAACTGTTTTGTTATAGGAACTGTTGACATGAAGAGTGGAATTTCAGAAGACAATGTTGCTAAGCTGCAAGAGAAAGCTGATTCAGAACTTGCAGTAAAGCAGAAAGGTATGGAGAATAAAGACACAACTGCCACGGAAAGTCTAACTTGAGTGCTTTGGGGTTGAGTTTGAGTCCATGCAGCTAAATGATTTAAGGAGTGCAGTTTACTTAATCCAACTGCTGCCATATGTTTTAATCACATCTTGTGATTAATGTCCTGATTTGTAAAATGCATGTTCACTGACAAAACAATTACTTTTATTTCATCGTTCTTTACTCTTGTGTATGTTTTTAGAGAGACCAGTCCTTGCAGCACCCCAAGGGAATTGAAGGGCTGCTGTGGCTGAATCCACTGGTGACTTGTTCTATGTAAGAACAGAATCATTGCACATTGCCTTTTTGTGCAAGTATTTGGGAGTTTTACTTAGTATTTCCATCTTACATGATTTTAGAGGAAAATTCCATCTCCGCATTATTTCTCCATTTTTTTCCCCCAAGTTCTATATAGCTCCCAAGACATACATTGTTAATGAGGTATTTGTATCCAGCTACAGTATACATGGAGCCATAGAAGCAAAATATAGGAGGAAGAACTGAGATTTAAGGAAAAAGCTGCATTTTTGTTTCCTCCAGATACTTGACCTACTTGGGAGAGTTGATACCATATAGGTGGGAAGCCAAAGGCTCTTTCCTGGTCCACCTGTGGCCTTCCGGGCCTTATAGCACTATCAGTCTAATGAAATGTATATAGTTGGCCAAGACATTTGTGTGACCTTAGACAACTGGGAGAACTTCCACGCTAATTCCTTTTAATCTTATAGAGCTCTCTTTTCTGTTGGAATGTATCAGTTATGTAATATAACTTCATATTCTTCTATGTTTAATATGAATGTATATAAGAGGAATGCCCCCAGGTTCATTATTGTTTTAGATTGGATTCTTGGAAGGTAAAAGAACCAAATATTGTATTCACTGCTCTTTATTTTCAGTTTTATTCAATAAGATAATGTAACATAATAGTGCATTATGAACCCTGAATTTTCAGGAAGTTCTTAGATGAAAGGGTCACTCAAACATTTCATAGCTTTCACATTTGGAATCTGAAGTCAGTTCTGACAGTCAATAAGCACAGTCATTGCAGATAGCTAAGCTGGATGCTGTTTGGAGTAATTGTAAGGCAGCGATCACTTCTCCTTTCTTGTGGTATTCTTGTGTCTTTAACTGCAAATGAAAGTTTCCAGAGGAAGAATTGGTTATAGGATCTTAAAAACATTGGTTCCTGGCTGAAATAACTCCAAAAGACACAGGAAAATAAGTTTTCTTCTGCATTCTGCTTCAGTCTTATATTCTGTTACTGAGCATTGAGGCTCTGAAAGTTTCTAATGTGGTGGTGTGGGTTTTTTTTTTGGTTTTTTTGTTCATTTGTTTTTTTTAATAAATGAGTATTTTTCAGCATTTCAGTAATTTTCCCTTAGTGTCATCCTCCATTAGGAATCCTAATCCTAGCCTCTTAAATGGGAAGTACAAGAGTGGTTTGGCCTGTCTCAGCTATTTGCTCATACACTCCTGAAGTTACTTTCCTTAGACATGTGCATGTATATTCACCCACTAAGGCAAGAAGGGAGGAACACCTGGATTTCATGATCACTGTATAAAAGTGTGGGCCCACATAAGACTTCTTCAGAAGTTGCTGATTATGTAGGGTTTTTCTTAACCTTGTTGAATTCTAAATGAAGCTTTATTGGGTGCAGTTTGTTTTCCCTCAGTTTTGATAATTACATTGAAGTACTCTTCTCTGGGAGGAGTAATGCCAGACACCTTTCTAAAGTTTATCTCAAGGTAACTTTAAGATGTTGTTACTCATTCAGTTGAGCCATCACAGCCATCTACCACCCACCTGCAGACAACTGGTGTGTGTTTAAAATGTGATCCTTTCCATCAGCTTGGCACAGGTGCTGGGAGAGCAGTGTCTTAAGCCAGATTGTGCTGATCCATATCTTCAGGCAGTATGTAGTAATGGGAAGAAGTGGGAAGTGAGAAGGCAGGAGTGCTTATTTGGCAGCAGTGCCAGTTCACACTAGCAGAAGGGTGTAGGAAACTTCTATAACTCTGCTTTGTTTGTTAATACATCGGAAATCATAGTCCTTGCAAGATGCTTAGGCACTGTCTTGTGGGCTTATGTAGTTATTCATCTGCTTAATGGGATATTAGGTTTTTACTCCAGCTAACTCCAGTGGAATTAAATGGAAACTGGGTGCTGAAACTGCTTGAAAATCTGCAACTTCTGCAACTCCAAACCTATCTTTGGATTATGTTAGTCAGAAAATGGAAGAACCTCCACAAGCTTTTCAAGGATTTCAGGGATACTTGGAACTACTTTAAAAAAAATTATTATGTTCCATGAACTGCTTATGAATTTCCTCTGGACCTTTAATTTTTATGCTTCTGAATTGTGTAAAACTTACTTCGAGGGGTGTTTTGAATAAACAAAGCACTTCTCTAGTTCAGTACATTTTTTCCTTTGATACTGTGTATTTTTAAACTGTCACAAAGCATAATTCAGTTATTTGAATGCTTTGAGTAGACTTTCTCCAAGTAGTTTCTATTTAAAAGAACATCAGAAAGCCACCTATGAAAGTGCTTTGCGCTAAGTATTTAAAAAAAAAAAAGTAATAGTTTATGAGTATTTTATGAGTTCCAACTTGGAAACAGGAAGAACCTGTGGGGGATTTTTTGAAATATATTACAAGTAGTTATTGCAACAACCAGATTAACAAAACATATCTCTTCCATTTTTTTTTTTTATGTCAGTACATGACTTCATTTCTCTCCTCCTATTACTTGTGTTCTGGCTTCTGTTCATGTTAAAAGTGAAAATGATTCACATAAACCTTTTCTCAGATATTGGATAATTGGGCTAGTTCCTGGAAATCTGGTATATGTGAGTTGCCCAAAGCATCTTTTTGTTTGCTCTGGGCAGATGTCTCAGCATTTTGCTGTGGTATCATCACTGCACTGTCTCTGCTGGTGCTGTGGGGCTGGGATGAACCAGGGAAGTGAGATTTCAGAGATGCTCATTTTTCACATGTGTAGTGGTTTTGTCTGGGCCAGATTTTGGTAGTGGAGATCAATGGGTGGCTTCTTTAAACCAAAAGCTGCTAGGAGTTTCCCTGGTGTCTGATAGGTTCCACTGGAACATGAAGAGAAACTTCTTTGCCATTCATGTGAGTGAGCGCTGGCACGGGCTGCCCAGAGAGGCTGTGGAGTTTGCTTCTCTGGAGGTTTCCAAACCTGCCTGGTGATCTCTAGTGGTCCCTTAAAACTCTGACCATGCTGTGAATCTGTGATGTGTGGTGGTTGTTCCTGTACCAGTGAGACTGAGGGAAAACTTCCCATAGCAACTATAGGTTGTTAAGTGTATTTACATATTTTCCTTAAGTACGTCAGTTGACCATATGTAAAATTTTTACTGCCTTGGCCTTTTTCCTTTCAATTGAGCCATTTGTTGATGCTTTCAGAGCAGGCACTGAAGTGGACAATAGTGTTAGAGGAGTCCTTCATGTGATATTGCATGGAAGAAATACTAACAGATCATTCATCTGAGCAAGAACATTGAATGCTTTTTACCTATCAAAGCTTTTTGTAGAAGCACTGGAAAGTAGTGAATGATACTGATAATCCTACGCAGTTAGATTGACAAGGCAGAGATACCATTCAACCTGTTCCCTATCATTAGGGAGAATGATCTAACCTAAACTTGGACTGGTCAGAGGCACTTCCCAGCCTATCAGCTGGGAAGGACCAATTAAACTGGTTCTGTCCAGTTTAAATTACACACAGGGTAAGCCCTATGGAGGGCATAACTATGTTGAGATCACGTCCTTGAATTACAGAATCCTTCATGTTGAATAAGAAGGACAGATGGAGGTCAGCCATTCCAACCCTCTGCTAAAATCTAGGTGAACTAAGAATGCCAGTAGAGGAAATTAAGAAGGTAGATTAGATTATATATTAGGAATTTTCTTTTCACCAAAATGGCTGTCAAGCCCTGATTGTCCAAGGCCATGGTGGAGTCTTCATACCTGGACAGATTCCAAAGCCATGTGGCTGGGAGGTGAAGGGACATGGTTTAGTGATGGCTGTGCTGGGAGAATTGTTGGACTCAAGGATCTTAAAGGTCTTTTCCAACCAAAATTATTCCAATTCTAGGTAAACATAGAATACAGAATGTAGGCTTTAAAAATATATCTTTTCCTCTTATGATTTTGTATAATGAGTAACTTGAAATATTGCAAATGTTGCCACGCAACTATGGAAGAAATGAATGAGATGATGTCATTTTCATACATGAGGTAATTGCACAATATTAGGAAACAAATAAGAAATAATGTCTTTAAAAATGTTTTCTCAAGTGTCCCTTTTGAATTGTGAATACTCTGAGATGTTTAAAAAATGGAAGCTCACAAGATATATAACTTATTTATATAAGCTTAAAGAATTTTATTTCTATAGTAAAAAGTTGGTCATGTGATGTTCTTGTTCATTACACCTTCAAGTGTAATGCTGCTAAGATTGAAAATTCTGTTGTAAAAAAAGTTCTATTTGCCCTGCCAGCTGAGCCAAAATCGTATGTTTATTTTGCTTAATAGAAGGAAAACTGGAGAATGTGGCTCCTGAAAAGCCTGCAGTGTCTGAAGTACCTAATGATCTTCCCCCTCAGCCCATCCAAAGGTTTGTTCCTATCCTGTATTTAGTTTGAACCAAAACATTGTGTGTCTGAAGGAAATGCAGTCAGTCTAGCTGAAAAACTGAAGAAAACTTGAAGCAGTGTGTTTCTGATAGTCATACCAAATAATATTGTCCCATATATGGTTTCCTTTTATTCACTTTCATTTCCTTCTTTAAAGAGAACTTTATATTATGAAGTGTTTCAGACTTATTTTCTTAATCCATAAAGTGCTTTGATGTAGTGTTATTAAAATATGAGGGACATGTGGAGAGTCGAATGAGAACATTGCATTGCTCACATGCATTTCAGAAACACGGTGTAATGGAGACAATGAACCTGGCTTTTAGATCTCAGGGTTTTTTTCTTTGCCCAGCAAAAGCCTGTGTATTTGTGTAACTCATGAAAATAATGTTTTCCTGTTTGCACTGCAGCATGTACTGTTAGTGCTACAGTTGTTGTCAGTGATAAATTCTTGTGCTGTATACAGGTTTTTTTTACATATACAATTCAAGATGTGGTTTATGTGGAATCATAGGGGTGGGTTTTTTTTGTTTAGGACACATTTGCTAGATTTTGCTAGACTCCTACTAGGATAGTAAGTATTGTGATATTGAATTGTATAGTCGAGATGTTTTCAGTCATGTTCTGCATTGGCTAATTTAGCTCATGTGTGTGTACACTACTGTTCCTTTGGAGGGCACGTGAGGCTTGCTTTTAGAATATAAATGAAAAAGCCCCTTTGTTGTTGCAGACATATTCCCCGTCCCAGCAGTGCAAGACCAGCACCACCCCGAGTAAAACGTCAAGAAACCACGGAGCCCTTAGTTCCAGAAAGGTAAGAAATGTGGGAGATGCAGAGCAGATCTGTAACTCTTGTGCCACAGTGTTCTCAGATCTTCACAGAATCACAGCATGGTCAGGGTTGGAAGGGACCGCAAGAAATCATCCACTCCAACCCCCTGCTAAAGCAGGTTCACCTCGATTAGGGGACACAGGAACATGTCCAGATGGGGTGAGAAATCTCCAGAGAAGGAGGCTTCACACCCCCTCTGGGCAGCCTGTGCTCCCTCACTTGAGCAGCAAAGAAGCTTCCCCTCATGTCCTGCTGAAATTTCCTGTGTTTCAGCTTGTGCCCATGAACCCTGTGTCCTGTCACTGGCCACTACAGAAAAAAGACTGGCCCCATCCTCTCAACCTTTAGGTATTTATTAGGTAAATACCTTAGATATTTATCAGTGTTGATAAAGTCCTGTCTCAGACTTCCCTTCTCCAGGCTAAACAGCCCTGGATCTTGCAGCCTTTCCCTGTCCCCTCATCATTTTGGTAGCCCTCTACTGGAGTCTCTCTAGCAGTTCCCTATCTCTCTTGGATTTGGAAATTGAGAACTGGATGCAGGACTCCAGCTATAGCCTTAGCCCAGAGCAGACTTGAGGGGGAGGAGAACCTCCCTTGACCTGCTGGCCACACTATTTCTGATACAAACCAGGTTGCCTTTGCCTTCTTGGCCACGAGGGCACGTTTCTGGCTCACGTTTAGCTTGATATCAACCAGAACTGTCAGGTCCCTCTCCACCGAGCTGTTCTCCAGCAGGTCATTCCGAGCCTGTACTGGTGCATGGGGTTGTTCCTCCCAGGTACAAGATTCTGTCCTTGTCCTTATTTAACCTCGTGAGGTTCCTCTCAGCCCAACTCTCTAGCCTGTTGATGTCTCACTGAATAGGCAGTACAACCTTCTGGTGAAGCAACCAGTCCTCCCAGTTTGGTGTCATCAGTAAATTTGCTGAGGGTATACTCTGTCAATTTTGTGCCTCATCTGCTACTGAACAGCTTTAAGATGGATCGATCACGTCACTGTTTCAGATTGGAAAATTCAAGCCTGCTTTATTTGTTTATTTTTTTTCTACAAATGCGTGCAAATTACAAATATTACAAATATTACAAAGATATTACAAATATCTAAATGGTGGGTATCAGGAGGTTGGGGCATCCCTTTTTTCTATAGTATCTAGCAACAGGACAAGGGGTGATGGGATGAAGCTGGAACACAAAAAGTTTCATTTAAATATAAGAAAAAACTATTTTACTGTTCAGGTGAGGGAGCCCTGGCACAGGCTGCCCAGGGAGGGTGTGGAGTCTCCTTCCTTGGAGGTATTCAAGACCCGCCTGGACATGTTCCTATGTGACCTGATCTAGGTGAATCTGCTTCTGCAGGGGGGTTGGACAAGATAATCTCTAAAGGTCCCTTCCAAACCCTAGCATTCTGCGATTTTATGATTCTGTTATTATCTACAATTTAGATCTTAATAGATTTGAACAGATCTTAATAGGTGTTCATTTTCATTGTGTCTCTTCCAGGAGCGCTAGTGGTAAAACAGTCTCAAACATGATCATAGACCAGCCGGTTTCTGATGATGATGAGCAGTTTGTGGTGGAGGCAGCACCACTGCTGCCAGAAATGCCAGATCTGGAAAAGGTCTGTTCATAGTGCAAATTATAAAACCTTTTTCCATACTTTCTTTGTAGCTTAGTTGTCTGTGTAGCTTCTAGATTAATATTTTTATACTATAGCAAAGCCAACTATTTGCAACTAAAACTGTTTTCCTGCATGTTTAGGATCCAGAATTGGAGCTGGTTGAGGGTCAAAAGCATGGTATGTTTGCTTTTACATATATTTATATATAGATAAAATAAAATCATAAGTTAAAACAAAGGCTGAACAATTAAAATTAATTAAGCAGCAAAATACCTCTGAGGGCAGGAGCTTGCAACTCTTGTGAGAGTAACAAAGTATTTATGAAATGCAGTTTTGTTTGCTTGTGCAGCTGGATTTACAACTGACGTTCAGTTGAAGTTCAGATTTTATGTATTTTAATATCCACACAATTTAGAATTCTGCATAAAACTCTTAAATGAATATTTCATACAGTATCAGGTACAGCTTGTCAACTCTGAGATGTGGGATGGGATTGTCTGTTCCAGGCAAGTTATAAAAGAGCTTTTAGAAAAATTGTTGGACCGGTACTTAACAACATTTATGCTTACTTGTGACTTTAGATCTTTGATGCAGGGGCTTCCATTATGGTTACACTGGATGACACTTAGGCAGAAACACTTACTTTCATCCAGAAATTCCTCTCAAATGAATGTATATCTAGATACATATCCTAAGGGTGCAAAGGAAAAGACTTTGTGTTAATAGAGATCCAGGATGTGGTTCTGGACCAGGAGTTGTTCTGTAAATGATACCAATGATACAGTTTGATTTAGAGGACACTGAAGAAAATAGATTGAATAGCAAATACCTTCTATCTCAAAAATTGAATACATAATAGAATGCTGTTCATGTTACTCTAAAAAATGGTTTGCATTTAAAAAGAATAAAGTTGGTTTTGATTTTGTTCTCTGAATGTTTAATACAACATTTTAGTGTCAACTAATGCTGAGAAATATACCGATTTTTCAACAGGTGGGCTTGTAAAAAGAATCCTAGAAACAAAGAAAGATTATGAGGTCTCACAGAAATCAGCAAAGATGACAGAGAGGGTAAGATGGTAATGACCTTCAAAGAACTGTGAATACTAAGTATTGTAATCCTAACCTTTTTCTCTGTCTTAAATGTATTTTTTTCATTTATGATCAAACTTTCCTGCTTGATATATTATGCTGCTTTTTGTCTACATTAGTGTGTCAGATGTTGCTACCTTCTCTGTGTAGTGCATTGTCTTACTTGCCTTTAATTTTTGTGGTTTTGGGGTTTTTTTTCTGCATTTCAGTACAATTTTTCAGGGAGCCTTCCTTAGCCTGTTCTTTTGCTTTCCAGAAAAAAAAGTCTGTTGATTTCAGCTTTTCCTCAGATGTATTAGTTCACGCCGTGCTTTTGTACAGCTGCATCATTATTGTTTCGATCTTACTGTCCTCTGGACATTTCAAGAAGGATATCCTATTGCCAGACAATCATTATCATCATCAAAAGAAAATATGACCTCTGATGCTGTTAACCAAATCATGGAAAATTCCTTTCACCAGACATTTCTCTAGTAATGTCCCAGCATTCTAGTCTGAGTCTATGAAGTGATTTGATTTGAATTCATTTTTTTCCACAATCAGTAATTGTGAAGGAAATTAGTTTTTGAGTTTGCTGATTTTTTTTATGTTGGATTTTGTTGTGTTGCTAACTTAGAAAAGGTTTAGAAAGGATCTAACGATAATCACAAACCAAAAGTAAAAGGTTGAAACCCCCTGATTTGAGTTGTCTTCCTGTTACAAGTGGAGAGCTCTTGTTTTTTCAGCTCACGTTACAAGAAGCAGCAAAACTCAGAGCCTTTAGATGCACTCTTCTGATCCTTTGGCAAGATTTTAAATCCCTAAACTAGTCTGGGTAAGGGGGCACTAAGGAGTGCGTTGCAGAGTGCTGTTATAAAAACACAGACAGGTACATAATGTTTTGGAAAGGCGAGTGCTTTTCATCAACTCTTAAATCTTCAACTCCAATCACATCTTATGTTTTTTAAATGTCAATTCAGTATTGTAAGGTTTTAATACCTATATCCTTTTCCATGAATGATCTGTGATTTGGCATACTGTTTTAAGATGCTGCAACTCAGAAATCAAGACTCCAGCTTTTCACAGAGCATCCATCTCCTTCAGATAGCTATCTGAAATCAATAGTGACTTTTGAAGTCTTGACCACTTCACTGCCTCTTTTCACTCAACTGCAATAGTTTGGCAATGAGTATGCCATATGAGTATATGAGCATGGCAATGAGTATGCCATATGAGCAACTTATACAGCAGAAAGAAACATGTCCCTGGGGAACTAAAACTGTGGTGAACAGTAGACTGCTTTAAAAATCTCATCTTACCTAGAACTTGTATGACTTTGTAATCCCTTCTACAATCTACAGCAAAAGTCACACGGTATTATCTTTTAGGACTGGAGTTTTGGGAGGGTAAAATTAATTCTTTCATCTTAGAGATACTCCCATATGCTTTCATGTCCAGTGGTAGTGGGTTATGCTGCCACACAGACCACCTTTCCATTTCTTCCCCAGCAAGCTGAGAAAATTGGGATAGCAGATCAGACCCTTAGGGGAGTATATTCCTCTCTGAAGTCTGGGACTCTCTAAAAGGAAAACACCTTCAGTTTTTTGCTTTATTGAACATGCTGAATTACATACCATTTATTATAAATGTGCAGCTTGTAGTGTCTGTGTTCTGATCACTTATACACTGTTCATTATTTCTGATTAATATATCTGGTGTGAAAACAAGGATGCTTGATTATTCTGTCATATAATTGTTCAGAGAAAAGAATCCTAGAATGGTTTTTAATTGGAAGGGTCCTTTAAAGCTCATCTCATTCCAAACCCCTGCCATTGACAGGGACACTGTTCACCAGACCAGGTCGCTCAAAGCCCCATCCAACCTGCCCTTGAACACTTCCAGGGATGGGGCAGCCACAGCCTCTCCGGGCAACCTCTGCCAGGGCCTCACCACCCTCAGAGGGAATAATTTCCTTACATCTCATTTAGTCTCTTCTCTTTTGTTCTGGAGCCATCACTTCTTGTCCTGTCACTCTAGGCTCCTGTAAAAAGTCCTGTTCCAGCTTTCTTGCCAGCCTCTTTAGGGATTGAAAGATGCTGAAAGGATTCCTTGGAGCCTTCCGTTCTCCAGGCTGAACAACCTTAACTCTTTCAATCTGTCTGCATAGGAGAGGGACTCCCGCCCTCGAATCATTTCTGTGACCTACTCTGGACTCACTCCAACAGCTCCATGTCCATCTAATGTTGATGCCCAAGGCAGGAGGCAGCACTGTAGGAGGGCTCTCACCAAAGCAGAGCAGAGAGGGACAATCCACTCCTTCAGCCTGCCAGCCACACTGCTTTGGATAGAGCTCAGGATACAGGTGGCTTTCTGGCCTGCAAGCACACATTGCTGGCTCATATTCAACTTTCCATCCACCAACATTCCCAAGTCCTTCTCCGCAGGGCTACTCTCAGTCACTCATTGTCTAGCCTGTATTTGCGCTTGAGATTTCCCTGACCTAGGTAAAAGGTTAAACCCAGGAGTATTAAAAGTTGATATTGCTCTGTGTACACTCTAAATCTCTGCTCTGGAGTGATGCTGAGCTGGCCCTCGGCAGCACAAGGAATACAGCCCTTCCTGTATCCGGGCTGTAACTAGGTGGTGCTGTTGAATCAGCCTCGGGGTGAGGTTTGGGGACTGAATTATTTAGTGAAGTTATGTCCTTCTGCCAGGACACAATGTGGCTGCAGGCTGTACTGTTTGGTGTGGTGTCCTGTCAACTTAAGCACTGGACATAGAAAGGGATGATGAGGGAGAGTTTACAAAACCATGTGGATTTCATGCTTGGGAAGCTTCCTCTGATGTTTCTGCTAAATTCTCTTTTTAATTTTTAGCACCGGAATAAGACTAACTAACTAAAATGATTCCCTTTAACCCCTTAGATTTTTTTTTTTTAAATGCACGTGGACAGTTGTATCCTACAATAACCATTTAGTGCCATTGCACATTTTCATTCTCTAAAACATTCATTCAGTCCTTGTTTGTCTTTTGTTGCATCTGTTGAAGCCCTGCTCTGTGTTAGCAGCACTGATAATAGACAACTAATTCTGGAAAAATAAATGTGCTGACTTCTTAGTCTATCACGTGAAAAGTTGCATACAGTGCTAAGCCCTGGAACATCATCTGATCTCATATCCAAGCAGCTGCCTGCTACTGCAGTAGATTTCTTTGCTGCTGCGGCTTTTCAGATTATGTTGCTGAAGTCACTGGGATTGGGAGAGGAAAAGTGTAGTTCTCCTGACAGCAGAGGAAAAAAAAAGTCAATGGAAAAGATGATGAGAAATGCTTGGAGTTAGTGACTGGGACTTTAAAGAGGTAGTTCAGAAAACATGAGCTGGAGACATTGCTGAATCCTTGGAGTTTAATTTAGAGGATAGAGACACTATACTGCAGGAGACATTACAAGTAAAAAAAAAATTTCCAATGTGGCATTGCCTCTAGGAATATTTCAGGGACTAGATATGCAGAGGGTAGGAGGTAGGGGTCATGCCGCCCTCCTCATGAACTTATCTCATCTCTGAAGGATGTTCCTGACGTCTCAAGGAAGGCAATGGCAAGATTTTAAGTTTTTTTTTCTTGCAAGACTGCAGACCAGCAGTTTTGCAAGGAATAGTTACTGGTCTGGGGAATCTCTTTGGAGAGAGGCAGCAAAAGTAGTTATTCTGCCAAGTGGTCTCATCAGGCAAATGGAATCATGTCCTCTTATGTTGATGGGACTATGATAATGGGTCAGGGAATCCAGCCAACATGCTGTGTTCAAATGTCTGTAGGTTGTATGCCAGATCTAACTCTGCAGTCTGCTTGGGAAGCAACATCAGTCTGGGATTTGACCGTTTCTCTCCAGACTGTCAACTCTTTTATTTAATTTGTTTTCCATCAAACTCTCCAGAAGAAATATCTTCTACATCAGTGTGCAGCTGGGTTCCAAAACATATTATGCATTGGAGAGTGAGATGTAATTGTACTTCTGTATTTTGGAGTAATGTAACTAAAAGTCCACTAAAAATTTGAAAGAATTGTTGCATTGGGAAATTACGTCTGCTGAATTGAAGGTTATCCTTCTGTCTGTCAGTAAGAGTGTTCATATTCCCCTGCTTTGTTAAACAATTCAGTACAAAATAAATGAAATACTTTCCTAATTATGTTAATGAGTCCTTAAAACCTTGTTCTTCTGGCAGTTGGGAAAATGGAGAAACAGGTGTGTCAGTAGCCTGAGTGCTGGAACTTTTTGCTAATATACTTTATTAAGTCAGATATTCAGCAAAAAAAAAATCAAAGATTTATTGTGGATTAATCAACTAGAAATTAGATGGAGTTGGTGGATGAATAATTAGGCCAAATGGGACACTGTTGAACTCTTTGGGATGTTTCATACTTGTAACTGCTGATTGCCAAGGAGCATGTACTTGTGTTTAAAAATGTTCCTCTTTTATGTGCTGCATTTCCCAAATGTGCATTTGCTTTTTAAGAACTTCTAATAAAGAAAAAAAAGGAAACGACAAAGTCCCCTTTCATCATCTAGATTGTGCATGTGCAGAAACTTAAAAAAATATACATCCATTTCAGGTCAAACAAAGAGGTCATCCTGGAAATACACGAGATTTTTGCTGCCTTGATTAGCTGCATTCAGACTAACAAATTCCTGAAAGGACTTTCTGAATGTATTTGTTTAGAATCTGTCTCTCTAACGTTAAATAGAGAAAGAAACATATGTTACAGTTTCTATTCCACTTCATTTATTTGATGTGTGGAAAATGTAGGCAGGTTATTAAATAGTTTAAGCAAGTGGGATCACAGAGTTCCACAGAATTTCACATCTTTGCACCACCCAATGCAGTTCATGGGCTTCGGAAAAGAAGCAGCTTCGAGGTTTTTGTGATGAACAAGTGATATTAAATAGCTTACCACCTGGATAATATTAACTCTAATTGTAAGAGTGATAAATGAAGTATGTACTTGTAAGCTTAGAACAAATACAATCCTTGCTGATTCTGCTAGCCTTAAGTTCTTCAGGTCATGGATTTTTATGTGACTCCATCAGCTGCATAACATTTGGTATTCCCTGCAGTCAGTGCAATTAGTCCATGTCATGTTCAGCAGATGGATGTATATACATCCTGCCATTGAAGTATTTTGAAGAGGCTCACTATTCAAGACCCCAGCTTCTCAGCATCCTGCCAGCTTAATATGGGATAAGAAATGCTGACAGTAACATGTAATAGGAGTTACCTGCAGAAGGGTTTTCACCTTTTTGCAGCAGCTATGTTCAAGATATGTGATGCAGTGATCTGAACAAAGCTGTGCTGAGATGATTTTGGTGCAAATTAGGAGCTGTACCCAGCAGTCTGTTTATGGACATAGGCGCTTAAATGGAATGACTGTATGCTTGAGTGTCCTTGTTACACTAGTACCAGCTCAGAAAAAAACCCAACCTTGGTTCCCCAAGTAATTGTGTTACAAGCTGTGAACACAGGAACAGGAATTTTGTCCCTCTTGTGATGTTTCTGGTATCATGGCTCCTGTACTGGGGCCTTTGTGCACAAAGCCACTAAATGTTCTGTCCTGCGGGTACAGTATAAATACAACATGAGACAGCAGATGGATGTGTTAAACAGAAAGGATATATAAAAGAGCCATGAGACAGCTGGGATTTACATCCCAAGGAGGGGATGCGATGCGTCTGCTGTGTAGCAGCAGTGTCTTGTAGGACACAGTGCAGGTGACTTCTGTGTATTTCAAGAAGCTTATCAGTGGATTTGGCTAGGGCATAGACAGGTGTGTAAGCAGTTGTTTGACAAAAGTAATAGGTTTATTGCAAACTCTTTTTTCTGAGAGGAAAAGGAGCGGATTTTTCAAGAGGAGGAGGTCATGAACCCAGTGTTTCAGCAGTGTGAGCAGAAAAGGAAAGCTGGGCAGAACTGGCACTTGCCATTATGAGTGAATTAATGCTATCTGCTATTGTTAAATACCTCTAGAGGTGTCTCTTGGCGTGTGTGTGGTCAGACTCCCAGGACTGGGCTTAGTGTGCTGAGCACTGCACCAAATCTGTGAGGTTTAATGAACTAACCTCCCGAGTGCAAACTGAACATACAGTAAACATATTCCTGAATGTTTTCCTGTGCCCCCTGATAGACAGGAACCTGTTTTAGCAGGGGATTGGTCTGGATGATCTGTAGAGGTCCCTTCTAACCTCCCCCATTCTGCGATTCTGTAAAGCAGATTGGCTCTGGAGGCTGAGGTGGGGTGCTCAAGTCCAGCTCTTTTTAGGGGTATCAAATGTGAACTGGGGGGAAAAAACACCACCACTCTGCCCGCCGCCCCCCCCCCAAAAAAGCCCCTTTTTAAGAGCTGTCTTTTTAATTTCTTTTGATGCCTTCCAACTCAGAAGCAGTTAATCTAATGGTAAAGAGCATTGTGTCTCTGATCCCTTGGCCTGTTATTGAACTTGGTACATGGCATAAGCAGAAAAAGCGTACAGTTCATTTGAAATGATTTCACATTTACTGGTTTCCCTGTGTTTCTGAGAGAGAGTTTCTTATGATGATCCCTAGTGGATAGTTACAACGTACTTAAAACGCTGACTCTGTAAAAACCAGAAGCAGAAAACACCCTTTATGATAAAAAATATTTTGTACAATAAAAAACCTCTCACCTTGTTGTTTTAGCATTGAATGTATCGAAATGACTTGTCAAAATGAAGTTTATGTCCTGTCCTATAGAAACAAGGGGGAAATGGTAGAGCTCCATAAAACTATTACTTGGGTCTGTTTTCATCATGAGACATAATGGAATAGTTGAAAGGGGCTATAGAAACTATCAAGGGCTTGATGGATATTTGTTCTAATTCAATTAATCTTTAAAAAGTGTTAATTAAAAATTAAAACAAAGGAGAAACTATATAAAAGTAAAAAAACCACCATTTCTAGAAGTAAACTTTTCAAACTGTATGGGGGGAAAAAATCGTTATCACCTCTTTAGCTTAGTAGGTGTCAGGCATTACAAATGGATGTCTTGTGAAAGATCCATTTATGTGGAACTGTGCACACTGCAGTATTTACACTAATTGCTTTAGTGAACAAGTGAGTTCTGGTGACTTCTGGAGCCCTGTTGATGATTTCCCTTGTATCCAAGTCTACATTGTGTTCTGTTCACATAGAGGTAATGCGAAGGGCAGACTTTTTCCCAGGTTTCCAAAATAAACATTTATCGTGGTGCCTTACGAAAAACATGAAGGAAAGGAAAAGCAATGGGTCTACAGGAGTGATACAGTGTTTTATAGAGGGATAACTTATTGATTCTTGGGCTTTTATGAAAGGAGAGTTCATTGAGGTGTATGGCCTAATTAAATAGACTGGAGTAATTGTGCAAAATGAGCAAAGGTGGCATTCGGAACTGGATTGGTCTGGATGGCCTGTTGTAATAAACCATCTGCCATGGTTCTTAGTTATTTAAAACAATGTCTCATGCAGATTTTAACTCATAACTATGAAACTGAGGACAGGATGGCTCCCCTCCCCTTCTGCCTTACTATCATCAATAGCTGGCAACACTTTAATACTTTGTGATGTTAATTCTCTGTCCTGAGCTCAGCTGTCTGTAGGCTGTGGGAAGCGTAGTGTGGCATCATGGTAGTACAAGTGTTACTGAAATGGGAGAAAGAATTGATGGTTATTTTGTAACTCAGGTGAGGAGGGACAACGATGTGCCACTTGAGCTACTGCACCTTCAGATGCTGGGAGATTTTTTTCTTGGGAGCTTGAAATTTAAGTGCTTCTCCTTTAGAGACGTATAGTAGAAAACTCTTGCATGGTCTCAAACCACTCTGATAACACATGTGTTTCAAAGACATGGAGGGGTTTAACAAGCTTATTGATGTAGCTGTCCAAATAGCTTTTATTAGACTTCTAGTAGTAATATGTGTCAGTGCTTGAAATGGCCTTGAATGGGATAATATTGTATCTTTTTTATTTCTGTTTTGAAGAACTGAACTACAACAAAGAGTATGCTGAACTTACAGGGGCACTGAAGGTTTTAAAAAATATTTACTAATATACTCTAAGGGCATCCTCCTGTTTCATATAAAGTATTCCATGGTGTTTTATTTCCACTTGAGCTTTTCAAGCAGCTGTGTATTTTAGCATGGAATATTTCAGGTTGTTAACTGGATCTGGGTTTTAAAGTACACCATTCTGGTTTGCGTGTTTACTGAATTGTGGGATTATCACTTCTACTTTATGGGTTTTTTTTCATACGATACTTGCTGGTGTCAAGAAGTGTGGCTGCTCAGACTGACTAGGTATCAAGAAGGTCATGCCAGCATTACAAGAACGTAAAACATTGAGCTCAGCATTTGGAAGACAAACCAGAAGCATTCTTCAGGTTTTCACACACCCAGCTATATCCTCAGATAATGACCTGACTAAATCTTCTCCCTTCTGAGATAATTCATTTGAAACAAATTTCTTACCTCTTGCCTGTGGCTATTTATAATAAGTGGTGGGGAGGAAAGTGGTGAGGGTTTGATGCACTTAGGAAGAGAGGAGAAACAAGGCAATGGCAAAACGTTGTAGGATGTGATGCAACTCTGCTCTGCTGCTGAACTGAAGGTGATTGTCTTTATTGGTAATTTCCTAATGACATTTGGAAAGTATAATGCCATGAATTAAACCTTCCCTACGGCTTTGGTGGAGCACAATATTAGAGTTAGTATAGAGAGCAAGGTGGTTTGAAACACTGGGAGTGCAGATCTGGTCATACATCTTTACTAGCTGCAGCCAGGTGGTGGGGCAAAAAAATACTTTCAGGAGAGAAACTTGTCAACCTGAGATTTGTACTGAGCCTTAAGAAATGGTTGGTATGCAGGAGCCTGTCCTGTCATCTGTGCCTTCAGGGGCTCATGGTCAAAAGCCCTCTTCTCCAGGGAGCAGTAAAATTAACAGGGAGAAAAGCTGGACAACTTTGTATACTCCCGCTGTACTGGGCACTGGTGAGGCTGCACCTCGAGTGCTGTGTTCAGTGTTGGGCCCCTCACTGCAAGAGGGACATTGAGGAGCTGGAGTGTATCCAGAGACGGGCACCGGAGCTGCGGAAGGGTCTGGAGCACAAGTCTGATGGGGAGTGGCTGAGGGACCTGGGGGTGTTTAGTCTGGAGAAGAGGAAGCTGAGGGGAGACCTTGTCGCTCTGACAAGAGATTGTGCCAGAGAGAGTGTTGGTCTCTGCTCCCAAGTTACAGGTGACAAAGCAAGAGGAAACGGCCTGAAGTTGTGCCAGGAGAGTTGGGCCAAGGAGGAGACCCAGGGGAGAAGATCTGCTCCACCCTGAGCAGCTGCACTTGGAACGGAGGTGCTCAACAGCTCTCGGAGGTGAAATGGATCAAGAAGCAGCACTTTCATCTTTGCACAATAAAGGATAGCAAACACATGGATGGCTCCAGAAAGTATCTAAATAACATGTTTTATGTAATACAGCATAATGAAACACCTGCTTCTGTGAGAGGCATTGGTTGAGTGAAAAAGAATTAAGATGATGTTCTTTCAGCAGTTTAGCCAGCACTCATGAATTGACTTAGGAAATGAAGATCACAAGTTCAGCAGCATTTGTCACCTTAGCCCAGTTCCTAATTAAACAACTTCAATGTTATAAAATCACAGTAAACTCAGACGTCCCACAGTTTTCAAGCACCACATGTGTGGTAAAACACAAGCATCAGACATAAGTAAATCTCAGCTTTCAAATCTTAGGAGTATTTTTCTAAAATATATATATATCTGAGTTCATTGGTAAGCCAAGGGCTGCTGAAATGCGTTTGGCAGTAGTCCCTACTGCCTCCAAAGGCAGCTGAACAAACAGCCCACAGCTCATACAGGAAGACAGGCCAATGGGGTAGGAGGGCAGGAGGGGACAGAGTGGTAGATTTGGTGTTGCAGCAGGATGGAGAAGTCCAGTGCTGCTCCTGTGGTTACACACTGCGAGTAGCTGTGCTGAGGAGCTGGTTGATCCTGCAGTTGGGGTGGTAGAGAAAGACCTTTCTAATTTTCCAGTATGCATTAAATGACCAACATGACTTTAAATAAACTTTACTTATAGCTTCATCTGTCTTAAAGAAAAACTCGATTTGGAAATTTGACCCTTAGGGCTCTTGGAAAGAAAGCTAAATTGGGGTGTTTTTCTTCATGGGGGAGAAAAAAGACCTATTGAACTGGTGGTGATTGCTGTTTTTCAGAGAAGGCTTTCCTGGGATAACATTATTACAGTGTGTCAATAATGTGGCATCACTTTGCTCCTTTACATCATCCATTTACTCTCTGTGATTCTACCACTTCAGCAAACACTTTCTCTGTAATTAAATTGCATTTAGATAGGAGGCTGACCACAGAGGCATTGTTGGCTGCACATGAAGGAAGTGTACACTAGACCAAATTATTTTTGAGTAGTAGAGTATACTGAGGCCACATCTGCAGCCTGCATTATTTTACAACCACTGTTAACAGAACCCTAACTACTGTATGAGCTGTGCTGCAGTCTGCAATGCTGTTATTAGGACCAGTGTTAGGAGCTGGAAAGCCAGATACAGGCAGTGGAGGGAGAGAGGACCAATTTGGGGAACTAGGAGGAAATTTTGTCCTTCAGTGTACACTGTAGCTCCCTAGTAGCAGCTGGCAAGAAGGTCAGGCAAACATTTTTGGTGTGGTAGCCTATAACACGATCATGGAAATATAGAATCATTTCAGTTGGAAAACACCATTAAGATCCTGGGGTCCAATCACTGATTTCACACTGCCAGGCCCACCACGAAGCCATGTCCCTCAGCACCTCAGCTACATGACTTTTAGGTATTTGCAGGGATGGGGGCTCTACCACCTCCCTGGGCAGCCTGTGCCAGTGTCTAACAACCCTCTCAGGGAAAAAGTTCTTCTTAATCCCCAATCTAAACCTCCCCTGGTGCAACTTGAGGCTCTTTCCTCTTGTCTTATTGCTCATTACTTGGGAGAAGAGACCAACCCCCACTTTGCTACAACCTCTGTCAGGGAGTTGTAGAGAGTGATCATGTCTCTCCTCAGCCTCCTCTTCTTCAGATTGAACACCCCCAGGTCCCTCAGCCACTCCCCATCAGACTTGTGCTCCAGACCCTTCCACAGCTCCAGTGCCTATCTGTGGACACAATCCAGCCCCTCAATGTCTCTCTTGGAGTGAGTGGTCCAAAATTTGGCAAGGGTGTCTTTCATAATTACTTTCTCCAGAGTTTAACATCACATTTTCCTTCAGTGTCTTTAGATACTGTGACTTGCAACAGTATTGGGTAAAGGCCAAGACAACACATTCTAGTGCAGGGTGCTGCGTTGAAGTAGTGACAGTCCAGCCTTGTCCCGCAGAGTGCACAGGGAGAGGATGGATGGATGGATGTGTGGTTTGTGTGAGCGCACTGGCAGCCATTTGCAGCAGCAGATAGATAACAAAAGTGTTTTTGAGTGTCACATGTCTGTGGAGAGCTTCTGTTTATTGATGCCACATTAAGACAAATTTCCCTTTCAATATATAGAAATTGGTTGAAGTAAACCATGACTGGATATGAAGGAGGTTTATGGAATCACGAAACAGTCTGAGTTGGAAGGGACCTTAAAAGATCATCTCATTGCAACCCTCCTGTCATGGGCAGGGACACCTTCCACCAGACCAAGTTGCTCCAAGCACCATCCAGCCTGGCCTGGAACACCGCCAGGGATGGGGCAGCCACAGCCACTCTGGGTAACCTGTACCAGGGCTTCACCACCCTCATAGGGAAAAACTGCTTCCTAGCATCCAACCTAAATGTAGCCTTTTTCAGTTTAGCTTCCCCACACCCCCTGCCACTGCTTTGAGAAAGATTATGTCAAGAATGAGAACATCAGGGAGATCATTTATGGGATCGAATACTAATTTGACTTCTGTTCACTTGTGATCTGGAAAGCAGTTAGATATTTCTGATGCTGTTGTACAGTTTTGTAGCCATCCTCTGTAGCAGTGATAGTTTGGACGTGGCATGCTTTCTGCTTACCTCTTTCTAGGATATTGCTTGATTCCTTTTTGCTGTTGAAGACTCTCATAAACATTTCTCCAGATTCTTTGCAATTAGCAGTCTCCAAAACGCTCTTCACTTAATACTTCATGTCCAACAACCACATTCCCTAGTTTTGATGCTTTCCTTCTTATTCATCCTTTCTATTAGGAGAAGCCATTTGTATCGGAAGCAGCTAGGAAGAAAGAGAGAGACTTGGTAGCCAAAGAAATTGAGAAATTTCAGGTCTCTATTCAGACTCTGTGCCAGAGTGCCCTTACACTTGGCAGGATCATGGATTACATCCAAGAAGACATGGATGCCATGAAGAATGAGTTGCAGATGTGGCGGCACGAGAACAGGCAGCACGCAGAAGCTCTACAGAAAGAGCAAAGGTGAGTATGGTCAGGGAAAGTTTGATTTAGCTCTCAAGACCTCTGGTTTGAGGAGAGGGGAGAGTTTTACTCTTTTTTCAAAGCACATTGTCATCAGCCATTTTTTTTTTTGTTTGAGAATATTTGTTGCCATCTCTTGTTTTTTGAAATGTTAAAGTCTTAATCTGAGATCAATTTCACATGATGTACATGACAGCAGAGATGCAAATGTTTGTGTGAAATAAGAGGGCTTGATTTCTTTTTCTCAGAAATACATAAGGACAATGGGGGAAGAGCTTAGTAAACGGAGCAGATTTGGAATCAGGACTAGGAGTGAATTCACACAATCTGCTCTCTTTGTGCCATTGAATTCAGCGTGTCCTTCAGTAGTGTTAGTTCTTGTTATCTGTACAAGGTTAAATAAAATCATTGGAAAGCCAGGAGAGTGAAGATGACGTGCATAGCAGAAATAAAGTCAAGCCTAAGAACAGTTTCTTGGGCCTTACTTGTCTCACCAGTGGGTCTTTATGCTCCCTGGAAACAGAACCCCCCTTCTAGCTGTGTGTTCTCTGATCTGAAACATGAGTGAGATGTCAATCTCTTTGGATTCACAGCCAGCGTAGGTAGATTTGCTGCTCCTTGAATTGATGAGCTTCATTCCTGCAGAAGCAAGTATAGGTGGTATTCTTAGCTAAGCCCTATCTTGGTAGGTAGCAGTGTGTTAAATGTTGGAAATTTACAGTTGCTGGCTTAGTCCGATGTCTGGGATGGGAATTAGGGCTTTGGTTCACATATGAAGTGGAATGATGTTAATTCCTTGCACTTACATAGCACCTTCTATCCCAAAACCTCAACAGGCTTTAGCATTTGGGTTGGCTTCAGAATGCACCACCCCTGCAGAGGGAAAGGAAACTGTTCAGCTTTATTTTATATTTGGAGAAACTGAGGCATCAACTCACCTTTACACCACACCTGTTGACAAGAGGCAGGGCTCCTCCAAGCATGTGCTTACTCCTGGCTCCACTTTGGCCCTGCCAAAGAAGGTGTTTATCCTTTGGCTGCGTTCTCAGCACAATGACTGTATGTGCTTCGCTGGTGTCCTATGTCCCCAGTGTTAAGGACAAGAGTGTCTCTTTGACAGTGGTGCAGGGGGAGAGCGGGGAGAGAAAAGAAGGAACTGCTCAGCTGAATTTGTTTGCAGATTTTTGTCAAACCACATTTTACAGTGGCCATTTGTTTTGTGCAAGACCACGGGCACGCTGTCATCCCTTCAGCAGAGCCCTCTGTTCACTTGCACGACTGCCACAGCAGATCCCAGTTCTTCACAGAGCTTCCTATAAGATCCTAATCAGATCAGCGTGGTATTAAAGCATGTCCAGCCCTTCAGGAAAGAATTACAGAGTATCAGACATGAAGAAGACAATGCTTCCCATATGTACTGGAATTCGGATGTGTATCTTTTGTTTTCTTTGCTTCTGTGAAAGACAATTGAAGGATCCCACTGGGGAGACATTAGAGCATTTTCCAATGATGCTTTTTGTGATTTATGCTAATGTGGTAGAAAGGAGGGGAAACAAAATGACTTTGAGATGTGGACTTGAGCTAATGCATCCTCCAAATGAGTGGGTAATTTGGAATGACAATATATGAGTTCAGTCTGTCATTCCCCTGGGTCTTCAGCCTTCCTGAAGATCAGCAATGCATTACGGAAGGGGCATGTTTTGTTTTACAGACAAGCAGCCCCGTTCACTTCAGACACCACATCAGTGTACTGGGTGTCTATTAGAATAAGATTTATTACATTTAGTGTAGGATTGCCAGCCCTTGTCAGCAGCTTCTGATGGGTCAGTTTTCATATACCTTGCATCTTCTCGGACATCTACCTGCTATAGCTTGGTGCTGCTGACAGCTGCTGGTGTCTTGCTGCTTTATTTTAGGAACTAGCTGGTGGCAGGCCAGCAACCCCCACAGCAGCTGTATTTGTGTCTTTCTGCTGTGTGCTTCTCTCCATTAAGCTCTTGTGGTGAGGCCTAGAGGGATGGCTGTTTCCATGTGTGTAGTGGTAGGACCCAGGGGTGCGTGTCCTTAGAATCATGGGATGCTTTGGGACAGAAGAGACTTTAAAGACCATCTTGTTCCAACTCCCTTCAGGATCACCTTCCACCAGACCAGGTTTCTCCAAGCCCCATCTCACTGGCCTTGAACACTTCCCAGAATAGAGCATCCACAACCTTTCTGATCCGTGTTGGGTTATATCCCAGAGTCAGGCTCTGCTTCATCCCTGGGTCAGGTGATTGCAGCTTCAGGCTGGGTAGAGTGGAAGAAGAGTTTGGATGCATGTGGGGTAGAATACCTGCAAAGCAGCTTTACCAGAATTTTAGCTGAAGCACAGTTTTAGCAGAAAAACTATATTAGCCAAGGAGTGACTGTACTGTTGAATTGTGGGTGCTCTCTCCTGAACAGTGTTCCTCTGTCCTTGTTGTTAGCTTTGCCTTTGTGCTTCTTATTCTAAACTTTCTTTCAGGAAGGGTGGATACAATTTAAATACTTTGCAGACTTTCGTGTATTGAATGTGCTTTCTTGCAGGCTTAAGTAACCCAAAGTAGCATAATTTTTCCAGTAACATTAAGCTCTTTGTGTCTCTTCCAGCATCACAGACAGTTCTATAGAACCATTAAAAGCTGATCTGGCTGAAATGGAACAGTTGATTAAAGACCAGCAAGACAAGATCTGTGCTGTAAAAGCTAATATTTTAAAGAATGAAGAAAAAATCCAGAGGATGGTTCTTAGCATAAACCTGTCTTCAAGGAGGTGAAGAAGAGAGGGAAAAAAAAAAAGCCTTGGGACTGACTGATATTCCTACCAAGTAAAAACTCAGATATGCCTCGTTTAGATATAAAATATTGAGGAACAAAAAATTATATTAAATTTCATTATTGCACTGATTTTGAGATGTTTATATTACCCAACTTGATTTATTTGTTTAGCTGTGACCACTTGTTACTGGACTGACCAGGTCTTCACAGCCCTCTAGCCCTCCTTGGCCTGCTGAGCACAGCCACTTCTCTCTACATCTCCTCATTCATGTTATTTCCACTGAGGTTACTTTTGAACAGCTGTCATGAAAATAGGTATTAAAGAATTATTTTATGCCCTCAAAATAAATGTTCCAAACACCTACAGGTCCAGAAAGTTCCTGGGTCATGTTTGTTATTAACAGGGAAAATTATCCACCAAATGGTGCCACAAGACTGAGGAGCAAAGCCCTGTGCAACTTGCAGTTCTTTGCACCATTACAGAGATGATGTCGTGTTTTCAGAGCCATCAGGAATCTTCTCAGGAACAATTGAAAATGTAATATGAGCATCTCCCTGTAAGGCAGCCGAAGTATTTTATCTGCACAGGTGTTAATTCCATTTTTATTGTGTATGTTCATTTGGAAAGGATTAATTTAAGTACCTGTTTCCTCTCAAATGCATGTTCCTGTAACGTTTTGAATGTGAGTCATTCCACAGATTTTTTAGTGAACTGCAGATGGCTGCACTGTTTTCCTGGTGACCTCTGGAGTGTACTGTGTGGTGGAGTCCAGCTTTACTTGTTCCTAAATCTGCAAAGCCTACTAACTAGACACAACTACACGATGCTGCACTGAGCACAGAAGGCTTTAGTTCCTGATTCTCTCAAGAGTTTTTGTAGCATGTGAGCACATCCCCTCCTCCCATGTTGTCTGGATTGTGTATGAAGTGCTAATGGGTTTTTTCCCCTTCTTTGATTGGCAAATATGTGGGTTTGTTTTAGTTTATTCTCTTGTTTTGTTCTGTTTTTTTTTTCTTCTTGCTTTCTTTTTCTGGTATCTAGACCTCAAAGTACCTACCAAAGGGATCATCACTAGATAGATTATGCAGTATGTTAAATACAGACATGTTAAAGGACAGATTGCTTTGCTGCATGGGGTTTTGGTGGGGGTGTGGGGGAAAGAGGTGTGAAGGAATAGTAGAAATATTCTGATCTCTTCTTAACAGTGTATGACACTGCAGTCTTTGCTTTTCAATTATCACTTCAGTCTTTTAATTTCAACATGTGATCCTAAGTGGTGAAGCAGTACTGTGAGCAAGGTCCAGGGAGGCAGGGCTCCTGCTGTGACCCAGCCTGGCATTGTCATCCTCTCCTGCTGCATGTCACATCTTGTCTCACCCAGGGCTGGAGCCTGTTGCTGTGTCCTGGCTCTCCTCACATGAAGGAAAAGGGGTTCAGGGTGTCCGCCAGAATCCATAGAGCTGATAGTGAGAGCCTGCATGGTCAATACACAACCTGGGAGCAGTTTGAATGCTCCTTTTCTCCTCCCATTAAATACCTGCATAAAAAAATATGGGAATTGGTTGCATTCCTTAGACTCCTGCTTAAATGATGTCTGACCCTGTGAGCCCCTGGTCCTTCAGAAATTTTGTTCCTGCAGCTGGAAGCCACCATTTCAAAGCACAGAGGTTTATACCAGCCTTTGTCACCCTCTCAATGCCTCTCCCAATCCCCTCTGCACCCACAGAGGGCTGTGCTGCTTCCAGGGCAGGGGGCTGGTGGGACAGCACTAACAGCTGACCCAGAGCAACATGTTTTGGGCATTCTCCAGGGACATGACGAGGCCCAGCTCTGCCCTGGCTTAAACAGGACTTAAATCTTGCCTTTCTCTTTTCCTTAGCTACTCCATTTCACAAAGTTCCCTTTGCCAGACACCCTCTCCTCATCACCCCGCAGCCAATGGGCACTGTGTGCTCCTCGCATGGTGGCATCCCTCTGTTCTTGCCTTAGTGGTGGCTGTCCCCTGGGTTGGGGTGGGAAGCCTATGGCTCTCCTAAACCTGGGGCTTGGAGGCACTGCTTTGGTTCCTGGGAGACCTCATGGATGACTTCTTGCATCTTTAGTGTTGGGCTTGGCAATATTAGGTTAGTGGTTGACCTTGACAATATTAAAGATCTTCTCCAATCAAAATTATTCTATGATTCTGTGATTTTTATGCACCCATTTTCTTACGCTTTCTGCATTAAACCCCAACTTAAACAGGACTCAGTGTTAGAGGTCAGTAACGTGTCTGACTGTCTCCTAGCTGTTGCTCTGGCTGGGTTTGTTTTGTTTCCCAGTATGATGGAACACAGTTAATGCCGTGGGCTTGAAATTTGATGTTAAAGGCAGGTTTAGGCTGCAGCACTGAATAGGCAAATAAACAGCTGTGACTGAGGAAGGGGAAAGGAGCCTCTCCAAAAATGGACAGAGAAGACTGTCTGTGCGCACACCTGCCCACGTCTCACTCGTGATGCCTTGCCTGTGCCTTGGGCATCGTTCTAGTGGGTGGTTTATTAGCAAGGGCGGCTTGGCTAGCACAGTGCTTTGGGACTTGAAACTAATGGAGCCTGATAGCTCTGGGAAGCAGGACTTGTATTTACCAATGTACCTGACATTCATCTCCTGTGCAGGTTGGGAGGTGACTGACAGCCTCTCTGAGTCAGTGCTTGGGGAATATTTCTCAGCTGAAAACTGAGGTGTTGGCAGGATGCCGAAACACAACAGGTAGTCAGTGAGGGACAGTGGTGGGATGAGAGGACCACCTCAGATCAGGAGGACTCCATTCTAGGGGCAGAGGAGTCTGGAAGGGCGTGATGGGGTGAGCTCAGAAATCTTCATCTGAGGATGTCAGTGAGTGCTCTGGGTGTTGCAGACTGATCCCTAGAGTGGAAATGAAAGAGGCTTAGTTGTGTGTTCAGTGGTGCAGAGAAAGGGAAGCATGGAGGGTTGAGAAGTGTGAAATGAGACTTGGGATGGAGTTTAGGTACCAGAGGGTACAACTATGGTCATGAGCAACCCCCACTCACCTAGAACCTCACCCTTCAGTTCCAGAACCACCAGTGCCAGATGTCCCACTTCCAGAAACACTGACCATCTAAGCTGCTTCTAGATTCAGCCTATTTCTTGTGGAGTCTCCTTCCTTGGAGGTCTTCAAGACCCACCTGGACATGTTCCTATGCCACCTGATCTAGGTGAACCTGCTTCTGCAGGGGGGTTGGACTAGATGATCTCTAAAGGTCCCTAAAGGGCACTTCCTACCCCTTGTCCTGTCACTGGCCACCTCAGAAAAAAGACTGGCCTCATCCTCTCGACACCATCTTTTAGGTATTTACAAGTATTGATAAGGTCTCAGTCTTCTCCAGGCCGAATAGCTCCAGATCTCACAGCCTTTCCTTATCAGAGAGATGCTCCAGACCCTAATTATCCTCAGAAGCTTGGGCAAAAAGAACACCAATGTCACCTTTTTTTTTCTTGAAATCTGAAATTCCTGGTAACATTTATGCCACCCAGGTCATATCACCTCCAGCACAGCCATGATGCCATGTCCCTGCGCCCAGGGTTCTCCAGTCACTGAGCATGAGTGGCTGCTCTAGCTGCAGCTCCCTCTGCTCTAGCTCAGTGACAGTGGTCATCAGGGGAGCAGATGGAAACTACTTCTGCTCTCTAAGCCAGGAGGAGAGAAAAAAGAACATGTTTTCTTTAGAGCCTGGCTTGCTGGAATTTGCTGTATTCAGTTTCTTCCTCCATGAAGCTAGAATAGTTCAGAGACCTCGGAGATGGTCTCCTGCTGTTAGGTTACCTCCCAGAGCACATCTTGGAACATAAAGGCAAAATGCTCTTTAAATACTTTAAAATTGCAGAGCTCTATCAATATTTCAGCGTCAGCAGAGAAAAGCTTCGCATTTTTAAGCCATACAGCCCCTGTCTGATTTTGGGGGATACAGTTCATTGAATCACAGAACCACAGAATCTTAATGGTTGGAAGGGACCTTGAAAGATCATCTAGTCCAACCCCCCTGTCAGAGCAGGACGACCTAGAGTAGGTCACACAGGAACTTGTCTACAATGGGTTTTGAACATCTCCAGAGAAGGAGACTCCTCAATCCATCTGGGCATTCCAGTGCTCCCTCACCCTCACAGTGAAGAAGTTTTTCATTATGTTTCTTTGGAATCTCTTCTTTTCCAGCTTATACCCATTGCCCCTTGTCATATCATTGCCATTACTGAGAACAGCCTGGCTCTATCCCCCTGATACCCGTCCTTTACAGATTTGTAGACATTAATGAGGTCACCACTCAGTCTCCTCCAAGCTAAAGAGCTTCAGCTCCCTTAGCCTTTCATCATAAGGGAGATGCTTCACTCCATCATCACAAGATGGCCCTGCACTGAACTCCCTGTAGCAGCTCCTTGTCCTTCTTGAACTGAGGGGCCCAGAACTGGACACTATTTGAGATGTGGTCTCACGAGAGCAGAGTAGAGGGGGAGAAGAACCTCTCTCAACCTGCTACCCACAGCCCTTCTAATACACCCCAGAATGCCATTGGCCTTCTTGGCCCAGGGGCACATTGCTGGCTCATGGGCATCCTGCTGTCCATCAGGATCCTCAGGTCCCTTTCCCCTACACTGCTCTCTTAAGAGTTTGTTCCCCAGCCTGTACTGGTACCTGGGGTTATTCTTTCCCAGGTGCAAGACTCTACACTTGCCCTTGTGGAATTTCATTAGGTTTCTCCCCACTCAACTCTCCAGCCTGTCCAGATCTTGTTGAATGTCAGCACAGCCTTCTGGTGTGTCAGCCACTCCCCTCAGTTTAGTTTCATCAGCAAACTTGCTGACATAGCCCTCTGTTCCCTCATTGAGGTCATTAGAGAATATATTGAACAGTACCAGTCCCAGCACTGACCCCTGAGGGACTCCACTAGATACAGGCCTCCAACTAGACCTTGCCCCATTGATCACCGCTCTACCTGAGAGTTAACAGTCCACCTCACTACCTGATCATCCAGCCCACACTTTCTCAGTTTTGCTGTGAGGATATTGTGGGAGACAGTGCCAAATGCTTTACTGAAATCAAGATAAACCATATCCACTGCACTACACCATCTGTCCACCTGGTTACAGCTTCATAAAAGACTACCAGGTTGGTCAAACATGACTTCACTCTGGTAAAACCATGTTGACTGTTCCCAATGACCTTCTTGTCCTTTAAATGCCGGCAGACAGCACCCAGGGTAAGTTGTCCTGTCACCTTTCCAGGGTGGAGGTGAGGCTGACCAGTCTGTAGTTAACCAGCTCCTCCTTCTTACCCTTTTTGAAGGCTGGAGTGACATTTACCTTCCTCAAGTCCTCAGGCACCTCTCCTGTTCTCCATGAATTACTGAAGATGATGGAGAGTGGTTTAGCAATGACATCCTCCAGCTCCCTCAGCACCTGTGGGTGCATCCCATTGAGGCCCATGGATTTATGTACATCCAGATTGCTCAACTGATCCTTAACCCAGTCCTCAACAACCAAACAAAAATCCTCCTTTAACCTGATTTTCTCTGGAGTCTAACTCTACCTTCTCTATATCCTCTGTCACCAGGGCACCCCCCTCATTCAACAGTGGGCCTACATTGCCTCTAGTGTTAGTGTTGTCTGCAATGTATTTGGAGAAGCCCTTTTTGTTGGCTGTGTCCTCCCTTGCAAGGCACAACTCCAATGTGGCTTTATCTTTCCTAGTTGCCTCCCTACATCTTCTAAAGACAGCCTTATTTTCATTCCAAGGGGCCATCCCTTCCTTCCATGGTCTATAGACTCTCTTTTTCCACTTGAGTTTGGCCAAAAGCTCCCTGTTTAACCATGCAGGTCTCCTGGCTCCCTTTCTTGATTTCCTACCCACTGGCAGCTCCCAAGCAGTTTTTCTTTAAAGATCAAAAAGCCTTAGGTTTTGTTCTATTTTTCCAAAGCACCTTGGATCCATCCACTGATGCAGTCATCACAGCCTAACATTGTGGAAGAGGATGGCAGGACTGTAGCTGCATAAAGCCCAGCAACTGCAGGACTGCTTGAGTGTTTCAAGGGCTTTTGGGAATGCTTCCTTCTCTCCAGGAGACTCCTAGCTATGGAGAAATCCTCAGCTCTCAGAGAGCCTCAGGCATGTCCCACAAGGCCCAGATAGCTGCCTGCAACTCCAAGGCACACCTCTTCCAAAATGCTTCCTACCATGTTTTGTGAGAAAATATCAAGAAATAATGTTTCCGTTTTCCAGAGAGAAATTTAATTAGAAGGAATTAAAAGGTATAGTTTATAGTTTAATTTAATGTGATGAAAAAAGGATTAACTCTTTCCCTCTCTTATCCAAATCCCACCTGAGACGATGGCAGCCTGGCCTCTGATTGCAGCTGACAGCCACAAAAGGGAAATGCTTACCAAGAAGGAAAGGGAGAGAAATTCCACCCCAGATTTATGACTTGTGAAGCAGTGGTTGCATGGGTCAGCCTTATTTCATGTTGTGCTAGGTCCCACAGGCTTGACTTTGTTGTGTGCTAAGGAATGGGCTGAAAAAGGATTTTTTTTGGCTGCTTTTGCAGGTCACTTGTGTACTCAGGTGCTATTTTTGACCAGTGAGGCTCTT
This sequence comes from Urocolius indicus, assembly GCA_013401255.1. NCBI lineage: Eukaryota > Metazoa > Chordata > Aves > Coliiformes > Coliidae > Urocolius > Urocolius indicus. The sequence continues at coordinate 262,716 of WBNH01010567.1, read as the reverse complement.
AGTTGTGTGTTCATGGCGAAGTGTGTGTTAAGCCATGCTGGGAGCATGAGCTTGTCCCTGCAAGGTGGGATTTTCCACTCAGGCAGTTTCCCCATTTTTAACAAATTTTTGTCTAGTGATAGTGATTAGGAGCATCAGGCAGAGTTGAATGGGAAGAGTCTGGCACCAGGGCCATTGGCATCATTGGCAAGTTTTGGTGTGCAGGACCTGGTGGTCCCAGCTCCAGCACTTCTCTATCACAAAATGTCCTAAGCTGCTGGGGCAAAGAATGCAGATGTGGTTTTTTTTTTTTCCATCAGGACCTGTCAGCCTCGTGATGCAGCCCATGTGAGGGAGCTTCCTGCACACTCCCAGCCTCTGTGGTTTTGCCCTGAAATGACCTCTGAGGAATCCTTGAGCATTTCAGGACTTCAGCAGAACCAGGAAGACTCCTAGTGTCACTCAGAATAGTTGTGATGGTGATTTTTGATTATGCCATTTATTGTGCTCTGAGGCAAGAGGTGGGGATGGCACTGGCACAGGCTGCCCAAGGAGTTTATGGAGTCTCCTTCTTGGAGGTCTTCAAGACCCGCCTGGACATGTTCCTATGCCACCTGATCTAGGTGAACCTGCTTCTGCAGGGGAGTTGGACTAGATGATCCCTAAAGGTCCCTTCCAACCCTACCATTCTATGACTCTGAGGCAGCTGTGCTGTGAGGTGGCTTATGGAATCCTCTCCTGTGGCCTTATCTCTGCAGCAAGGAGTAAGCTGATTACTGGAGCTGAGACCAGAATGGAGCTTACCTCCTCCATTTATTGGAAATTTGGGAATCAACATGGCAGGATCCAAAAGGGTCATCCAGGAGGTACCTGAGGAGAGACCAAATGACCCAGTGGTCCTAGAAAGCCTCAAATCCTGCCACAGTGTCTGCATTTGTGCAAATCTGCAAATGTGCTGAAGCAGTTTGATGCATCAGAGCTACTCAGGGTAGATGAAGGTGCCCAGACATTGCCTGTCCTTGTACCTCACCCGTAGTGCCACATGGGCAATGAATCATGGGACATGCAATGAAGTGCAGATGCCACCTTTGAAAATGCATAGGGCCCAGGAGGACAGGGACTGCATTTGGTCTCACTCTGCCCTGTGCTGGACATGATGGAGAAGCCAGTGGTGCTGTGGAAACACCATCCTCCACCTTTCAGGGAAAGTAGCACCTGAACACGTATGGATGACAGCCTGCTCCTTGAAGCCAGGGAGAAAACATGCATTCTACAGATGAGTCTCCTCATGAATGTCTTTTTCAGGCTTTTGAAGAACTTCACATTTCTTTCAAAGAAAAGCGTTGGTGTATTTTTTTGTTGATCTTTCCCTGTATGTGGAAAGGCCAGATGATTTCTACCCTTTTCAGTACTGGAAGTACTTCCAGATGTGCTGTCTCTGCAAAGGGCCAGGACAGGGCTGGTGTTAACTGCTGTCCGTCCCATACTCTGCAGGTGATGAGCATCCAGATAATGCCAAAGTTGTGGCCTCCTTGTGTATGGAGCATTGCCTAGGTAACTCCCTTCTACAGACCTGCGCATCTGACTTGTAGAAGAACCCATGAACCCACAGGCCCATGGCTGCATGCTGAGGCTCAGTGCTTTTCTGAGGGATGTGGAGACACACAAACAGGGTCAGGCATTGGGCTGCAGGAGCAGGGTGGGCCTGGGGATCGCACCAAGGATCGCTGGCCATTGCTTTCCTGCAGGATGGGCAGCTGTGGAGGTACTCTGCTCTCTCCTCCCTCCCAAGAGAATGGTGTAGAGGCAACAGCCAAAACAAATCTGCCCCCTGGGGGTCCATTGTACCCATCTTTACTGCAAGGTCTGTTAAAGGTGAGTAGCACAAATAATACAGAGAAAGAAATTTATGTAGGAGAAGCTACTGAAATCCCTAAAATAACAGATACAAACCAAAAGTTGAAGCAATCAGAAGTGATTTTGTATTCCTGAGCAAAGCAGATACAGCCTGCATGCCCAGGGGATACCAGGATGTGTCTTCTCTCTGTCTCCTGCTGAACATTGAGCATTTTGGGAGGTCTCATGCTGCAGTGCTGTGGAAGGGAATGACCCTTGTTCTCCATCCAGTGTGATTGCTTTGTTTGAAAGGCTAATTATGGGTGTAAGTTTCTCCTGCTCCAAAAGGCCAGAAGAGCTCATTCCAGATAACTAGGATATAAACTGAAAGGGCTTCTATTGATTTAATGAAATGAGTATATTTTAGCAGAGTTCCTTTTGTATCAGAAGACTGACTTGGTCTGAAAGGAAATGGATGTGAAGTGGTACAGGTGAGTGGTGTATGGGAGCTGCAGTGTATCTCTGGGCTGACAGCCTAGCCACAGAGACCGTTTTCTGGCTAACAGCTGTGTATCAGATTAGGCTGGTTGCAGAAGATGCTTAATTGCTCCTGTGCTTTCAGGTTTCTCTGCTTTTTGGAACAGCATGTGCTGATGCTGGAGACAGATGTCATCTGTGCTCAAGAGGAGCTGGGGATACACAGCATACTGCAGTGCTGTCTGGAAAGGAGAAGCTGTTTGGGTAAGATGCAGTTGCTCTGAGCAGGCGGTTCCAAGCAGGTCTGGCTTTAACCTTGAGAGAGAGAAAAGAAGCCTTTCTGTCCAATTCAAATAGTCTTGGCAGTACTTCCAATGCATGTTATAAACCTGGAAGTAGCGTCAACCTGATGTAGCTACTGAGTCAGCATCAGTGCATGGAGTGTAGGAAGGGACAGGTAAGAATTGCCGCTGGTGGACTGTGAGCAGCTGGAACACATTGATGCTGGGACTTATCAAGTCCTCATAATAGCAGACAAGCTTTTTCTTTTTCACTAGAGAGATGGCAGCAGGAAGAGCCCGAGATGCTTCTCTTCACAATACCCAAGTTACTCTGTTGACCATCACAGATGTCTGTGCTGCCGTTGTCATTCTAATGCTAGATGGGAAAGAAATGAGAGTGCTGTTTCCATGGTTCTCAACTACTATATCTAAGGATGTATAAAGAATGTCTCCTCCAACATCTTGAGGAATCTTGTGAATCTGATGGACATCAGAAAAATGACATTAGTGAAGTGTGTTTGAAACAGACAGTGTCACCAAGGCACTCATGATTAAATGCATGTATAAAGGTGTATATAAATGGTATTGTGGGGACAAAGGGAACTAGTGACCTAGTGACTAGCTCTTCCTGGGACATGCAGCTTGATAATAGCAGAAAGTTTTATTTGTTGTAGTCACACAAAGTGTTTTACTCAGGCTTCTTGTTGCTCCTTGCAGAGCAGAAGCTGCAAAAAGGTACCTCTCTGTCCCAACAGTCTAAGTCTTCAACAACCAACCATGAGTTCAAACAAAAATGTCCTGACAGGAGAGCAAAGAGATAGCTGTTTTGGAGTGTGCACCAAGAGATCTTTATTTAAAGTAATTCTGGATGCAGGGAAGCTCCTGAGCAGAGAAAAGTCAGAGGAGATTTTCCAGTAGTGACAGGTTTTCAGTGTGATGAAGTTGTGGCAATCACTATGCACAGGTGGATGGGTGGGACAAGGCCAGAAATGCTCCCTTGATTCCCCTGATGTCTTCATCATCTCTGATGGGATGCTAGTGGCTGCAGGGGCAACTCACCTGAGAAGCAGCTCATGCTGGAGACCAGCCCTGGAGCCAGGAGGAATTCATGGGCCACCCAACGTTTACTGTTCATAGGCAGCCCTGTGCCGATCAGGTAGCCTGTGAGAAAGGGAAGGTGTTTTAGTGCTCCCTGGCTCTCAGCCTTTCATTCCTCTCCACAGAAGTGTCAAGAAAGGGCTGATTTTATGTTTAACTCCATTAGATAGAGGGCTGTAAACTCAGCCCACATTAATAGGATACTTGTCTTTTGGAGCCAAAGTGGAGGTGAGAGACCAGGGTCTTTCACAGCTAAATACTGTTCTATTGTGCTGCATTTTATGCCTGCTGGTAGGAGCAACCAGAAGCGGTGTGGGAATGTGGGTTAAATGTGTTATTTCGTTAAAATATCACTTTCTCAAGTATCATGTGCTGTATTTGCATGCGGCTGCGGGCTCTCAGTATGTGGCTGTGGAGAGCGACTGAAACACAGGACCACCCGAAGGCATCCATCTGCTTCCAAAGCATTGCAGTGGAGGGGGACAGCCCACCATGGAAGGTGCCTGTGAACTTCTGCTGGTCTTGGCATCTGCATCTGCTGCCACCCGGGCTGGCTTAGCTGGAGGTTGGGCTGTTTGGGGAAGGCACTGGAAGATGCAGAATAGAGTGTGTCTCCACCGTGGGAGAAAAGTGAGCTTGGAGAGGGAATGAATCCCTCCAGAAGAGGTAAAGTCTTTTCCAGGTTGGTGTAGGTGGGATGACTCGATGGTCACACAGGTCTGGGTCCCAGTCACCTGCTGGTGCTTCTACCTAAGAAGAGTTAGGGGAGTGAGAGGTTTCAGCGCACTGTTAAAAGCAACAACATTTGCTTATGTCAGTTTATTAAGCGCAGATTTCAGTACCCAATTGAAGCTGAACTTTGCTAAGAAAGGAGAGGGGGTTTTGTGAGGTGTCTAACACCCACTGGAACTCACTGCCACCTCACTCCCAGAGCCTGGCGAGGAAATCTGTCCTTAATCATTTTGTGCAAGTTCAAAGTGCCCTTTCTCATGTCAAATATTTAATTTGTGGTCCTACCACACCTTTACCTCTTGCTGTGGCTCCCATTCCTTCACATACTATCAATACTTGCTCTGGCCATCTCCAGAAGCCCGTCTCTCTTGTGCTCATCATCAAACTGTAGCCACACTTGACTGGAAAAGCTACAGGTGAAGCAGGTCAACCACAGACGCATCTGCTTGGTGATCTGCTTTACCTGGGTGGTAAAACCATGAGAACACTGGGAGGCTGCTAGAGTTGTTTAATAAATTGTCCTCTTTTCAGCTGTATCTTCTTGAAAGCTTTGGGAGATGGAAATGAAGCATCCCAAGAGTGTTTCCAGCAGGGCTTAACCAATGTGGGGATATATGTTTATATGCGATCAGCTCTGGCTGGAGTTAGTTGCCTTAGAGGTCTTAAGTGTTGGGTATGGCCTTTATCTGGCTAAGAACATCACCGTCTCTGCAGACATGCAAAAACAGGCAGCCAAATTTCAGGCTTTGGAGGAGCAGCTTATTAATGGGCTCACAAGGAGGGATGCCTGAGGTGGGCCTATGCCATCCGTAGAAAAGTGCAAAACAGGTTGTGCAATGGTCACTGTCTCCCTTGGCAGAAAAGAGATCTGAAACAGCAGGCTTGTGTGAAAGGGTGAAAGGGTGATGGAGCTGCTGTTGAATCAAAGAACTGTGTCAGCGTGTCATCTAGGTGAGTTTCTAAGCTGCCTCCTGGTTGCTAACAGCTAGGGCAGGGCAGAGGCCTTGTGCATCTTGTAGGCATATTGGAGGAAGGGTGGCTGCCCCAGTGAGCTTTAGATTTGAAGAAAAGATGGTCTTATGGTTGTCCTGGGACACAGGAGCCTTGCAGGTAGTTCTTTGCTGTATCTCAGCCTTAGTTCATGATCTGGAAATGTTTCTGCCTTGCAGTTCTGATCCAATGGGATCTCTTTCTTCCCCAGTGGAAGAAAAACTTGCGCTGCCAGTAATGAATCTGTGGGGGTGATGAGCTCCAGCACAGCTTTTACAGGGCATGGGGAGCAAAATGTTGTTGAAGCTAAATCTCTTCTTTGGGCTCAGGCCTGTGCTCTTTGCCCTGTCTGGGTCCCTGGGAGTGGCTTTGGACCAGTGTGCTACAGTGACAGGAACAGGGACAGATTCAAATGAGATAAGCAATATGTTATCTTCAACACTGAGGAGAACAGAAACAGCTCAGGGAAGATGAGACAACATTTCTGGAGCAATATAAGGTTTTTTCAAACAATTTCCTGATTACTTTAACTGCTTGATCTTACAGCTTTATTGCCCTGGTGTTGTTTCATTTCATTTCATTTCATTTCATTTCATTTCATTTCATTTCATTAGACATCACGAAGAGCAGAGAAAGAAAACTACAAGAAAAATCTGGGATGTATTTTACAAGCTGTTCTGTCTTCTTCAACAGACCCCATCAACCCTTTGAACCACAGCTGCTCAGATAGCTGAGGTTGCTGGAGAGGCTCCTACTGACCTCAGGAGGCTTTGAATCCAGCCATCGTTAATGATGTGCTTACAAGCATGACCCAAAGCCCATTGTGGTGATAAAGCTGCCACTGGCTCCAGGAAAGGCTGGGCCACAGCCTGGCTGTGCACTCTTGTGGGAGAGGACCTGCCCTCATAACACCTTCACTACTGGATGCTCTGCAAGCTTACAGAGCTGCATCAGCTGCTGCTGTCTGACCGAAGGGAAGGAGAGGCACCTCCTTTGGAAGTCTTGGGGGAATCGGGACTTTCAGCCCATGACTGGGCTCCAGTCGTCTTCTCAGAGTGTTTGAGGCAGCTCCCAAACATCACAGTTTCCCTTTGAGCTCCACAACGAGAAGTGTGGTTAGAAGATTTTTTTGAATCTTTGTTTGAAAGTTTCTTGCCTGTAGCCAAGAGCAGAAATGTGGAATGGATTGGGATGAAACTTTTTTTCTTCTTTGGAGATTTTATTTAAAGAGGAAAAAAAATAGTGCCTTGGGCAAGAGCTGAAGCATGGAAAATTTTATCCCAAAAGGTGGATGTTTTGTGAAATGATGAGTTTGCAAAATCAGATGGTTAAACTGAAATGGTTTTATATATTTCAGTGGAGAGGGTGCTACCAAAACCGTCATAAATGCTGGAGTGAATTCTTCTTGAAAGGCAGAGGTAGAAGAACAGGCCATCAGCAAGTAATCCGAACTAGTACTAAACCCACAGGTGGCTGCAAAGCTGGTGGAGAAGCCAAACAAAATGAGAGGAGGCTTTCTGGAAGATCAACAAGGAAGCCAAGTCCAGGCCTGAGCTTTGGGATTCACACTCAGCCTCAGAAAGTATACCCTGGTGACTGGTATCTGACTGGGACAACTTTTACTTCCAGCACCTGATCCAAAACCACTCCAGTCAATGGCAAGCACTCTGCAAACTTTGCCAAGTGTTGCATCAGAACCTTAAAGGTGCAGCCAGGAGGAAAAACATACCATGCTGCAGCATGAGGCACAGTGGAGCAAAGGCTGGTGCTACGTGAGAGCTGCAACCATGCTGTACACACTGTGAAAAAGTGTGTGTACTGGTGACAGTGAAAGTATGGTCCTGGGGAGGAGAAAGTCATGGCATGTTGGAGGTCTGCAGCTGTGAATGATGAGGAGGGAAAGAATTAGAGCTGGTGTTGGTGTCACTACAGCTAAAGAGCTAATTACATCAAGTACCTAGGTGCACGAGGTGCTTCATAAACACATGGCAAGAGAGGGACCCTGTCTGTGCTGATCTTGGGCAGCACAAAGAGAGGCAGCAGTGCTTTTTCAGCTGCCTGCCTGGTTTCTACTGAGCACAATGTGTGGCGCTCAGTGTGTCCTCCCTGCAATAGACTGTTCCTGCTGAAGCCTGAGGACTGAGAAATGCATTTTCTGGATAGATTAAGTTAAAATAAGTAAGAAAATATATTTGCTTGTTCATTAAGCTGAATGATCTGTGAGTGAAAGTCCCTTTTCACTGAATGAACATGTCTACATGTGTGTGTACATGCTCTAAAAGACTCCTTTGCAGAAATGCAGGACTCCCTGCAGCATGCCTCAAGTAACCCAGCTCACCCCAGCATTTAGCCACAGAACCCCACCAAGAAAATGTGTCATGGGAAGTGCTCACCTTCCTGCAGACCTGATGAAGTTCAGCAAGCACCTGCCAGGGAGGGAGACACTGCTTCTAGTCCCCTGACTTCCCTGGATTCAGCCTTGTCCTCCTGAGGTCTTCTGAGAGGACCAGGAAGACAGCAGTGGAGGCAGCGGTGCTCCAGCTCAGTGCCTCGTGCCCAGTGTCATTATTAATATGTGCTGGTGTACTGCTTTTAGGCTCTCTGGGTCACTAGGAATGAGCTTATTTCTGTCATGCTACTAAAATGTAAGTGTGATTATGAAGTGTTATGATGTACAGTCTGCAGAGTTTTACAGCTGTGTCCTAAAGGGCTCATAACAAGAAAAAAAAAAAGGTAGGAGGGACTTAAACTGGAAGCTAGGAGTATAGTCAAATTAAAGAGTACAATGGCAATGCTAATGAAAACACCTCAAAGAGAAAGGGGGAAGGAAATGACCCAACTCCCAGCTCTGCCACAGGAAGGTTATTGCCCGAGGACAAATCAAGGGAGAGAGGCAAACCAGAGTCTGGAGACACTCACTTGGGCAATGGGACATAAAGCCTCAATGCCTGCTCTCTTCCCTGCAGCAGAGCAGGTGTGTACCTGTGCCTTGTAAGCAGAGCCAGGAGATGCATACCAGCCATAGAGAGTTTGCCTGTTGCCTGAACGCTTTGGTGAATGGGAGCCATTAAAGCAGACTTCAAGACCTTTGGGTCTTGAACTACTGCAACTATTTACAACAGTCAGCATCATAACAGTACACAGATAAGATCACAACCGCGGTATTCACGCCAATTGAGTTGGGAGTTTGGTGAGTTGATGCTTTCTGATCATAGCCATAACTTCAGCACCTGCTGTGCTGAAGGTGAAGCCTTTACAGATGACATTGAGTCCACTCTCCAGCTTTTCTTAGAGATAAGTAGGTGTGGATGAGACTTTTGGCTATGATGCCACTCATCTGGACATCTGGATTACACAGCTCAGTCCAGGTCTGTCCAAAATACAGATAAATTTAGACCAACCATCAAGTCTTGCCAAAGACTTGCAGATCAAAGCAATGAGAGTACTAGCATGGGAACACAATAATATTCACTACATTGGCTTCCTCTCCAGTTCTGCTACAGACGCCTGTCAATGTGGAACAGGTAATCTCCCTTCCATTGCCGTGATTTACAAGGCTAGCAACTCACAGCACCATCTCTGTGCCTTGTTTGCAATGATGGAGCTGGTGCCAACAGAGATCAATTGTAATGATAGAGAAGAATTACCAGGGGCTAAAACTTACTTTTTCTGCATCTGTTGGAGAACAGCTTTCTTATCTGATCTGTTACATCTGTCTTACTGCTCCTGTGTCATTGGTTTACAGCGCTCCTGGCTTATTTGGTATCTGGCAGTGTGAAATGCCTCACAATGTTTCGTGGCACTGAAAGACTCACTTTCCCAGAAGTAAAGAATGGTCTTAAACCAGACTAATTTTTGGTACCACTAATGTACTATCTAGAGTCAACACTGAAAATATTCCTTCACCAAAACAAGTAAGTAACCAAGATAGGCTTTTATAGCTGGCAAAGCTGATCCACTGTACTCTGCATATGGGAAAGCTAAGTTCTCTGTATTTTTTTTTCCCACATCTGAAATGTCTCAAACCCTTTCCTCTGTGTTCTGGAAGGATGTAATTTTCAAGGTGGTGAAATACCTTAGCAGCAGGAGCTGAATAAGCTTAGAGAGCTATGATCACATCCACTTGCAAGAACCCGATCAACATTTGCTTCTTCAGGAGAAAGAGGAGAGGAGAGAAAGAGGACATTTCTGACAAAGGGTCTGGCAACATAGCATGATTGGAAGGCATGATTGGAGGGCAGGCAGTGCTCAATCAGCCCAAGGCAATTACGACCTTATTAGGATAACTATTACAATCAGAAACTATCAGTCATTCTTCAAGGACCATGCACAAACCCAGTCTATGCTTCCAGCAGTACAGCTGGTCAGTCTTCTGGAGCCCAGAGCCTGGAAAGGACAATCAGCTCTTCCCTTGTTTAATGTGAGTCTATTTGTGCATCACCTGCTACTACTCCATGTCCTAAGGTGTCTCCTTTGCTGCAACACGGAGATCCAGGTGCCCAGCAGCAGCCCCTGTTTTAAGCCTCCTGGAAGAAAACTAAGTGCAAAACTGCACATGAAGGTAGAGAGGGTCATGCTTGTTCTGTCCTAGAAATCCCTCACTGTCAAGGGGCCACTCTGTAGTGTCCAATTCCTTGTCATTACCTACAGGAAAAGCTGCCTTTGCCTTCCTTTGGCTTTCTGAGAAGCTGGACACTTTTCTTAGGTGAGAAAACATGCTCTCCTCTCCCAGGTGACCTGGTGCAACCTCTCAGACCAGTGCCTAGCAGATGTAGGGCAGAGAAAGGCTTTCCAAGCGGGACATTACGGAGCCTTTTCACTAGGATGCTGGGGTAGGTCTGCTCTCCATGATGATGAGGCATAGGACAAAATCTAAAGCAGGATGAGAGAAGTGCTATCAAGTGATTTATCACAGAAGAAATAACTGATTTGCAGGCTCCAACAGTAGGGACCTAACATGTTTTCCATCTCGTCAAAGTCAAAGCTGCCGAAGCTCTGTGATTCTGTATGACCAGATCCACAAGCAAAAGCTCCAGACAGAGACAGGTTTGTGGCAAATGGGGAGAAGCCTTTGTTCAGCCACGCACAGGAACGTGGACTCTTACTTGGCAATTAAACATTTGCTGATTGCTAACTGCCCAAGGTCAGGATGAAGTTAGAAGGTGAAACCGTAGGTGCAAGCTCCAGAAATGAGGACTTTAAGGGTGACAAAGCAGCTGTTGGCTGAAGTTTCCAGCCAACATGTCTCTGATGCTTCCTAGGGGAAAGACATAAACACTCGAGTCTGACCAAAAGCCCCTCCTGGAAGATACATTTCCTGGGAACTCTCACTTTGATGGCTGTGAAATCCATAAAGCTTTTCTTCTCATAGCTGGGAAAACACAGTCAAGCTCCTATGGGGCAGTCCTGGGTTAAATAAATGATGGCAAAAATAACTCACAAACATAACAACAACATGGGCACATAAATCAACATCTGGAGTGCCCGTTAAGGTAAGGTGCCTCCCTTTGCGGGGGGATGTCTGTGAAGGAGTCATTCCACTAGGGAAATCCCGTTGAGGAGGAGAAGGCAAGGTCCCATCAAGTTATATAACTCACAGTCCATCTGCAGTTTCATTTCAGAAGAGATACATGGATTTAACGCAGCTGTCAGCAGCATTCTTCAGGTCACACTGCTGCATAAAAGAGAGTGTTAGAAACTGGGACTTAAACTAAACAGATTTCCTATAGGAAACACACACAAAATTACATTGCTCCTAAAGTTACATTTATAGGCATTTTTCCCTGAGAAATATTTCTCCCTAGAAAAATAAATTCACAGGATGTAATTAAAACAGTTATATGTGTACAGTGGAATGGCCCCCTTTAAGTGCTTCACCAAACGCACCACAAAATAAAGGAATGAAAGACAGCTTTGTTTAAATCTATTAATAACAATATGTATTATTTATAAAATGAGACACTTCTGTTAGTTTATGGTTACGAAAATAGCCTTTAATAAGGCTGAGACTGGAGCATTCAGCTTTTCGGTTCTGTGCTGTTAGAAGGGCTTTGAAAATCTACCATAATCTACTTCTCTTACTTGACAAACTCTGACCTGATAAAGGCAGTGAGTATCAGATTCAATACCCCATGGATTCTGGTAATAACCAGGTGCTGATGACTGGGTTGTTGTGGTTTGTGGGTTTTTTTTGTTGTTGTTGTTTTGGGTTTTTTTTGCTTTTCTTGACATTTTCTTTGTTTTTAGCCTTTGTTTAAAGAAAAAGAAGTGGTAGCTGTATTACAGTTTAATTTTCACACTGTGAGGAAGAAAGCCTTAAGAGATTTGTACGAATCAGTCTCTGCATATGACAGAGCACTGGTGCTCACAAATCTGCCCAGGATAATTCAGGATAATAATTCTCCCTGCCTCCCCTGCAATGCCCCAGTCCAGCAGTGTGCGGCCAATCTACTCACCCAGCTGTGCAATGTGCCTCAGCTACACCACCCCTTTTCTGCCTGGAAAAGGATCCTCAGAGTGTGGAGACGTTGCGGCCTGATACCAAGCAGGGTATATTTTTTTCCTCGTTTGATTTCCTGCTTTTGGAGAAGCTTTGCGAAGCCATGGGTAGGGATGGCAGCCTGCTCCAGCAATATTTATATCCCAGCTAAAATACTCAAGAGGCTATTATGTCCTTCCTTCCTACTTTTGGCAATAGAAGGACAGCATAAGGTGACACTCATGACCTAAGGAAGGGATGCTGGTGTTCTGAGAAGTGGGCTGAGATGGTCTGGCATGCTGGAAATGCTTCCTGTGTTGTGCCATCTCGTGGTGCTGCCCACTGACTCCTGCAGCTCTTGCAGACTCGGTGCAGGTGGGCAGAGGGTCATCACTGTCACTTCAGGGAGGGCCCAGGGAAGGACAGCAGGGTGACATTTCTAATGTATCTCCAGCCCAGGGCCTCTTTTGGAAGGGGGAGGTAAGATCTTGGGGTCATTTGTTAAAAGAAATGTTGCATTGCTTGTAGCACTTGAGGGAAGATGCATACTGTAAGAGGGATTATCAGAACAGGCAATGCTATTTCTTTACTGGAAACTGATTTTTGTTAACTGAAACATTTTAAATAGCCTCTCTGGAGCCACTTCCAATAAGAAAAAAAAAATCCCAAACCAACAACCACAATCAGAGAGACAAAAGAAGTAGAGAAAAATGAACAAGAGTTGATCTGAAATACCTTGAAATGGAAACTCCTTTCCTGGGAGCAAGGGGAAGTGGTTAAACGTGTGGAGTCCAGAGTCAATTTTCATTTCTTAATTAGCCCTAAGCCCCTGTGCCCTGCCACTGTGGGGGAAAGCCAGGCCAGGGAAGGCTGCCCGCACCACCTCGCACTCTGCAGATGTTCAGCATTGCTGCCTCTGAGCAGGGAAAGCAGTTAGGGAAATGGTTTATGTTCACACTCCACCTCGGAGGTAGGCTGGCGTCCAGAGTGTGCCGTAAAACAGGCAGGAATGCTGCTGCTTGGAAACACGCTCGTAATTCTTGTGCCACTCTTTCCAAAAGACACCTTTCTTCATGTAATTGTTTTAAAACCACAGCATGTTCACATCACCCTCTGCGGAAATCACATCTGAAAATGACTTTGTAGTTTCTTTTAAGAAAAGAAACTCTGAAACTGTGGGACTTGAGTAGGGAGTTAATTCTTGCTTTGTTTAGTTTCCTTAAATTCTCCCTTACCATCACAGCCGGGGGCATCTTTTCCCCTTTTATTCTCCTAGGGCTCAATTCAATAAATATACATCCGTCTCCTTGGCAGCCAAAGTCTGGCTTAATGAAATCGTGCCAGGCGTTTTCCAAGAGAAGGATGTTTATTTTTCTCTGCTGATTTGGTTAGGCTGGACCAGACCTTGCGTGCCCAGAGAGCGTCTCTATAAAGAGACCCTTGTGACTGCAGCAGGGATCTGTGTCAGAGAGTGTGCCTGCACTCACTCAACACTGGGATTCTCTTACTGTCAAGTTGTATTTTCTATATACAATACATGGAGAAAAAAAAAAAAAAAAGCATGCTAAGAGCACAGTGTTAAGGTGGGAAAGTCAAGCACTTGCAAGGCAGATATCACCAGAGCTGTTTGGAGAGCAGGCTTAATTCATCTGTTTATGTGAGCACGTTATAAAACAGCCTCCTAATTTTGCATGGTCCCATGGTCTTTCTTTAAGCTAATGGCATTTTTTAGCCTTTGCCAAAACTCATTCTCCACTGACATGGTCCAACACCATGGAGATCCTTATTGCCTTGCTCCTAGCTGGGTGCAGCAGCAAAGTCAGACATCTCCAAAAGCACAGCCTCTTGAAAGAAGTTAGAGGTGTTGATGCTCCCATAGGGGACTCAGTGAACCTTGTATCACTAATGCAGGTTTATGAGTTTGCTGCTCAATGCTGTTAAGACCAAATGTCTTGGCAGACCTCATTTGAGACAGCAGATCCCATTCCAAGTTACTGGGAGCTGCACCCTTGGACCTGGATCTGGACTACCTAATAGGTTGCTTGTCTCGATGGGTTGGGCTAGATGATCTAGATGTCCCTTCCAACATCTAGGTGGGCTAGATGTCCCTTCCAACCCAAACTTTTCCCTGATTTCTGTGAAATATTCCCAGGTTGGCTTCTCAGTGTGTCAGGAGACAAATGCTGGTTTGGGACACTTTGCATCTTTGCAGTGATATATGAAAGCCTAGCAATGTGCGGGTGGATTGTTCCAGAAAAGCCCGTTCAGGGCAAGTCCTGCTCCCTTTGGGCCTGGCACTGAATGGTCACAGAATAAACCAAATTCTTTGCCCAAGAGACCTTCAGCCAAAGCCACAAGGCAGAGGAAGTGTCATGCCAGCATTGCCAGCAAAAAAGCATTGGGAAAACAGGAGTCAGGTCTCTCCTGGCACTTAGTTCCTGAGCTGAAATTCATTTTGCAAAACATCAGATTGTTTAGTATTTAGTTCTTTCATTTTTGCCTTCCTGTTCACAACTTAAAGGTTTTCTAGATAGTGCTGAAGTCTACAATATAAGCTGAGTGTCTTTTGCAGCATCTCTGGCTCTGCTTTCTGTGACATTCCCATTGAGGAGGGGACTGGCTCAGGGAGCATCAGAGACCTGCCAGATCTCACAGGGAGAAAGACAGCGGTGGGAACACAGATCCTGTGAGTGGCAGTCTGCTTTCTTCCTAATTATGTTCCCTTCACCTTCTTAAATCACATCCTTGCTTTGAGATGAGCGGGTCTTGATGCTTTGAATTAGTTTTGCTTCCCACTTTGCTTGTAACAGAGATGTTTGATGGTTATAAAAAAATGGAAATGAATCCTTTCAGATTAGCTTCTCCTCCTTTTCAACCTGCAAACCCCAACCGTTTCCATTATGGCAGCAGCCTTCCCTGTCAGCTGAGGATGGAGATGGGATTTACAGTAAACTGCAGGGAAGGGTGTCCATCCATTGACAGATTGCTATCAACCATGGGGTAAACTGGTGTTAAACCTCTGGTGAGTACACCTCAGTGTACAGGAGATTCTGGTCCAGAGAAAAGAAGAAAGAGAGGATTAAACCAATTGCCTAACCATAACTTTGAACAAAGATTCTGATCCTTGTTGTTGTTTGACATGTCAAAATCAGGAAAGGTTTTCAGATGAGACTTGCCTCCTCTAGATTAACACTCCTTTTGTGATACAGAAAACCCCAGGGCTTTGCCAGACCTTTTCTTTGCTAGAGACAGTCTACATCTTTGCTGTAGCTTATATGAAAGCATTGGAGTTGCCTTGCATTTGATATTTTTGCCAAGGAGCTTACGTTTTCAATGTGCTCAGCAATGGTGCTAGCAAAGCGAAGGACAAAGATTCCCATATTATCCAACAATTTGTGTTGCAGTATCTTTTTTTCTCTATTTGGGGATTAATATTGGTCCCATTTGTGGTGATTTAGCCTGATATCCATCCAGTCATGAAAATCACTCCCCCTCCTAAACTGGACAGGAGAGAGAGAGAAATATAACAAACTGCTTGTGAGTGCCGATAAGGACAGAGAGATCACTCGGCAATGTGTCACGGGCAGAACAGGCTCAACTTAGGGAGAAAAAGGTTTGATTTATTAAAGAAACAATAAGAGCAGAGAGATGAGAAGTAAAATTGTCTTAAAAACACCTCCCCCCACCCCTCCTCTTCCCAGGACGCCCTTTCCTTCCCCCCCCAGCAGTGCAGGGGATGGGGGTTAGAGTCNCCCCTCACGGGATCACAAGTCCTGCCAGCAAACCTGCTCCGGCGTGGGCACCTGCCCCACGGACTCCCAGGTCCTGCCAGGAACTTGCTCCAGGATGAACTTCTTACGGAGTCACGGCCTCCCTCAGGCATCCACCCACTGCGGCGTGAGCACCTTCCCCCATGGGCTGCAGGAAGGGAGAAATTTTAAAACCTGAGCTAAGTTGAGTTATGGTTACAGTTTGCTTTCTTGCTTGGTTTTTCTAGCGTGCTTATTTGCTTGCTTGTTTTCTATCTTTCTCGTTCTTTAAAACATAAAAAAAAGAGAACAGTTTGCCTGCTGTTCTGGCATAGAAGTAGCTACAATTGCTAGGTATTTCATAACACAGCTTTTTAATGCTGCTTAGCAGGTTTGGGAGGAAACTTGGGGGATTTCTAAGGTGGTGCCCCTGGAAAGGGCACTTGAGGTGGTGATGGTAGTGGGGCTAACCACACATTTTAGCACTAGGTACAAATAACTATCCTTTTCAGTCACAGAACTGCGTGCTCAGCCTGGATACAAGATTTCAAGATGTCCTTGTTAATCCAGAAATATGAGAGAAGGAGGTGCATTTTTCTTCCCAGTCTTGCACTGTGCAGTCTGGCACTAAATGCAACCACTGGCTTAGTTCCAAGAACTAAACGCAGTGAGTTAAAAGTTAAAAGCAGGAGTTAATCCCTGCCTCTTCCCTTCTCCTCCAACGCGTTCAGGTGAGACAGACCTTCTAGGTCCACAGAGAGGGCTTTCACAGCTCAGAAACTGGAAACTCCTTTGCAATAATCCCAGTGACAAGGTGCAGAATGAAGGGTTAAGCCGCAGGTCCTAGAGTAGAACATAGAATCATGGAAAAGTTTGGGTTAGAAGGGATCTTAAAGATCATCTCATTCTAACCTTTTGCCAAGGACAGAGACACTTTACACCAGACTAGGTTGCTCAGACTAGGTCTCACCATCCTTGCAGGGAAGAACTTCTTCCTTATATCTCATCTAAATCTCTCCTTTTCAGTTTGAAGCCATCACCACTTGTTCTGTCACTACAGACCCTTGTAAAAAGTCCCTCTCTATCTTTCTTGTTGATCATTTTAGAGAGACTGGAAGGATATCCACACTCCGTGCTATTAGCTTCAGAGCGCATGCTGCTTCCCTGCAGAACAGAGACCACAGCTGGGCTATGGGGCTGGATGTTGTGCTGTGCAGAGAAGAGCAGGCTGGAAGGCACATGGCCAGGTCTTCCAGGGCAGGGACTCTCTAGTAGTGTCCCAATAGATGAGCTGATTTCTTTCTGATGCAAGTAGTGCTTGATGGGGATCTAGCACCCTGTTTTCAGATGCAAGATGAGGCCAAGATGGGTGAAGTACCCATTTCACTTTGAGGAGCATGTCTGGGAGAGGAAGACAAGTGGGACGATGTCTCTGTGCAGGAGAGGCAGTGGGGAATGGTTTGTTTTTTTCTTTTTCATTGCTTTAGTGTTAGGCGCTGGAGAAAAGGTTTTGCCTAGTGAGCAAGTCAGTGTGTGTTGGCTGTGCAGGATTACTGGCTATTTTTAGATACTGAAAGCTCTTCTTGTGAGAGCCACAGGCTCCTGTTGCTGGGTGGGTTGGTTTTCAAGTGGGGTGGGATCAGTGCAGCGGTCCAAAAGGCCACCCACAACAAACTGCTGGTCATGGAGGGAAGAAGGGCCAAGTGAGCTCACCTGCTGTGGCTGCTTCTCTCTTCTCAGAGGGAGCCTGGACAGGGCAGGTTTCTAGAAGTAATGTGCTCTAGGATAGTGAGCCAGCAGATCCCGATTCCACTGGCCAGGGGAGGATCTGCCCCATATACCTCAAATAAGCAGCAATTGACTTTTGCAATCTTTAGAAAATAGCCCATGGACTTCAGCACTGTTACTGCTACAGGAAGCATTGGCTTATTATCCTTAGGATTATGGGATAATTCAGGCCGAAGGGAACTCAGGAGGTCACGTAATCCAGCCTCCTGGTGGGGCAGGCCTGAAGGGCAGCCAAAGCTGCCCAAAGCCTCTGCCTTTGGCTTGTAAGAAATATGTCTGGTAGGAGCAGTCAGGTATGCTAGAACTAGAAGTATTTCTCCAGACCTGGCCAAATGCAAATTCACATTTTTCCATTTCACTCAGAGTGATACAGACAGACTTCTTACATTTCCTCACAGGTTTTCTCTTAGAGACACACAGATTCCCAGTGCTGGCTATCTCCAACACTGAGACAGCAATCACAGCCATTTTCTTCCCATCAGCTCTCTACAATAACTTGTTAGGTCAGCTTGGGATGGTTTGGTTTTCTTGTGCATTTAAAGAAACAAACCTAAAATAAAATAGAGAAAAAGACTTTGGTTCAGGAGATAAACTTCTAGAAAACATAATGGAACATGATATGGTTCTGCCTTTCATTGAAGTACATCTCTAAGTACAAGACTACATATAAATATGTGGATGAGAGAGGAGAGTGGTTAAACAGAGGTATTTTCTGCAATAACTAAAGGAACCTTGAATCAAAAGTGGTCCAAACACTGGTGTTCCAGCTTTGCATGTCCTGTTTATCCTTCACTTTGTTCCTCTCTAGGGCTCTGCTTTGTCCATGGGGACAACTGCTGCATTGCAAGTAAACACTGTTGTGTCCTCTGCCCCCTTTTCTTTCCTGTCTACACTTTACCCATGGGAGAAGAGAGAAGAGTCAGCTATGGATGGCAGAGTGAGTAAACAAATCTAGTTTAAAGAAAAATTGTGCTGAGCATGAGTGAGCTGTTCCAAAGAGCTTTGAAAACTGGCATTGTGTTCCTGCTGGGAAGGCACTGAAGTATAAGGATTTCTGCCCCTTGCAGCAACTATCTCCTCATGCACAGAGGCATTTTTATCTTTTGGTCAGGGGCCACATTTATGAAAGTCTAAGGACTAACATGCCTTCTTCCTCCAGATGAGACCTCACTGCTGGCTAGCAGTCCAACACAACACTCTGCAGCTGGAGGAGCTCATTAAATCCAGTCCCATTAAAACTGTAAGGGCTGCAACTAGAAAGCTGTCTTGTACTATCGACAGGCAACCCTGCAACAGGGAGATGAGATATATAGGGCTTATTCCCTGCCCATGAGTGGACAGAGTGGGGAGGTCACACATAGCCTCTGTAGCTGGATGCAGTTGTAGATTGGAGCCAAACCATGGAAGGAACGTGGAGGAGCCCGTTGGAGGGTGGTGGCCTTGCTCTGTCAAGACATTTGCAAAGGCACCTCTCAAAAAGTGGCCAGTCGTGGAGCAAACCTGCCTAAGAAAGCTCTGCTTGAGTCCATCCCGATCCTAGAAAGCCACTCACAAACACAGGGGGCACAAGTTGACCAAGCTGAGGGCTGGAGTTCTGCCTAGCCCTGTTGTCTGGTTTCCAGACCTGCTTCCTTTGACTCAAGGTGGGGCCAAACAGATGTTGAGTCAGGTTTCCAGACAGGCAGCCAAGAACATTCTAGGGGACATTTCTTAGTCCCAGGTCTTGACTCCTCTAATGGCATAAGGACTGCAGGCAGGGCAAGGCAGCAGTGATAGCCAGCACTAATGGCATCTGAAAATCCCATTGATTCCATTCCCCTTCTGATCTTCCCCCAGGCAAGGCAAATGGGTTTAATCACCTCCAGATTGCTCAAGCTCAAATAATAACAGTTATAGGAAACCAGGTTTGCAGCCACAGTCTGGCATCTGTGGACTGATATCGTGCCATGGAGCAGCAGGAGTGGAGCTGCAGGAAAGCTAAATGGATTACCACCATTCCCCTCTGGCACTGGGGACTCAAAAGTGTGCACTCACTAGCTGAGGGTGTGTTTCGAATGCTTGGAGAGTGGCTCTGTGCCAGGACGACTGCTACAACAGCTCGCCTGTGAGCTTTGCCCTGAGAAGAGGTTTCTCGGTGGCATTTTCATGGCCACCTTGTCCTTCTGCTTGTTCTCAATCCACCGCAGCTCTGTCCACCCTCATATGGGCTGCTTTCTCTCTCAGGATTTCAGCAACCTGATGAAAAGACCTTGGGAGCTGTGCTGCAGGGAAAAAAACATGAGTGTGACCACATAAAACCTTCTCTGCAGCTTTTAGCTGGGGGAAAACTTGTCAAGCCTACAAAAAGCAAAATCATCTATGATACTGTTGTCTCACAAAAAGGTGTTTGTTACTCTGCAAAAACTCAATCTACACAGAATCAAGATATCACTTTATTGCATATTTCTGCAAAGATGGGTGCTAGGTGGTAATCCACAAAGCCAGCAAACCAACAGTACCTCCCGTGCTGCATTTAGAGACAAAACATTTGCATATTCTATATACATATGTATTATTACTCTGTTGGGTGATTGGCTAGTGGTCGCTTGCCTGGCATGTAATTGAGTGCACATGCTTAGTTCATTTGCTCTGCCCTCTTCTTTTGGGTCTGGGGTATGAATTGGATAGGTGGGCTGTGAGTCGGTGGTCACCTTCTCCCCCTGCCACCTTTTCCTTTCCCCAGTTACTGCAGAAGTTTTATCGCTTTGTGGTAATTAGCCACCATCCAGCCTCTGGGCTTTCTGGGGCTGGAGGTTCCCTCCTTATCAGTCTCTAGTCCCTCTTGAAGGATACAGAGTAATCAGGTTCAGGTGATGAAGCTGTTAATTCATGGTCATCCCAACCTAAACAGCGTTACTGTATCTTGGCATTAACCCTTTCTTCTAACTGCCAGTTTCACAAGACATTAGATTCCGCGTCCTTGCTTGAAGGACAATCCCATCCTGTGAAGGACATCGTGAGCAGCTTTCTGACACTCGGTTCGTTAGTGCACAGGTACTGAACGCTAGCCCAGGGAATGCAGACAGCCCTGGAACGGTTCAACCCCGCGTCTGCCCGCCGCTGGCACAAGGAGCCCCGCAAGCTCCCGCATGTCCAAGCCACCGAGCTCCCGGGCTAAGGGTGTCTGCTCGAGCCGCCCGGCCGGCTGAGCCTGCAGCAGGCACGTCCGCGCCGCTCCCGGCGGACAGATGCCAACCGCCCTCCTCCCGCGGGGAAAAGCCACCTTAACGGGAGGCGGGGAAGCGGCGGGGCCGGCAGGCGCCAATCAGGCCGGCCCGGGGAGGGCGGCNCCCCCCTCCCCCTCCTCCGCCGCCTCTCCCCGCCGCTCTCTCTCCAGCGCAGGTCGTAACCTGAAGGAGTGGCTGCGGGAGCAGTTCTGTGACCACCCCATCGAGCACTGCCAGGACACCCGGCTGCACGACGCTGCCTACGTGGGGGACCTGCCCACCCTCCAGAGCCTGCTGCAAGAGGAGAGCTTCCAAAGGTGAGGGGGCTCAGCGCCGCCGGCCCTGCCCGCGGAGACCCCCGGAGTCTCAGGATCCCAGCGTGGTAAGGTTGGAAGGGACCTCTAGAGACCATCCATCCCAACACTCTGCTGAAGCAGGTTCCCCTTGATCAGGAGGCGCAGGAACACGTTCGGGTGGGTTTGGAAAGCTCCAGAGCAGGAGCCTCCACACCCTCCCTGGGCAGCCTGTGCCAGGGCTCCCGCACCTGAACACCAAAGAAGTTTTTTTTCTCATGTTCCAGTGGCCCTTCCCGTGTTCCAGCTTGTGCCTGTTACCCCTTGTCCTGTCGCTGGCCACCTCAGAAAAAAAAAGATCGGCCCCGTCCTCTCAACACCCACCCTTTAGGTATTTATAAACATTGATAAGTGGCTCCTCTCGGCTTTCTTCAGACTGAATAGCCCCAGGTCTCTCCTTAAAAGGTTTTGGCTAAGGACTCCTTGAGGCTACTCAGTCCACAGCATCCCCACTGCTTGCTCCCTTTTGGGGACCCCCACTCCATTCCGCTTTTACAGGAGAGGTGTCAGGTTGGGCAGATGCTCCGCTTGTGCTGAAATCCTCCCCCAGTGGTCTCTCAGGAGGCAAAGCTCAAGCCAGTTCACAAGCGTGTGATGGCTGTGAACGAGTTCATGTCAGATCAGGGTAGAAATGTAATACTGTGAAAACAGGAGCCTACATATAATGGGAAAAACATACAAAAGGGATTACAATAGAATATAAACCTGAAACACCCAATGTTACAAAATCTGCCCAGTGCCAAGTCTGTGACCGTGGGGATAGCTAATTAATTTTCCTGCCCTGTGGAGAAAAATGCTTAGAGTGCAAAATGTCTCCCAGACTCAAAAAAGTGTCCTTTCAGCAAAAAAGAGAAGGAGCCACCCCATCTTTTTGCCACCTCAGTAACTGAGTCTCTTCAGATCCTTGATCTGGAATTCTTGCCTTATTTTTGTCTCATGCCACGTGGGAAACCTGTGGCAGGAAAAAACCAAAATTTGAGTGGAGGAGGAGGGCTGGACCTACAGCATGGAGTGAGAAGCAAAGTGACTTCTTTGAATTTGAGAGTAGATATGAGATGTGGATCCCCAAAGCTCCCAGGTTAAAGGGAGGACTTTTATCATAAGACTTGACAGCTAAGGGCTTGATATGGGTTTTATAGCCCTCCTCTTCCTATTTGTGGCATTGTTCTTCTAGCAAAGTCTGTAAATGCACTACGTGTGAAAACTAGTTTGTCCTGTAACCAGTTAGATGGGGCTGCATGGAGTGAGGTGGAAGAGCAAATCCACTGCTGCTCTGGTGAAAGAGCACTTTCACCAGCCTATACTGGTCTTAGAGAAATCCCTTCCTCTCTGAGTGTTGCTGCTGAAATGGTACCTGCATCAATTAGCAGAGAATTTCAGAGCGATGTGTGGATTTTTATGACACGTTCAGGGTCAAGCTGAGATCTGGATGAGCATGACAACTAATACAGGTCCTGTCAGAGGTGATCTAAGCAGGTGCCAGCCAGAGCCATCTCTTTCAATAAATGGGAGAAGGCTCTTATACCAGTACAACCATCCAACAGAGATGCTGCTTGTGCTGTTCAATGCAGAGTGGCTGCACCTCTTAAGCTTGCACCTTGCTGGCAGGGATGGGTTTCCTTGGATTTGTGTTTGTGTCATCCTGTGGTGTCTGGCTGAGGATGACTGTTGCCAGTGGTGTGATACAGATGTGCACCTGTATTTCTGTA
Source organism: Urocolius indicus (assembly GCA_013401255.1). Taxonomy (NCBI): domain Eukaryota; kingdom Metazoa; phylum Chordata; class Aves; order Coliiformes; family Coliidae; genus Urocolius; species Urocolius indicus. The sequence continues at coordinate 240,040 of WBNH01010567.1, read as the reverse complement.
CATTGTTTCTTCTTAAAGGTCTTTTCCAACCAAACAATTCTATGGTTCCATGATTTTTTTAATTGACAATTTTGACTGAGTTTTGAGGCCACATTTGTCCCTCACCGTGTGCATATGCGTCTCCTGACACAGCAGAGCTGTGATAAAGCCCATCTTCCAGGCGCTACTGTGTATTCTCTGTGTGCATCGCCTGATCAGGTTATTAGCAGGAACTTTTCAGGATTGCTACAAAGTGCCAAAAATAGGGAGGAAGAGCTTCAAGAGGGTAGTTTGGGCTCTCCCAGTTCCCTCCTTGGGGGCTGGAGGAGGTAGAGTGGTGGCAAGGTGGCAAGAGGGCTTCTCTGACCCATGCTTTTTCCCTCTGCTGCCAGCCGGATCAACGAGAAGTCAGTGTGGTGCTGCGGCTGGCTGCCCTGCACGCCACTGCGCATCGCCGCCACCGCCGGCCACGGGCCCTGCGTTGAGTTCCTGCTCCGCAAAGGGGCTGAGATCGACCTGGTGGATGTAAAGGGACAGACTGCACTCTACGTGGCTGTGGTCAACGGGCACCTCGAGTGCGCCAAGATCCTCCTGAAAGCTGGAGCTGATCCCAATGGCAGCCGGCACCACCGCAGCACCCCTGTCTACCACGCGGCGCGTGTGGGCCGGGCAGACATCCTCCAGGAGCTGATCAGGTGAGAGCTTGGGTGCAGGCTAGAGATGGCCCTAGTGGGGAGAGGGGTGACTGTACCTCCCTCTCTTCTTCCCTTGGGATCTTTTCCCCCATCCATTTCCTCCTTGCATGCTCAGTGCCTCCGTGGACCTGGTGAAGCTGGCCAAGAGATCAACAGGAGAGAGTGTGGAGTGGTGCTCAAAGGGACATCCTTGTATTCCCTATGACTTGGCAGAAAGTCTGTGCCCTGCTGTGTGACTCCTGTGACTGTTCCTCTTAGGCAAAGCCCAAGCGAGGAGCCTCCATTTCTGAGCTCACGGTCTACTATTCAGTCTGATCTAAATCTTACAGAGTATCTTTCCCCCACCTCCCTTATACTGCCTGTTCCGTGCCCTGAGCTGAATTTACAAGTGAGGTGGATCTGACCATTCTCTGTCCTTGTAAAGAGAGATGCTTGTTGCCATTATGGTATGTTCTTGACTGCCTGGCATTTGCCTTTCACCAAAACACCCTCTGTGGCACCTGATTGAATCTCCTCTTGCCAGACACCTGATGCACAGCTGCCTCAAAGGGTTAGGAAGTGATGGCCATCACTATGAGGTGGTGAACAGTAATCTTAGCTGGGCAGTGGGTGGCTGAAGACCTTCAATCCTGCAGGAAACTTCCTCTGCAGCACCAGCAGTGAGTGGGCTTAAGGTCTAGCAGTAGGCTGTGCAGACTTGCTTCCTCTGTGGCATATCAGGGCACTTACTTTCTACTGAATTGGAAGCTTTTTGTACAAGAGACCACGCTGAACAGATCAATGGGACTTTTACATCAAATAATGAGAGGTAACAATAAGGGGAAAATACAGGTTGTAAAAAGAAGTAGTAAAATGGCAGAAAGCATACTTGAATTTACAGAGAAACGTTCTCCAAGTAGTCCCTTCAGGGGCCAGAAATGCTAGAAAATAGCAGCAAAAATGATTTGAGTAGAAAAAGTTCAAAATCCTTAGGGATTTTCTTCTGTCTGTTTTGCTTGTGGGGAGGTTAATTTTCATACAAGTGCAGCTTTAAGGAAGCCAGCAAGTAGAAAGAAGGGGAGATGGTCCCCCCATCCCTGCCTCTTTTTCAGTGAAGTGTGAGAAGGATGATCCCATTGTCACATGTGTTTTCGTCCAGGGGTCAGGTCACACTCTGCACTGCCCAGAATGTCCCCTGATATATCCACTGTGTCAGGGTGAAATGGAGCAAATGGTGTTTCAGCACCACATGGAGAGCTGATGCATTGATTTATGTGTCTACTCCTTGGGATACTTTGCCAGCAATATTAAAAGCAAGATTTTGGAAAACTTTCAGGATTAAAAATTAACTGGAGTTGGTCCAGTATCTTTTTATTAGACAATGTCTCTCCCAAGGCTGCTAAGCTAATACCAAATTGTCAGATTGCCCAAAATTTCAAATATCTTAAGAGTATAGATCTCACAGTTCTATTTCTTACTTTAAAACACAATCTTATGTTACAACGCTCACTTGGAGATTTTAAAAATGTCGATCTAAAGGATTTAGCAAGGGGAATGCAATGAAGAAGATACTTTTACTGAAATAAAAAGAAATATTTCAGCATATTCAGCTTGACAGAGCCTTGGGGTCCTGAAGAGAAAGCCCCACCTAGTCAGGCTTACTGAAGGTCTTCTAAACGTCACCTGATTATTATTATTTTTTTTTTAATCATATGATAGCACAATCAGGGTTCCTCCATACAGCTACAATTGCTGAACCAGCTAACCAAGCAAGAGATGACCTACAGGATGGTGGTTATTTTGTAAGAGGGCTGGTAGAAATATGGACAATTGCCAGGGTGCAGATGACTTTCCCAACAGTTTATGGTGGGATGGTGCTGGGATGGGATTGGACTGTCACATTGTACCTGCAGTCTAACTGAGGGCTGATCCAGCACGTTAAGGACAAGACATACTAAGTGAAAAAGAGATCTGAGCAATTGCCGTGGTGTCTCATGTGCATACCTAACTGTGATAAAAGTATATAAAAAGTAGATAAAAGTTGTATTTTGCTTTGAATTGGCAGTTTCCACTGAGAATTTTGGTGACAATAGTGGGGAAAACAAAAAGACTGAAATGAACAGATACCTGCTGTCTGGTCAGGACCTTGGCCATAGTAGGCAGGGACCCTACAACAGCCCTACAGAAGTCCCATAGCAGCAGCAACAGCTACCCAAATGCTTGTGTAGTCTGTTTTTAAGAGATTTATCTACAGAGAAGATGGGCAACTGCCTGTGGAGAACAAACAACTTTTCTTATTTACCCCTCAATGCTCTGACATGGGTGATGTGATTCAGCACAGTTCTGTGGGAGTCCCCAAAGGATGAGAATGTCCCCTTAGCATGTAGCAACCAGGGCTGGGAAGCGAAACCCAGTCCTGTGACTGGTGCCAGTGCCATCACTGCCTAGCTCCCTCCTTTTCCTACATTTTTTCGCCCCAATGGGCTCCTCAGGTCTTAGCCAAGATGTTAATTCTTTGGAGAACTTGCAAAGTGGGGTGAAAGTACACAGCATGCCATTTGCAGCTGTTAGGAAGATTCCTCAGGCCTTGTTCTGTGTGTGATTAATTTAAATAAGACTGCTCCCACCTTCAGGATTGAAGCGTTTGGTTAAGTATTTGCTGGATGGGGACCAGGTCCTACTGGGTTCAGCCAGAGCTGTGCTTGCCTTCATGCAGAATTTGCCCCCCAGGTGGTTTCCTGATTTGCTTTCTTACCTACAGAAAGAAATAGAATGTTATCTAGGAAGTTAGAAAAATCTAGTTCTCTGAATGCTCAGTTTGCAGTTTTGAGAGGGGGACTAGTGGGTGAAGGAACCTTTTATCCTTCTGTGGCTTTGCTTGGTTTGCAGCACTGCAGTTAAAACCAGCTACTCCTTAGGAGATTGTGTTGTCTTCCTCCATCTTGCTATCCAGGCTGAATGTGAAGCAGATGGAATGAGTGTCCCCACTCTGAGAGTTACTCAGTCTGAGGGAAATAAATGCTTATTTCTGACGTCTCTTCTTTCTGTGTCATTGCTGTTTTATAAATTTCATGCTTTTGCAGAGAATGACACTTGACCTTTTTGCTCCCATTTCTTTGGCCACATTCTTCACTTCCTACAACAACAACAAACAAGAAAAGAACCAAAGCGAATAAGCTCTGTTTTCTGCTTAGTCACAACTTAGCACCATCTGTACTCAGGAAAAAATAATACACTGCAGGTGCTGCTGCTGTTCCATGATGATTCTGATGTCTGTTGAGCAGTGCTTTAGCCTATTTGCCTTTCTTCCCTGCACCACAGCAAGCCCAAGCCTTCTCTGCTCTGCCTGCACGGCTAATGGAGCAGCTGGGACACTGTGCAGTGAGGATAGGGCATATGGGTTTATCTGAGGGCCAGGGTGAGGCAGAAGCTGATTGCAAAAGGCTCGAGAGGTTTGTTGCTGCAGCTCATGGAGGTCCCCTGGTCAATGTCTGGAGCACAGGCCAATGAGCTGTAATCTTTTACGTGGTATCTGGCACAATATATGACCTGTGCATGGAGCTGTGCAGGATGAATGGGAAGAGCAGAAGGTCTGATGCCATTATTTTGTGTTTTCCGAATTTCCTGTGTGCTCAGAGTTGGTGGGTACATCCCTTCAGCTGAGCTGAATTTTAGGGAAAAGGCCTCTTTTTTACTCCCTGATGGGATTTCAACCACTGCAGCTCCTTCAGATGTGGGATTTTGTCATGTATCACTGTTGAGTGCAGGTTTCTGTTTCTCTTTCCCTGCTGTTTGTGACAGTAAGATCATTTGCCTATATTGCTTTTTGGCCTGTTTTATCCTGATGGGTAAGGTATTTTCACCTCATCTGAAGGTTGATCTTGTACGGTGGCCCCCACAGGTACCAAAGACAGAGTGTTCACCCCCTAGGTGACCTTCAGCCTCACCCCCTGCCATTTTGTCACCTTGGGCTGCAGCTGTAGTGCTGTTGCCCTTATTTCCAAACCTCTGCTCTCCTTTCTCCACCACTCAGGTATGGGGCAGATGTGGATGTGAATCACCACCTCACTTCCCGGGACCCCAGCCTCTCACTGCGGCCCCTCACCACGCTGGTGGTCTGCCCACTCTACATCAGCGCTGCCTACCACAACCTCCAGTGCTTCCGACTGCTGCTCCAGGCTGGAGCCAATCCAGATTTCAACTGCTGCAGGCCCATCAACTTCCAGGGCTTCTCCCGGGGCTCCCCAGTGTGTGTGATGGATGCTGTTCTGCGACATGGCTGTGAAGCAGCGTTTGTCCACCTCTTGATTGACTTTGGAGCCAATCTGAACCTAGTGAAAGTGGAGGCCTTGGACGTTGAATCCATGGGAAGGGTCAAAGTCAACCCTGAGGCTCTGCAGGTGTTCAAAGAAGCAAGGGGTAAGTGGTTTTGACTTAGGGATGTGGTGCTGGTTTTATATACCTCTGGATTCAGGAGAGCTCTTTCAGTAGTTAGGATCTGTGGTAGAGTAGGTGTTACCATGTTTTGGGTCTGTTTGTTTAAGTGCCTTCAGAAAAAAGATGTGTAAACAAGTTGTATTTCCCTTAAGCATTTCTAACACACAAAAAAGGTAACTAGGTTTGAACAAACTGTTAAGATAAGCATTAAGGACTTCACAACCCCTAATAGGGTTCCAAAAGAGCTGTGACTGGCCAGGCAGGCATCAGGCAGTAGAGGGCCACGAGGCTGGCCTCTGCGACACTGGCACTGATCCTCAGTGTCACCGAGCTGCTGCCTGCCTCTGGATCTGCCAGTGCTCATGGCTCAACCCAAAGGCTTCCTCCAAAACCTCTGTCTTGGCTCCTTATTTTTCTCCTATTGCATTTTCTGTATTAGAATCCTAGAATCATAAAATCCTTTTGGTTGGAAAAGACCTTTAAGATCATTCGATCCAACCACTGACCTCACACTGCCAAGCCCATCACTAAACCATATTCCTCAGCACCTCACCTACATGGCTTTTTAATATTTCTAGGGATGGAGTAATATCTTCCTGGACAGGCTGGGACAATGTCTAAATGTTCACATTGTGTTTCCCCTCAAGTCCTTCAACTACTAGTGATGCCTATCCCAGCAGCTCAGCCTCTTTAACTTGACTCTTTTTTATCTCCATTCAGCTCTTTTCCATTGCGTAACCATGTCCTCAGCAACCTGAGGCAATGTTTAGGCAGTGAGATCCTATCGAAGCTGGGCTTTGGATCTTCTGCTTCTGGCAGGTTATAGCATTTCCAGTGAGATCTAGTTCTCCAGAACCATCCAGATGTGCCCTGGGGTGACCCTGTGCTCTGCAGGGGGGCCCAGGAAGGGACTGAAGAGGTAGTTGTGTCTGGACCGGCTCCTTGGGAAGTGAAGTAAAGGCACAATTTGTGGTAGCACATGACAGGAGGGATCTCAAGTGGCAGTGGAAAAAGGTAGGAAAAAGCTGTTGGAGTTTAATGTGCTCTGGGAAGCAAATGAGTTATAAAAGAAGTAAATTAGATCCTCAGACGTGAACATGCCTAAATTCACCTGCTATTCCTTTTCTTTTTTGTAAGAAAAGCGACATGATTAGAGTGTGCACCCTTGTTCCAGCAAGGGCAGCACCTTGTAAAACCAGCAGGCTCAGCTGGTGGAGGCCAGGGTTTTGCACCAGGGTTGGAATTGGGGGTTCCCTCTCAAAGGCAGAGAAATTTGGAAGGGATTCAGAAAATGGGATACAACCCCTGCCCCCACCCCAGAGTTACTAATCTTTGTACATGCTTGGTTTTTAAACCAGCGTGGACTTTTGCTGGAGCAGGTAGTTTCCGTTAAGCCTGAAGTTAGAAGGGAAATTGGACTCCTCAGGTAGAGCATGCAGGATAATGGAGTGGAGCCTTGGAAGTCCAGTTCCTGAATCAACATGGACACCACCATCCTGTTGTCCCTGTGCTGGAAGAGCTCTCCATGAACTCAAAAGAAGCCCTAAAAAAAGGCTGAGTAAGGCCTGAGCTGGCCAACAGTGCTGTTGTTTCCCAAGGGGCAGTTTAGAGCAACAACAAAGTCCACATAATTTTAAAATGATCCAAGTGGTATAAAGCTTCCCACAGCTTCCCCTAGTATGGGTTTGGCATTGATCTCTTGAAGCCCCTTGTGCAGGGATCGGCTTCATGGTCACAACCCCAGCTTGCCCTTTCAAACTGTCCGCGTGGCAGCTGTCATTGCTCCGAGTCTGTGAGGAAAAGGTTCGCCTCCTCACGGGGAGAATTCGTGCGTGTTCAGTTCTCTTGCACCACCTTCATGCTGCTGTGCAGGACGTGACCTTGGTGTTTGCAAGGGGTAGATGACTAAAGTGTCAGCCAAAGCTCAGCACAGTTATGTGTTGTGATCTCTCTCTCTTCCTCTCTGCCTCAATAGTTTTTCTCTGCTTTCTTGGTTGCAGGCCGGACCCGGAGCTTGTTATCTCTGTGCCGCATAGCTGTACGAGGAACACTTGGCAAATCTCGTCTGGATCTGATCCATATCCTTCCAATCCCAGACCCCATTAAACAGTTTTTGCTTCATGAACACAGTTAAAGGGCAACTGGCTGCTTTCCAGGACAGTTTGATTTGGTAAATGAGTGTGCTGATAAAGCCAACTGCCCATCCTAACCCATCCCCCACAGGGAAATATTGCATTGCTCAAGGAGTATGCATAATTCCCTGCCCCTGTGATTTTTCCCTTCTAGATTTAGGGTGCAGTGATTTTGTGTGTCTACTCTAAAGCTACCGATCAGCTAACTGGTGATCTCTTGTTTTGCAACTGGTTGGCCGATGAGGCCGATAAGTGTGTGTGGCTGTTACATGAGCAAATACAATATATCCTATAGCCATTAGCATACGTCTGTTTGTTATTAATTACTCTGCCTCTGTTATTGATCTGTGTTACCCACACCTTGGGTCTCAATGGCACTTCCACGTGCGGGAAAGTGCTGTATATCAGCCTTTCCTCTTCCTACAGCATACACAGAGTCTCTACTCGGCTCGGTGAGGGTTTTACAACAGCACTGCTCTCTTTCTGCTCTCAGTACCCAGCCTTTCTCTTCTGTATGAAGTTTTTGACTACTGCTGTAAAAGTGGGTGTGTTTTTTTCTGTCCTGTTGTGGTGTGAAATGCATCAAGTTTCCTGTGCAGTGCTGTGTGGTACTTGGAAAATTGTATGCATGTCTGTGTGCTGCAAGGTAGCTGCTGACTTGGCCTTCTTTGCGTCAAGGCCCTGTTGCACAGATCAGAGAGCAGCAGAATACGTATTCCTGTTCTGTCTGAATTATTTCTACCATCTGCTGTGGCAGCTTGGCTCTCCAGCACTCTAATGGATGAGCCAGAGACTGACTGGTCCTCCTTCCGATGACCTGGGCCTAGGTCAAGCCTTGTGACAACTGCTGTAGCACAAGTGAGAAAACATGGAGAGGCGAGAGAATGGGAGTTGATAACTACACAGCTGGCCGTGGGGATGTGATCCCTGTGCATCAGCTGCCACTTCAGCGATGCTGGGACAAGGACTGTGATACTTGGATGAAGCCAACACGTCAATCTGAATGATTTCTAGAGTACTTTTTGGAAAAGCAATATCCCACTGTAGCAGTTGATGGGATGTTGGGTATTTATTTATTGTATGGTATTAGTGCCTATGGACCTGTAGCTGAGAGCTGGGCTCAGCATGAGATGGGAAGGACAGCGAGACAGCCCCTCCTGGGAGGAAGCAGGATCTAGCTTTGGTTGCTCTTCTCCTTGGTCTACTGAAGTACCAGGGAGATGAGGTTGTTGAAGCTACTTTTCATTTTTGGTTTTGAATGCCTTTGGCTGACAGCCCTGGTTATCCTGACACTGTGGGGTAATAGAAGTTGACCCTTGAGTCCGCCCCACAGACTTGCCCCATAGGTCTCGACACAAAATGTTCTTATTCCAGAGGCATAAAAGAATGCAAGATCAGTTTGATTTCTGGTCTTCCCACTATGAGACGTGTTTAGAGTGGAGATTGGTAAGCAACAATGGACTTTTTTGTATGTTTTATTGTCTCCTGAAAAGCATGTGCCTTTCCAAGATGCTTTCAGAGAAGGAAGGAGAGCAGGAAAAACACAATCTCTGATTGTTTCTTATTATTTCCATTCCACGACCAGGCCTGAAAGGCCCAGCTGGCCCCTTACATTGCTCAGCTCACTGATTTTACTTTACAGTGGCAAAATCTGCACTGCAGGGAGCAGTCTCAAGTGTAATGGTTACACTCAATGCTCAGATAACAAAGCAAAGGATAGTTTCAAAAAATTCATCAGGTGAGATACCATGGCAAGAGTCTGTATCTGTAGGCATGCTTTCAAGGTGAAAAGGCAGCAGTTTTGCACTGTTTCCTTTTCATGCTTGCAGATGGTTTAGGTTTTCACCATGCTGGAGGCCAGGACAGCCCATGAGCATGTTCCCTTAAAGTTATGTGCTTGCTTTATAGGAGTGTTAACATGCCTGAAAGATGCAAACAGGTTGTAAAGCCTCTTGTCACCTTGCTGGTGGAACCATAATGTTTTGCAGGAACCCAGGCCAAACGTGCTCTGTAGCCCCAGTGTACAGAGGCAGAAAATGAGATAGATTGTCTTGAGAAAACGCCATGGCAACCATCTTCTTTGGCTTGACCTTTTTCCCCCCCTTGATTTTTACATGTTCATACAGTTTTGCAAACTGGTGCATTAGGGTGAAGGTGGTGGAGTGGGTGTGGGAGCCACGTGCTCCTCTGGGGAAAGCTGGCTCCACTTTGAATAAGCTTCAGAGACATGCCATGGTACCAATGCTGGAGTGTGGCCCAAAGAAACTGGGAGAATTTAGTTGTTAACTCATTGCCTGATGTATATAGTTAAAGGTAAGCCTCTGCAAAGCCCTGTTGCAATTGTGATTAAAGATGCTTCAGTATTTGGTTGGTTGGTGTGCCCTTGCATGGAACTGTCCTACAGTGTGGTTATGGATAGGAATCAAGGGCACCCTGACCAATGTGGCAACTGTGCTCCCTCTCAGCACCCTTCCTTCCACGTGTGGCACTGCGAAGAGCACCCTCTGCCCATGGAGAGTCAGTACCTGGTACCAGCATGGTTCCTTTGTAAGTCCCACTGGTAAGCTCAGGCCATGCTGGGGGTGGAGACTTTGGCCTCCTTTGTCCTTTGTGGGTTAGCTCTTTTGATCTCAAGCTTGAAGGACTACCTGAATCTTCAACCAACGTGGAGTCTTAAGAGATCCCCTGTCCATGGATATCTCCCGTCTCCGATCCACAAGTCAAAGGTTAGTTCTCTCAACCCAATAGTGGATGAAGTTCATTGGTTACTTGGGTGTTTGTGGAATCAAAGCTTTGAAGCATGGGAAGTATTTTGCCTGGACTGCCATCTCAACTGAGGGACTGTGTGTCCGGCAAAGGTCTTGGTGTTAAACCTTTTGGTCTTTCTTTTGGCTTGAGGGTCTGAAGGGAGTCCAGCTCAGGAAGACAACTCTCATAATATTAAACTCTAAGTGCAAAGACTACTGTTAGAGTAAATCCCTGTGGACGCTGGTTACTTAGGTTACATAAACCCAGCTTTGCCCAAGTGGAGTGGTTTAGCGCTCAGAAGATCTGGAATTTTCACTGTAGAGAGATAATAATCTCAAAATATATTCAAGACATTCCGAGACCTTGGTGTACTGTCCTGTTGGACCAATTTCTATGTCCTCTGTCTATCCCTGTTAAACCAAAGGGACAACAGTCTTCCATTAAGAAAGATGTGTGTGTTATATATCTTCATGCTATGTAAACAGAATTTATTTTTGCCTTGACTCAGATTTCACCGTTTCTTCCTGTGTGGCAAAGCTCAGATAACATAAGTAACAAATGAGTATTGTGAAGTCGTAGGTGGGAAATTAACCATTTCTGCAATGTACATCCCTGGTGTTGCAGAATGCCTTGCTGCAAGCTTTTGTGGGATGAGATAACAAGATTTGGGTAATGGTTAAAAGAACCAAAATAGATCTGAAATAAGCAAAACAGATCCAAACCAGTCTTTTTTTTTCATGTGAACTTTCTTCTTTGTTTCTATGAGGGATTTACAGAGCTGCTACCTAAATGTCATTTCCTGCTCTTTGAGAGTTTTGCAAAGGGCAGAGGAGCAGCATGTGTTGGGTTGAAGTGTTTTGGGTTTTCTTGGTCCCATCCCCAAAGTCAAGTAAAACACTTTTTCTACCACAGCCAGCACCTTTTTAGCCTTTCCTGTCCCCATGAAGAAAGCAACATAAGAACCTGCTCAGGACAGAACAGAGGTGACGGAGTCCCACTTACAGAAATGCTGATCAGTCATCTGTTTGTTTTGCCCAACGCACGGCAGCAAGATCAGATCTGAGAACAGGCAAGAGGTGCTCCTGTGGTGGGCCTCGTTCCACGTGTCGCTGAATAAAGATGTCCCAGTGCAAGGGCATGGCTGTCTTGCCTAATTATGTACTTCACCATGGGAAGGATCAGCACGGCTTTGTGCAGCAAAGAGCAGCGACTGGGTTTGTTGAGTCCTGCTGGCCTCGGAGGCTGTAGCTGACTCCTGGGTGGTTTTGTAGCCACTGGAGGGGGCCAGAGAACCGTGCTGCCTGCAAGGGGGTTTGCATGAGAGCAGGTTGGAACCGGACAGCGCTTTACCGCCCCATTGCCAACTCCTGCCTTGTGACCCCTGGACAATTCTGAGGAGGGATATGGCAGAGGAATCGAAATGTTGACTATGTTGAATGTACAAATGTTATTCTGTCTGGAGCCTCTCCCCACTGAGATTCTCCTTCACAAGCTCACATGTCCTCTCGGCAGTGCTGGCCTGCCTTTTCCACAGGGTGCCCATGGCACTACAAGGTGGCTGCTGTCACCCATTGCTTATTAGAGCAGCACAAAGCTCCAGGCTTTCCACCTGGTCCTTTAAAATGGACTGAAGAGGGCTCTTCAGGCCTCTCATTTCTTCTCTTCCTTACTGTGTACCCAGCTCGGGAAATGTAGCTCCTCAGTTTGTCCTGGCATGAAAGTACTCTGCAGTAGGTGTAATTCCTGATAACATTTTGCTGCTTATAACTTAGCTTGTTTTTCTGGTATTTTCATTGGAAAACTCCCTACAAGCTGAAGTGGCACGCATTTCTGATGGTCGCGCTGTTCTTCAGAGGGGTTAGCAGATGTGCAGGCTCTGTCTGTAACATCCAGACAGTTTGCCTTCTTTAGCTCCAGTGGTACAAGGAACATTTTGGGTACTCGAGGATTTAGGCCTTGTAGCTATGTCCAGTAAAGGGCTCAGTTCCTTTCTAAAAATTCATGCAGTTTTCACTTGGGAGATTTTTGTCCAAGCCTGTGCCAGCATTTCCTCTAAAGGTAGAAGGAGAATTTCTCCTAAATTGGAAGAAAATAATCAGGTGGTTTGAAATTTTGGTGATGGTGAATAAAACCAAAGCAAAACAAGCCCTAATCTGAAATTCTAACATCTCCAACTTCTTTATTCCTCTAGCTCAGGGGTGGCTACCTTCTACCTCCCCCTAGGCTTGTACAGGAGCTGCCCAGACTTGGTACCCGTGCCCTTCCTGGGGGGTGGCTAAGTGATAGCATCTCTGCTGCAGCTTGGAAAGAATGGAGGATTTATTGTCAACTGGGAGAAATCAGCGTGTCTGAGCTGCAAGCCTTGGGATGATTAATTGTGTAAGGGCTGCTAGACTCCAGCTGTGGTTTTGCACGCTGTCAACCTGTCCCCTCTCGATTCTGTCTCTGGTGTGGGCAAGCTGGGGCTTCTGGTGGACTCTCACTGAATTTCTTGTGTGACTGGGAAGAGGAGCTCATGAATCTGTCCTTAGTTTGTCTAACAGCATTGCAACATTTTCATTATTTTTCACACTCATTGTATCTTATCTTAAGATCTAATACAAAATTCCCTTTTCTAAGCAGCAAGGAAGAGATTTTGCCATGCAAAATGTGTGATGCTCAAATACTTATTCTGGGCTATGAGAACTGGCTATGACTGCAGTAAATCTCAGTCTCAAAGCATTTCCTTCAGCCCGTGTTACTTCCACTTCCCCCGCTGCTGCTGGGTAAGTCCCTACTTGTTTAATTTTTTGTTGGTTTTTTTTCTTCCCTGTCAGCTGCTTCTGGCTTGTCTTCTGTCCCTAAGGATTTCTCTGTCCCCTGCCAGTCACAACCTGGAATGAAAATCAGCTCACTTGTGGTGCGTGTGACGACAGGGCAGCGGACGTGCCTGGCTGCTGTGCCCATGCAGCCCTGCGCAGGGGCAAGGAGGCTGTAGCCCCCAAGACCAGACCTACCAAGCTCATTAACCCTTCTCCAGGTACACAGATTTCCTGCTGCTTTCAGCACAGTTTTCCCTGGCGCACATGTATGAGCCTGATTTGTACTGTTTTGGTTTGCACGTTCTTTGTAAACTTTTTTTTTTGTTGTTTATGCTTCAGAGACAAATAAAATCTGCTTTTGTTTACTGGAAAGTATGCCTTATTTTCCCATCGTTGAGCATCTGGTGTTTGTAAAATGCAGGACTAATCTTTCCAACAGAAAATCAGCCAGCCTGAGTATGCCTGGCAAGGAGTTCACGTGTGCCATGAACTCAGAGAGGTACTAGAAGTCTCCTAAAAAGGTACTATAAAGTCGAAACCAAGAAAATGAGAGCTGAACAGACAGGACAGTGGTGAAAATCTACAGATAAAATGCTGGAAATTCACATTTCTCATCAAATGTATGTTTAGTGAAGGCTGTGAGTGACCGCAAGGCTCAACTAAGCCTTTGCCTAAAAGCTTCGTTGAAGAAGGGAGCAGTGGCAGGTGGTGCATATCTGTGAGCCCCAAGGAACAAACGTCTCCAAGTATTTTCATAGCATGCTTCTGTCCCTAGGAAGTCAAAGGGAAAATGAAAGCCTAGATGGGTAGGATGGAGTCAGACAACAGCTGTCATTGCTTAAAGGCTTTGTCCGTCCCTCAGAAGGTAGCAGGATGATGTATGATCTGTACACAGCCCACTCCCCACAGCATAGGCTTTCCATAAGTTTTCCAAACATACCAAGGTGAGGTGATGCTTGCAGACATGGCATTTTTTCTGGTCGCATCTTTTCAGAATCATCTGAAAGCTGCTAAGAGAATTTGGGAAGCTGTTTTGCAGCTGGTTTGCTTGGCCAACTCAACACTTGCCTTTAATTTTAATAATTTGGTGGCATCCGTTTATTTAATATTTTGCAAAGCAGAGTCTGCCTGTGCTCAGAGAAAATGAGAGTTGAAGGACAGCAAAACGCCTTCAGAAATTGGAAGTTAACTGAAGGAATGACTTTGAAAGCACTGAGTGTTGTTCACTCTGTGCAGTGGTGTCGCATGTGGGGCATTGCAAGCTGGTGTACCAGTGAGGCATGGAAGATGAAGGAGGTACAGGGAAGGGAGACTGTTTTATGGATGTTTCTGTCCTTTCTGAAAATGATTTTGTTTGCTTTTGTTTGCAGATGAAACGTAATAATAGATTCAACCTTTGTTTCATTTCCCACAAAACGCAGTTTCTACCAACAAGTCTTAATTTTGTAAAATTTCAGGAATTAAGCATTTCATACTCAGGATGTAAACAGCTTCAGGAAGTTTTATGCTTGATCATATTCATTATTCCATGACTGCCTATATTGAAAAGTCCCTTGATGCAATAGATGCAGCTTTGTCTCATCTGGGACATGCATTAAATCAGTTAATTAATTTTTTTTAAATACGAACTGTTATGCTTTGTTCCCCAATGTCCTAAGATGGGGTTAAACATTGGATGCTGCAGTAGATACCAAGCATGTTTTCAGGGGTTGCTTGGAAACCACCAAGATTCACAGATGGATGCTCTGAAGAGCAGACCAGGGCATATCTGGATGGTTCCATCTTGCATAGATGATGGATGAAGCCTTGGTCATGTGCTGCTGCCTGGTTGAATCTCTGAGGAGCACTTCTTTGCTGGACAGGGACCTGGACAGGCTGAACTGATGGTCTGGGGCCAATTGTAGGAGGTTTAACAAGGCCAAGTATTGGGTCCTGCTCTTGGGCCACAATAACCCCAGGCAATCCTGCAGGCTGGGGCAGAGGGACTGGAAAGCTGACCGAGGGAAAGAGCCAGGGAGGAGCTGGTTGACAGCGCTGAGCCAGCAGTGTGCCCAGGTGGCTAAGAAGGCCAATAGCATCCTGGCTTGTATTAGAAGCAGCGTGGCCAGAAGGACCAGAGCAGTGACTGTTCCCCTTTATTGGGCACTGGTGAGGCTGCACTTCAAGTACTATGTTCAGTGTTGGGCTCCTCACTCCAAGAGGGACATTGAGGATCTGGAATGTGTCCAGAGGTGGGCCCTGGAGCTGGGGAAGGATCTGGAACACAAGTCTGATGAGGAGCAGCTGAGGGACCTGAGGGTGTTCAGTCTGGAGAAGAAGAGGCTGAGGGGAGATATGATCACTCTCTGCAACTACCTGAAAGGGGATTGGCAATGAGATGGGGATCAGTCTCTTTTTCCCTGGTAACAAGTGACAGGACAAGAGGAAACAGCTTAAAGTTGCACCAGGGAAGGTTTAGATTGGAGATTAGCAAGAACTTTTTTTCCTGAGAGGGGCATTAGACAACGTCTCAGGCTGCCCAAAGAGGTGGTGGAGTCACCATCCCTGGAGATATTTTGAAGCGGTGCAGAGGTGCTGAGGGATATGGTTTAGTGATGGGCTTGGCAGTGCCAGGTTAGTGAATGGACTCCATAATCTTGAAGGTGTTTTCCAATCAAAGTGATTCGATGGTTCTCTGAAGCTGCTGGGCAATGGAAAGCCTGACTCAATCTTAAGATGCTGCAGTCTTTCAGCCATTGTGGCTATGTAACAGCAATCTTCCTCACATCTCAACTCCACCTTTGCATTTGGACATACATGTCCAGAAACTTCTTGTCAAGCTGGAAAGGAATTTTGTTTTGTTGTGTGTTGTAAGACTTCCTATTGTTTAATGGCATTTGAGTCCTTACCTTCATCAAAGCAACCAATAAAGCCTCCTATAAATACCAGCTAGGAAAGCAGAAGTTTCCAATTACCTTAGCTCCATTCCTAATATCTGTTCCTATAATTACAAACTTCCATTATAGTGCAAACTGTCTAAAAGCCAAAGCATCAAAGCAGAGGTTTTTTGCTTCAGTTGCAAACTGCTACCAGTCTGCAGGTGGGTTATTTTGAACTTACTGGACTCATTGGTGTTAGGTTTATGGTTGGACTTGATGATCTTTTCCAACTTCAGTCATTCTGTTATTCTGTCACTTGGCCTTTCCACGTGCCAGCTTCTTGTCCTTGGACTGCTGCAGTATGTCCATGGCTTTCATGACACAATTTCAATACCACAGTGTCCTATCCGAATCATCCATCCTTCAAACAGAAATGTAGCCTGAAGGCCAGCTATGAAATTGGAAAGATGAGAATTATTTTTAACTTGGTCACCTGAGATAGTGTCTGGTTGGTCTCACTGGAAGTTGTTATTACTGAGTGTTCAGCGAGCTTTTGGTTTAGTCCATAAACTTTCAGTTTAGTGATAACCCTAAATATTTCATTCATTGTAGACCATGAATGATGCAAAGATGCAAAACCCTTTGTGCCAATGCAAAAAACTTTAGGGAAGTTTTACTGTTCCCATTGCTGATATATGAACCTTGTTTCTCTTCACTCAGTGTATGTTTACATGCATTCAGAGGACAAATGAAATGAGGTGCAACTAAGTGTGAATACCATAATACTATGCTACTCAAAGACAAAAAAGTAGGATGGTTAAAGGTTATTTGTGCTTTCAGGCTGCCATGACACTGAAAGGACCTCTGTGCTGCTGAACTGCTGCAGATTTGTGTGTGCTCCCCAGCATAGAGCACTTAAGATACCACAAAAGCATGGTGAACATGCGTCATTCCACTGCAAACTAGCACAAAATTCTCTGGGCAGCCTTGGCTGGACATCTTTTCACACGGACCTCTTCAGGGTCCAACGGGAATGTGGACCACACCACCCCACTCTTTGAGAAGTTACTTAATTGGTGGTGCATTCATTTCCAAAGTCAGTGAAAAGGATAAACGTGCTGGCAAACAGGATGTCAATGGCTGTCCACTGTGAACTTGGCTCTTCTGGTCCTCCTTTTCTCTGGTATGAAAAATGATTCACTCGCCTTTGAAGTACCCAGTCTTGTTAGCATGGGGCAGATGTGGAAACATAACTAAGGATATTATATGGACTAATTAAATCAAGGCATCTGGCATGCATACCATTCTGCAGATAGATTTCCATGGAAAACAGTTTCTATGCCATGAATGTCATTAGAAGATTAGATCACAGATCAGAGGGATCTTGTGTTCTTCCAAGGACCACCTCTATTTAAAATGAGGCTTGGGCTACTAGATGGAACTGGCTACATAGCCCTGGCTGCTTGGGTGCCTTTTTGGCCCCTGATCAGTTGGTGTTTCATGTCTACAGCCCCACTCCTCCCTGCAGCATCTGCTGCTCGCAAGAACATAGTCTTGATGTTTCTCTCCAAATGGCTCTAGCTGTGCATCAGTGCATCGTCATTTTATCATTTTAGTGCCTAAAAAAGCTGCTTATTTGTCTTCTGTGTAGCCAACAACAGGAAAGAGGGTAGAGCAATGGGCTTTCTGGCTTAGTGTGGCTCAAGACACATGCAGCGCTCAGATCCCCTGGATAGGTATGAGCTTGAGAGCCTCCAGACCTGTTTTCTCAGTGACCTGGCTTTTTACCTTCACGCCGCTTTCCCCCTCTCTGCACAGACTTCCCAGAGTACAAGCTGCGTCACTGTGGGCAAGCGCCATGTCTGCTCTGTGTGGTTCAGCTCTGGCAGGAGTGTGTGATGGTGGGATACAGGAAGTCCAAGACTGACGATTCATTTCCCTGCAACCACTGAGCACTGACGTAGGTTTATCCCCACTGGGGATAGGGAGAAAGGGTTTACCCCAAATATCCCCACATATTTCAGCTGTTACTCACGCTCTCTTAAAACAGAAGTAGCCCCTGAAGGATGGATCAGAACCTCCCTTCTTGCAAGTTGATGTGGTCCATTGGAGAAGAAAACATAATTTCTACCAGAAGATTTTAATTACTTCAGGAATTTAAAAGCACAGCAGAAAACTGGGCTTGGGCAAACACCATTTGATTCTGATGTCTGAGATAATACTGCTCTTGTTTTTGAACCACTTCTCTGATACACTTTCAAATTTAACAAGGAGCTGCAAGTCATAGACCTTTCAAGCCCAGTGATTTGAATTTATGTCTTTAGTGAGAGGACAGCAGGTCCCCATGCAATGCTGAAAGTCCTCCTGTGCAACACAGCGTCACAGGACAGAGGAGGCCCTGGGTTTTTTTGGTCTCCAGACAGATGGGGGCATCATGCAGCATTTGCTTTTTGGGTGTTTTTTGGTGTGCGGGACTTTTGACAAGCAGGAGCTGGTCTCCTCCTGGTGCTGCCAAGATCCACGAGTTAATTCTTATTTCATGAGAAGGCCAGAGCTTGCATCCAGCCAGTTCCCTGGGGTGCACAGAAAGAAATTCTCTGAGAAATAAACACAGATGCAAACAAACACCAGACTTGGCACATGGCTTTGCAGGCAATGGGAATATCTTTTAGATTCCCACTGAGGTAATTGGACTGCGAGGAAGCTTCCCTGCTCTGCCCTTTGGCTCCTGAGGAGGATTTGCTTGCCAAAACACTTTCTGGTCCCTTGAGCTGTTCCTGGGCTGGACCCTACACTTTGGCCCCATCCAGAAATCCACCCCACCACTTGCCTGTGCACTTGCTGTATTCCTCATCTAACCTATTCCCAGGGACATACATTGAATCTCCTCTCTAGTAAACTCACACTCTCCTTGTGCATTTTATACAATTCTTGGTGTTCCTCATGAGAAAGCTGCCCTAAATCTCCCTTACATCATCTTACTCCTATTGTTTTTTTTTCTGTGGGGTCTTTCCCATGGCTGGAGTGGGATTTAGTCCTGGCTTGCTGGTACCACTCTGTGAGCTGATGGTTCTTTTCTCCTGAAGCCTTCATTTGCACCTTTGCATTGCTCCACACCTTTCTTGAAATGCAAGACACAGACCCAGATGTTACTTGCCCTGAATAATACACCAGAGCCTGGATGCTTTTCCCTGCATTACTCTGTAAGGCAAATGCACCAACATTTTTTTTTCAGGCTTTCAGAAATCACAGGAATATTGAAAACCTCATCTTTCTGAGCTATTGCATTTTCCCCTCACCTTCCTTCTGGTTCCTTCAGCTTTGCTACTATGCAAATTTTTAAAATGCTTGCCACATTTTCTCCTTGGTCAGGAGGGAGAGGAACTTTGCTCCCTACAGCCTGAATCACAGCATTTCAGCAGGCAAAGTTCAGCGAAGCTCAGTTGTTTGACGGGTTGTTACAGGCAGCATCCTTGGTATATGGTAAGCTGGGTGGTCTGATAATATCCCCTTAGAGGAAAGCAGAAATAGCTGCAGTGTGCAAGGTGGACAGCCAGATATCTGTTTGATTGTGAGTTTGTACTGATTTTATCTTGTGTCTCGTGAAATGATGCAGGGTAATATTTCTTTGTAATTCTGTGCTTTCCTTTTAGTTTGGCATTGCTGAAGCTCATTTCAAAAACTGATTTAAAGAGTAAATGGAAGCCTATCTGTGCATGGGGCAAGAAAAAAAGAGTTTTAAAGTGGGAGTAAAAAGGATTTAACTACGCAGAGTCTAATAAATCCTCACTTTGGGAAACAAGTGACTGTTTTGCAGCTTAGGCTGGAGATGCTTTTAAAAAAATACATCATTCACCAAAAGTAAAAGGCAATTTATTTCTCGTGGATCCTTCTTCAGGCAGGAACAACTTTCCTCAGGACTGTCTCTGTATCCTATGCTTCATGCCAAGCAAGGAAAGTTATACCCTATGGTTTTTGAATTACAAATGCGAAATACATACTCTTATGGAATAAACAGCACTGGCTATTTGGTTACTATTTGGTTTCAACTGCGTAAGGAACAGCTCTAGTGGAAAAAAAAGAAGCAGCAGTAATAGTCAGTTGTCACCTTTTTTTTTTTCACTTGCCTGGAAAACTTGGAGTTTTATGGCCTAGGAACCACAGATTATAATTGCAGGCAATAGATAAAGTGTCACTATAAATCCAGCTAATGCCAGCGCCTGTTGGTGACTGCAAGGAGGTGGCTGTCAAAAGTATCCCTTTGACAGTTACCACATGGTCAAGGGCTCTCTGACCAGCCAGGATCACCAAATAGGTCCAGAGCATTTCAGAAAGTCATGATCAGCTTTTGCCATTAAGTCTTGAAGGACTCCTTCAGGATTTCCCCCAACTTTCATTTTCTCCAAGGAGCCTCAAACCTGTCCTGTACCTTCCTCCCTTAGGAATGCAGATTGCTTGGCCAGGTAGGAAGACTTGAGCCAGCTTGTCTCCAGAAAATTCATCCCTGTGCTTGTGTGTCTTTCCTGATAGTAAGTTTGCTCTGATTTCTGAACCAAAGCCATCTGACTGTAGTTTAAGCTGATGCTCTGCTCTTCCTCATGCCATACTGCAGAGCAAGGACATAACCCTCTCCAAACATTTCGTGCACAGATGCCAAGATAATGTCGCTGTATGGAAAAAACATTTCAGACATCCTGGAGTGGATTCAGTTGCTCAAAGCTGTTGCCACTTCAGGACAGGGTGCCAAGTGTCCTATCACTGCTCCAGAAGGATACAGGACCTGTGTCACTTCTGCCGGTGCTGCTACCCTGAGTAATCCAGAGGAGTTCCGTGCACAAGGCTCCCATGTTTAGGAAGGAACTCAAAAGGTCTCAAGTTGCCTTGGATGTTTCAGTGCCCACCCATGGTGCTTGTTTGCAGCTTGAGTGCCTTCCAAAAGGAATCAGAAAGAGCTTCTGGCAGTAGTTGCTCTTCCAGGAACAAAGAAAGTGGTAGGAAGGGCCTGGGATGTCATACCTGGGACCTTGTGAAGTCTTGGTCTGATTCAGTCCAAGGCCACTATTTGAAGAGCACAGGCCACAGTTTTTGACTGTTATTTACAGAGGCATTTTCAGACATACTTGCCCGAGGCATCAGCGGCATGTATTTTCCTAAGTCAGTGATGGTCATTGGGAAAGCCTGTCACCTCCTAAGCCACAGGATTGCTGTCTGAGCTGCCATGTTTTGTTGTTGAATAATGAGGGAATAATGTACTCTCAGCAAGTTGGCTGATGACACCAAACTGGGAGGACTGGCTGATTCCCCAGAAGGCTATGCCACCATTCTGAGAGATCTTGACCGGCTTGAGAGTTGGGCAGAGAGGAACCTCATGAGATTCAACAAGGGCAAGTGCAGAGTCCTGCACCTCCGGAGGAACAACCCCATGCACCAGTACAGGCTGGGGATTGACCTGCCTGGAAGCCCTGGTTGATAGTAAACTAACCATGAGCCAACAATGTGCCCTCATGGCCAAGGAGGCCAATGGCATCCTGGGGTTCGTTAAGAAGAGTGTGGCAAGCGGGTCGAGGGAAGTTCTTCTCCCCCTCTACTCTGCCCTGGTGATGCCTCATCTGGAGTCCTGCATCCAGTTCTGGGCTCCCCAGTTCAAGAGAGACAGGGAACTGCTGGAGAGAGTCCAGCGCAGGGCCATCAAGATGATGAGGAAACTGGAACACCTCTCTGACGAGGAAGGTCTAAGACCTGGGGCTGTTTAGTCTAGAAAATATTGAGAAGGAACCTCACTAACACTTATAAATACCTAACGACTGGGTGTCAAGAGGATGGGACAACACTTTTTTTCAGTGGTGTCAATTTACAGTACTAGGGGTAATGGACATAAGCTGGAACAGAAAAAGTTTCATAGAATCATAGAATGGTAGGATTGGAAGGGACATTTGGAGGTCATCCAGAAGGATGTCAGCCTAGATTAGATCACATAGGAACATGTCCAGGCGGGTCTTGAAGACCTCCAAGGAAGGAGACTCCACAACCCCTCTGGGCAACCTGTTTCAGTGCTCCATCACCCTCACAGTAAAACTTCTTTACTGTTCAGGTGAGGAAGCCCTGGCACAGGCTGCCCAGGGAGGTTGTGGAATTTCCTTCTCTGGTGGTTTCCAAACCTGCCTTGACATGTTCCTGTGCACCCTGATTGAGGTGAACCTGTTTTAGTAGGGGATTAAGGTGGATGATCTCTAGAGGTCTCTTCCAACCCCTACCATTCTGTGATTCTGTGAGTCCTGCTGGCTTGCCCTTGCTGCTTGAGCAGAAAATTCAAGATCTTACTAATGAGATGTTGAGTTTTATTTTGCCAGTAAGGAAGAGCTCACAAGTTTTTTCTCTTATACATGCAATTGTCCTTGGCAGTGAGAGATGCACAGGGCAGTGTGCCCTCTTTTTTCCAAC
Source organism: Urocolius indicus (assembly GCA_013401255.1). Classification (NCBI taxonomy): domain Eukaryota; kingdom Metazoa; phylum Chordata; class Aves; order Coliiformes; family Coliidae; genus Urocolius; species Urocolius indicus. Next base: position 217,970 of record WBNH01010567.1, on the reverse strand, counting down.
TAGGGAGCCTGCAGAAGAATTTTCCTTGGATATTCACAGATGGCAGGCAAGGATGCCAGGGGAGAATTAGGGGAAGCTTGAGTCCTTGCATCCTCCCTTGGGGTTGTTGAGTCACAGTTTTATTGCTCACAAACACATTTGGACTGCTGCGATCTCTCTCAGAAGGCAGAACTTCAAAAAGGTACAGGGCCATTTCAGACCATCCTTAAATCCCTAATCATTCTTAATTGTATGTAGAAATGAGAAAGAAAACGCTTTTTTCCTTTCTCTTCAAGCCAAGAGGGATGGAGTATGGCTTACAGGGAAATGTATTTCATGACCGTTAGGATATCTTCTTTTTTGTTTGTTTGTTTGGGTTTTTTGTTTGTTTTTTTTTTAAACAGAGTAATCCCTGGCAACTACCCACACTTTGAAAGACAGGTTTATGAATAAAGTTCACACAAATCATGATAAGACTAGGCTTTTACTGGTTGACTTGGAAACTAATGCAGGGGTCAGGCAGTTACACACATAGTATCAGTTATACACAGTTCTTCCTTTTTTATTTTTCCATTAACCATCACCATTAGCATTTGTGTTCAAAGAAGTAGACAAATAAGCACATTTAAATACTGGAGGTTTTTCTGTCCCTTCAACCATGAATAAGTATAAAATAATCATGAAAGTCTGGTTTTGCTCAGCAAATGTTTCCAGGTTTTGTTTTCTTTGAAAACAATTCTGGGTTCCAGCAGGCTGCCCTGCCCACCCCCCCCATGCCCCCCAAGTCGCTTTTATTTTGTTGGAGGCAACTTCAGCTGCTCACATTTACTGATGCCTGGCACAGCACCATCAGAAAGCATGTGAGCTTCTTTAGTGCATTTTGTCTTTACAGAAAACCTTTTCCCTGCCATTGGTTGTAGCAAGCATGCAACTTTTCAAAGTGTATGTGGCCCCCAAACTACACCTTGCTGCAAAAGAGGCAACACCTTCTGGCAACGCAAGTTTTCTCACAGCACCTAACCAGACTCTGAAAAAGAAACCTTTAATTGGGCCAATTGCATGTAGTTGAAACCATGTTGAAGCTCTGTTCCAAGTTACATTTATGTGCTACAGAGTGAGGTGGACAGAGTCCTGGATGTGTGGAGGTCAGAGGTTTGAGTTCATGTGGGTTCAGGAAAAAAAAAGCTTTTTTGTTTCAACTTACTTGGTTTGCCTTTTCTTCCCCCCCCCCCCCCAAGTTTTCCTATGTCCTTCAGTTTCGCACCAAAAAAACCCCCCAGTTTGCTTAGTTTTGAACTCAAATGGGAAAAAACTGAGTGCTGTGTTCAGTTTTGGACCCTTCACTCCAAGAGGGACATTGAGGGGCTGGAGCATCTGCAGAGACAGACACTGGAGCTGGGGAAGGGTCTGGAGCACAAGTCTGATGGGGAGTGGCTGAGGGAGCTGGGGGTGTTTGTTCTGGAGAAGAGGAGGCTGAGGGGAGACATGATCAGTCTCTACAACTCCCTGACAGGAGGCTGTAATGAGGTGGGGATCTGACTTTACTCCCAAATAATGAATGACTGGACAAGAGGAAGCAGCCTCAAGTTGCACCAGGGTAGGTTTAGATTGGAGATTAGGAAGAATGTTTTTCTCCTGCAAGAGTTTATTGGGCACTGTCTCAGGCTGCCCAGGGAGGTGGTGGATTCCCCATCCCTGGAGATGTTGCAAAGCCATGTAGCTGAGGTTCTGAGGGACATAGTTTAGTGGTGGGCCTGGCAGGGCTGGGTTAATGGTTGGACTTGATAAGCTTAAAGGTCTTTTCCAACCAAAACAATTCTATGATTCTTTGATTCTATGACTAGTTGTACGCTTTCACTCTTATGTTTTTTATGGTTTTCATGGTCAACAATAGGTTTGGATTCTGCAAGGCATTTCCTCACCAACAGTTTCAAGGCTGCTGAAACATTGGCTGTAGCGGTTGATCGTATCTCTTTATCTTCAAGTCTACTGTATCCAACCTGCCTGTGTCTCCACTTACTGAGAGACAGTTGTGGTTGTCAACATATGCAATTTACTCTCACTCTGCCCAGCTGTGGATTTCCTCTCTGAGATCAGTCTTGGTAGAACCAAGGGACGAGATTGTAGCTGACTTGAGTATTGTGTTTGCCTTCAGAATTTTTTTTTTCTCCCTTTCATTTATGCAGGTCCTTTCTCTCTCAGAGTCCGTTTTCTTGCCAGCTGCAATGTAATGTTTGCTTAGCTGGGACACAGAACTTGCCTTTCTGTCTCTGCTGCACTACATTTTGCCCATGCACAGGACAGCAGTGATGTTTGCCCTGCTCCAACTGGATCAGTTTGTCATCTGCTGGCAGACGGGCACTGAAGTCAGGGTGAATGCAGACAACCATACAAATGTTTGGTCCTGCAAAGGAGTGGCTGAGCTGCCATTGTCCTGAGAGAGCTTCCTGTGCTTTTGTCAAGCTGATACAGTAGAACATGAGCACCAAATGCAGCCAGGTCTGAGGGTAGGAAAAACCTTATAATCACTTCATAAGGCACAGGCAGACAAGATCAGCCTTCATGTCGCCTATGTCTGCTGCTTCTTAGGTGTTATTTGAAAACAGCAAAAGACAAGTGTTCTGTGTCGTGTTAAGTTCCATACCAAAAGAAAAAAAGAAGGAATCTGAAATATTTGTCAAGGAAAAACGATTTCTTTTTTTGCAGTCTTTTAAATTTTTTTTGGCTTCCCTTTTTCTGGTAGGAGTGTCCTCTCCCCTTCTTTCCTTGATGAGACCTCAGTACTTCTCTTGGTTCTTGGGTCTCCAGAGGTGAATCCTTGGCTGCTTCCTTGTTCAGATCAGGAGATGCCTTCTGCTCTAAAACATTGATACGCCACTGCAGCTGGGATGCCAGATCCCAACTTTTCAGGGGTAAAAATTGGACTTTAAGCCTTCTGAAGTTTTAGGTTTCTCCCTGTGTCCTATCAGGCACATGGTATGTGAGACGTTCTGTTTCATGGAAGAGAAGGGGACGCTTATGATATAAAACATATACAGGAATGTATTTCAAGAAGTTTCTATTTTCCATGGATTTTCAGCAGTAATAGGGCAGTGTTACGAGAAAGTATTCCTGAAAGAGAGGAAAATGGAATTAAACAGGGATTGGTGTTGAAGCCTTGCAGCCAACATGGGAATGAGGCCAGTGACTGGAAGGAAAAATATTATTAATAATTATAAGAAGAAGATGAAGATGGCCAAAATCATAAACATGTTCTGGAATCCTCTAAAAATAGTACAAAAGAGAGGCCAAGCCTAACAAGTGAAGTAAAGTTCTTAGGGCAGAGTAATATGCTAAGGGAAATTAAAACGGTGAGAGGATTTTCAGATGGGACCTTGCTGAGGGTGACACTATGGCCTTGTGAGTTCAGCTATTTCCCGAACTCAGGAACATCAAGAGGTAACTGGTCTCCAAGAATATTTAATGATGTTTGGAGTTCTCCAACATGCCTGCCTGCTGTGTCAGTTCCAACCAATAATATGAGCAGTAGTGAATCAATGCCACTGAGATTTGGACACATCGTCTTCAAAGTGGAGACTGGGGCAGGGATTTTCACAGTAGCTGGAAAAAGACAATGCCTATACTTTACTGACAGTCTTTTCTGAACAATATCTTCAATATTGACAACACCTCCTATTCAAAACACCCAGGCAGTCAGAAGCTAATAAGAGAGCTGTGAAGAATCTTCCTCACATCCTGCAGCAGCTGGCTGGCTGGGTCAAGAGGAGTGCTCAGTATCACATGTTTGTCCTGAGATGGCAACCCTCAGTCCAGTATGCAAGAGATGACAAATGGGGTGACAAATCCTTCAGTCCTGTGGCATGATGGCTCACTTCTGTCCTGGCTTTACTATGCTGGGATGGGCTAGGGTGATCTGGTTGCCTTTTTCAGCTGTAGAAAGTGTAAGGACTCCTGAGACAGGCATTAAATACAGATGCATCACTCATGTCTGCTTTGAAAAAAAACTAAAATAGACCATATTGATTAATGCTAGTGCCTCAGGCCATTGCAATGCTGAATTCCTACAGCTCCCATTTCACATCTTTCTGATGCATTTTGAGTTTCTCAGATGTGCTCTTTCTAACATCTTGCTCCAGGAGGGAAGGCAGGACCTTGACCACACACAGGCTTTGGGCTGCCCTGGTGAGCCCCCAGGAGCATCACTGACAGTGAGTAACCAGTACTGCTGAGCCCACCAACCACTCTGAGCCCTTGGGGTCAGCAACACTCAGCTGTCCAAATAGATGCACACGTGTGCCAGGACCAGTGGAGAAAGACCCAACAGAACCAGAGCTCCTTGGCTCCAGGGGCTGTGCAGAGGCTCTCTGAACCTGCTCTCCTCCTTTGATCTTCACCCCACCTTCCTCTGCTGCTCTACTTCACCCTTGTTTTGTTTTCTTCCTCTAAGTGGTTCTGGTCTCTGTTCAGGCACTGATCTCCACCTCGGAAATACTGCCTTGTGCTTTCAAAGGCATCCAAGAACATGTCTTTCCTCCAGAATTAACTCAGCTTTCACTGAGAGGGTGTCCTGTTCCCCATCTGAATGCTTCAGCCCACCCCAGGGGACTGAGCTAGGAGGCAGAGGCAGTAGACAAGCAGTGCTTTTCTTGTATTTTGCATGTTTTTAGTAATGTTTTCTCACCTATGTCCACCTATGTTTACCTCTCCCCTAGAAGAGTCATGTCTTATTCCTTATCTCCTCCTTTGCTGGTCTATTGCCATTTCCCATCTAAAAAGCAGCTCCCTTGAAAAATAAAATGGGAGCTAGCCACGCTTGTGTTAGTCAGATATGCTGGAACAAGGTACATGCTGCATGTTTGTTTATCCCCACTAATACATTTGTTTCTAGTTTAGAGCTATTCAAAAAGAGACCCAGTGCGGATATTTGTCTTATTATCTAGCAGTAGGTTAAAAAAACCCACAACTCCACTGGCTCTGTAGATGTAGATAAATGGTGGCTGTATGCAAGAAGTGGACTTCCAGAAGCTTTCATCCATGAACCAGCTTATGGGACCTAGTGCAGAGTAATACCATCCTGTGCCCTTGCATCTGCCAGAGCAGTAGAGGAGCAGTGGAGGAGCAGTGGAGGACAGCTACCTTCTCCACAAGGTAGCTGTCACCAAAGTTTGCACTGTAGACACACTCTGACAGTCAGTAGTCTACTGTTTTAATAGTGAAAGAGAATGTTTCCCATAATCCAAGGGGACTCAGCCTTGGTAAGGTTTCTCTCTCAGGGCATGGAGGACATCAAGGCACCTTAATTGCCCTGAGCAGCCCCATCAGGGGCCCCAACCCTGGACTCACTCCCCTTAGGCTCTGTTTACTTTTGAGGAGGAGGCTCAGTCATGCCCTGGACTACACTGCAAGCATACCTGTCTCATCTCTTGCCCTATCTCTTGGATGAGCTCTTGTAGACTCATCTCCAGCCCTGTCCCTTGCTCCTGCTTTTTCTGGCTGGACCACTGGCTCGGTCCTGGTATGGCTCATCCGTTTGCTTTGTCTGGGGCTGCTGGTGGACGCTGTTGCTAGCACCCTGCTCTGTACTACTGTGTGCAGATGTTGTGGGAGAATCTGCTATTGGTGTGCTGCACCAGGATCTCCCTTAGCTGCTGGCTTTTCTGTGCACAAGGAGCAGTCCCCTTCTTTACTTTGCTGACAGTCTATGGTGGTAGGCAGGAGGTGCTTTAACAGGTTCTGCTCGACTGAAATGTGGCTTAATTCCAATGTTGATGATTTTAATGTACTTTTAAAAACAGAAAATAAGACATTTTAAAACCTCACATCAGAATATTTTGACATAATTCCTTTTTTTTCTTTTCTCCTACATATGATCAGCATAAAACTGATATGTTCCTAGAATCTCCCTTCCTTAGATTTGGCAAAATGGCTATGGCTATTTGGGAGGCTTATTACATTCCCTGGGACGACCAAGACCAACGACTTGCTCCAAAACTCCTCTAGGCTTTAGCTGCAAAGAGCAATTTAGCATGGAATATGTAATGAATAGTCAAATTGGGTCCTCTTCTTTTCCTTAACTGAATGCATGAGCTCAACTTTCTATCAGGAATCCTTCAATCCTTGGTACGGATATTGGGTTTGCTCTGTGTTATTGAAGCCAAGTGGTTTCTTATCCTCCTCAATTTTTCTCTTCATCCGACATTTATGTCTGCTACATATGTTCCACTTTACATCATGACAGAAATATAACAGAAGGAAAGAGCAGGGAAGGAGTGAGGGAGAGGAAAAAAACCCCTCAGTAAAATTTCTGTTCTAGAGAGAAAACAGAACTTTATCAAAATATTAGCAAACTGCCAGCTGGTGCCTATTAGCCTAGCTCTCTCCAGGTGAGAGTTTTCCAGCTACCTTACGCTGTTTTCTTTCTCTGGGCTTCACATGGCCTTTTCTAACTATGAAGTTTTTGGGTCACTGAGATTAATCTACTCTTCTCATCCAGCTTTAGCACTGTTTCTGAAGCTCTGCAACATATCTTCAAAAATGCAGTGTCCATTCAAATTGCATCCAAAAAGGCAGTATCTATTCAAAAGCCTGATTGCTCTTGAGGGACCAGGTCCCGTTCATGCAGGCTGGTTCAGGCTTGTTGGATGACAAGAGACAAAGGGCCATGAGAACTGAAGATCTGTTGTGCAGACACTCATTACCTAAACAGCAGGGCTGGAGAGCCTGTCTCCCAACAGCCAGTCTGCAAAGTCAGCAATGTTGGGCAGGGTTCGATCCCCAAAGTGCCTTGAGGGATCTGGAGCCAAATGTGCTGCACCTTTGCAAGAGATACTGCTGCATCCTGAACTCCAGCCCAGTGACGGGCTTTCGCAGAGGTGAGAAAAGTATTGCTTGTTCATAAACACGTGTTTTCAGGGATATTATTCCTGAAAATAAAGTGGAACCAGCTTTTAGAAGCAAAGAATAAAGATTTGGCTAGGAACCCCTGAGCTGGAGGACCAATAACTTGGAAATTGTTCTGAAGTGTTTTATCTGTCTTGGGCCAACGAGTGCTGAGCCAACACCTGCCATTAAGTGGAAGTTATTTTCTGCATCAGACAGAGTCCTAGAAAACCATTTCCTATGGGACTCACAGAGACAGTCAGGGCTGCTTCCCCCATGCCCCTCCCCCAACTATACCAGTATGTGAGTGCTAAGGGCAAGAGGATATGCTGTATGACAGATTTAGGGGATGTCTTGGGTTCTACCACCTGTTTCCAAACAGCTTTGCCAGAGTTCTGGAACTGCCTCCTGTTCATCTGCAGACAAGGATGGTCAGATGTTTAACAGGCAGAGCTAATGCTCATGAAGCCTGGATCCTACATCCAGCTCTGCTGCAGGCTTCTTGTGTCAGCCCAAGAGCACGTAGTCCTGCAAGACAAGGGAAAGGGCTGTCTTCTTGGGCTGCAGTGGGAGCAAAGTCGTTGCCTGAATGCATAGGAGATGTCTTAAATAAGAGAGGGTCCAAACTCCACAGGGCAGGACCACTTTTATGTTTATACAATGCCTGTCATGGAGGAGGTTGGGTCTCTGATTTCAAGGTGAAAGACAAATTCACTGGTGAAAGACGTGCACCAAGCCAGTCTTGGGGACTTATTTGTGATGGTACTTCTTTGAAGACACTGTCTATGCAAATCTTTTCCAGATGTTTCTGGTGGCTTTCTGTTCCAGATCTTCTCAGAATCACAGAATGGTAGGGGTGATTTTCTAACAAAAGGCTGTCATGTCTGTAGCTGCACTTGCCCTTTGTTTTAATCATCTTGTTTCTGTGTGTGATTAGGGGAATGGACCTCATGCAGATAGTGCAGACCAAGTGTCCTTCAAGTTTTTGTGCAGATGCCTTTACTTTTCAGATATGAAGTCACTATGCATCCCCTCTCCTCGTGTCCTCCCTCCTTCTTCCTTACCCTTTCTTTTTGGAAATCTTCATCTACTTTTTGAAGCACAACTGTACTTAACTCAGCATCCTTTGGTTCCTTTGGGGATCCCAAGCATTTGTTGAAGTATATTCGATCCTTGAAAGTGCAAGCATAGAGGTTGTGCTAAAAAAGTGTCACCATCTTCCAGAGGACAGCCTTGACAGCAAGCAATTGGATGTTCAGGGAGTACAATTCCTTCAAGAGGTGGGTGCTTTGGCAATAAGAAACTGCAGGTGTGATGGGAAAGATGTCACCTCCACCTGCCAAGTGATGCTTTTCAGCTCTTGTGTTTGCCTGAGCCAATTATTTTGTTTGCCCTGGAAGTCTATTTGCAAAGGCTGAAGGAAAGAAAAACAATCTTCTCCCCAGTCTCTGCCTCACCACCTAAGTGCTAAGGCTTCACCACCATGTGAAGTGGAAGAAGATCTGGCAGGAGACTTTGTTCTCTGGCTGCGCCTGGGGGCTTATCCTGTTGGAGCCCCTGGAAGGCCAGTGGGGAAATTATTCCAATTTCAGGCTTTCTAGCTTCCATGCTTATTTAACCTGAACCATTTCCTACTCTCTGAGAGAGAAACAGGGTTTGCAGATGCAAAGTCGGGGGAGGGACTGAAAATGATATCAGCAGTTTTATAGCCATTTCTTGGCAAGACATGAAGGATAACATTTCCCTGCCTCTAGGACAGAAGGTGGAGGAATGTGAACACTGAAACATCTTTAAGTTTTCCCTGATTATCTTTTCTCTCCAAGCAGTTTTATTAGGGTTCATAAATTCATCCTCAGAGAACATATTCTCCCATGCTTTTTAACCCTTTATGGCCTTGGATGTCCCTCATCTTGAGAGATTGCTGACTGTCTAAGATAAGCATCCCTTCCCCATCAGTGCTGCCTCTTTGGCTGTGGCAAGAACCACATGGTGTCATCTCCATCTAGAGAGAACAGAAATCACTGGGAAAAAAAATGTGTCTGAGGCAAATGTTTACATTGAACCTATGTCTCACCTCCTGTTGTGCTCCTGTGCAAACACCTTGCTTAAAGCTAAGCTTGCTGAGCAGAAGCAGCTGATAGGGAGACCAGGGGCAGTACTGCATGGCTGTGGGCATCAACTCCCACTGGAGAGTGCTATCCCACCCACTAGTAGCATGGACTTTGCCTTTCAGGCTCAGTTTTTCTCCATGTTCAGGCTAGATTCTCTTCTCCTCCTTCTAGACACTTAAATAAGACCCTCGCAACAAAGACTTAGGCCCCTGTTTCTCATCTCACTTAAACCTGTTGGCCACGGCACAGCCTTTGCTTTAAAACCTCTGTGTGAGAAGGCAGATCCTCTTCTCAGAAATGCCACCAACACTCAGTGCAGCATTCCATAATTCCCTTAACTGGAGTCAATTTTCCATGTAAAGAATGGGAAAAAAAAAAAAGAGAGTAAATAGTTGTCCTGCTGCTACCCTTGTGCTGATGTATCCATTTCCATCCACAACACTTGGAAAGTCGGCTATCTATGCTTTTTCAGTACTGAGCACAGTGAGGGCTTGTGGCTTGTGTACAGATAACAACCCTAATAATGCAGAGAAATGGGTAGGGAAGTGATTGTCCCCCTGTACAGGGCACCAGTGAGACTGCACCTCCAGTGCTGTGTTCAGTGTTAAATCCCTCACTCCAAAAGGCATATTGAGGGTGTAGAGGTCAGTGGATGGACTCAATGAGTTCAATGAGTTCAAAGGTCTTTTCCAAACAAGCAATTCTGTTATTCTACATGAGTGAGAAATATATTGTCTCAGAAACGTTTCTGTGTGGTGGCTTCAGTGTGATGTTGCTCCAATACAGGAGGAGAGCCGTGGAAAATTCCTCAGTCCCAGCACAGGACCAGTGCTGAGTGCTCTCACAATGAGACCACTAAGGTGACAGCAATGCTTTTGGCAAAAGTGTTTTCTTCACAGCAGCCAAAATATATCCAATAACACAGGAAAGTCCTGTAAAGCATAGAGGGGTATGAACCTTTTAGACCAATAGCCTCTGCCAGGCCGCTGCGTGGGATCACCCAGGACCTGTTAACTCTTGAGGAGAATGAAATATTTTGTAACTTGTCTTTGCTGAGCAGTCTTATTCTGGTTTCAAGGTCTCCATTTTCAATGGAAACTCTGCTAGAATTGCAAACATTTTCTTTTTGTTGCACTGTCATTATATTTCTGTTGAAATTGCCAATCCAGAGCTGAGTGTATGTCCCCATGTGAAGGACCACCAGCTTCTCCCTGAAGATGGATGCCTACAGCGTCTTTCTGCACTGCCTGAACCATTTGCAGTGTGAGGTCACCAGCTCTGCTGTCCTTCCTTGGCGGTCATCTAAAAGACAGGCCAGATGGACACAAGACCTAAACTGTCTCTTTCTGCAACAGGAACCATCCCTTGGCCCTTGGTCAGAATTTACATTAGCCTAGAAACAGAGTGATTTGAGATGAATTCTTGCAACTGTAGCCCTTTCCCGGGCAATTGACTGTGGTAGTTTACCCTGGCAGGGTGCCAGATGTCCACCAAGTTGTAATGTTACTGCCCCATCCTAAAGTGGATAGGGAGAGGAAAAATATAATGAGAGGTTTGTGAGTTAAGAACAGAGGGATCACTCAGCAATTAGTGTCATGGGCAAAACAGACTCATCTTGGGGAGAAATTATTTGGTTTATTAATGAACAATCAGAACAGGGAGATGAGAAATAAAATTGAATCTTAAAACACCTCCCCTCACCTCTCCCTCTCCCCACGCCTCTCTGTCCTTCCCCTCCAGCAGTGCAGTGGATGGGGGTTGCAGTCATTTCATTACAGATGGACTTTGCCGCCACTGCTGCTTCCCAAGGGGAGGCCTCCCCACACTTCCCACTGCTGCAGTGTGGGTTCCTTCCCACGTGAGAAAGTCCCTCACAAACTTCTCCAGCGTGGGTCCTTCCCGTGGGCTGCAGTTCCTCACAAACTGCTCCGGCATGGGCCCTCCCACGGGGCAGCTCCTCACACCCTACTCAGTGTGGGTCATCCACTGGGAGAGACAGTCCTTCAGGTACTGATTAGTCCAGCCTGAGACCCTCACAGGATCACAAGTCCTAACAACAAACTTGCTCTGGCCTGGGCTCCTCTCTCCCCACAGACTCCCAGATCCTGCTAGAGTGAGCTTCCCACAGAGTCACAGCCTCCTTCAGGCATCCACCTGCTCCAGCATGGGATCCTCCATGGGCTGCAAGTGGGTCTTTGCTCCCCTGTGGCCTCCATGGGCTGCAGGGGCACAGCTGCCTCACCATGGGCTGCACCACAGGTCACAGGAGAGTCTTTTTTTTCAGGGCCTAAGCACCTCCTTCCTCTCCTTCTCCACTCACCTTGGTGTCTGTGAAGATATTTTCACATTCTCACTCCCTGTTGCTGCTGCAGTTCAGCGTCTGTGCTGCAACTTCTTCCCCTTCTCAAATGTATTATTCACAGAGGTGTTACCTCAGTCACTAATTGGCCAGGCAGCTCTTCTAGAAGATCTTTCTTTAAAGAAGTCAGACCTGTAGACACCCCCGCTACCAAAACCTGGCCCAGGAAAAAAAAATTCATTTGCTTAGACAGTTAGATTTTTTTTTTTTTTTTGGTGTGGTTTATTTTTTTCTTTTCCTTCCCCAGAAGAGGAGAAAGCAGGCAACAAGAATTAAGGATTTATTAAAAACATACCTGGAAAACACCTGCTCCAAGTTAGGCTGGTTCAAAGGGACAGAATTAATTTATATGTGGAGAATGCAGAAGCATTTGGTGCATTATTTGCTTGATGTGTGCTGCAAGGGAGGAGAAAGTCAGAAAAACACTGTGCTGAGCTATATTGCTTTGGAACAAAATATTTACATTTTTGCCATGTTTCCCATAAGACATTAGCACTTTTCCAAATGTGACATAGGAGAAGCAAATGCTCAGTGGTCTGTGGATTTAATGTTTGCTTAAGTACCATGACATATGTGCATGTGCCTCCACACGCGCGCACACACACACACACACACACACACAAATTGTTTCAGTTCTCCTATTAAGGGTGGGATATCCTTGAGCACTGCATTTCTCAGCATATGTGTTCTTAGATTCCCTTGTTCTTTGTTTCTGCCAACAATTAAATTGGGAATACTAAACAGAAAAAAATATACATCTAGCAGAGATGCAGAAATTCATTTGGAGGGAGCGAATTTTGATCTCAACTTGATATGTTTGCAAGAGGAGGAGTCACTGTAGGTGCAGGAGAGGCCATTTCTGTGGTAATATCTGTCTGTAATGTGTACCATAACCTTGTTTTCACTAGTGCCTCAGGGCAAAACTGAAGCTTTAAAACAGAAAATAGCAAGTAGTTTCAGAGTCATGTCATGGTTATATGTGTGTGTACACATGTGTATGTATGGAAAACACCTGCTTGCATGTTGTTGGTATTGCTTTTAGGCTTTTTTTACATCACGATGGCTACCACAAAATGTCCAGGAGAAGGTAGGTAGTGGGAGGAGGAAGTATCCTGAGGTGTGGTCCTTGCCCTCCAAGTGAAGACAAAGGCCACCTTGGGGAGGTGGTCAAGGGGAGCCGTGACTGTCATTGTACTTGCTCTATGACCTCTCAGCATGTGTGAAGTCTACCTGTCATCACCTCAGCCAGTGCCCCAATGAGCAATGAGGTGATGATGGCTGAGAGTGGGGCGGGAGTATTGAGGGAGGGCTGGAGAATAACAGGCAATGGTGTGGGTGCTGGGGAATACAGGAAAGGGAATTTCAACACAAACTCATGTCTTTTACCTTCTAAATCGTCTTAATGCTTCGTGACCAAAATGCTGCTCTGGCTTGGGTTTCTGGAAAGCTGTGCCATCTCTTTTCACAGAATCACCCAATCACCAAATCCCAGAATGGTGGGGGTTGGAAGGAACGTCTAGAGATCATCCAGCCCAACCTCCTGCTAAAGCAGGTTCATTTCAATCAGGGGGCACAGGAACACGTCCAGGTGCCTTTGGAAACCACCAGAGTAGGAGATTCCACACTCTCTCTGGGTAGCATGTGCCAGAGCTCCCTCATCTTCATCGCAAAGAAGTTTTCCCTCGTGTTCCAGTGGAACTTCCTGTGTTTCAACCTGTGCCTGTTATTCCATGTCCTGTCACTGGTCATCACAGAAAAAAAGACTGGCCCCATCCTCTCGACGCCTGCCCTTTAGGTATTTGTAAGCATTGGTAAGGGCCCCTTCTGAGTCCTCTCCAGGATAAACAGCCCCAGGTCTTTTCCTCATCAGAGAAATAGTTGCCCATTTTTTGAGCCTTGTTATTGTACACCCTAGGTGATGGTAAGGCTGCCTCCCACCATGGTTCCTCAGGAGCGTATTGCAGTCAGATTCTCTGACCCAAACAGTTGCATCTCAAATGAGGGCTGGGCTGACATGGGAGGACCATACTCATGCTCCATCATAACTCCCAAGCTTGCTACTGCTTTTCACAGTGTACTTCCACACAGTGAAAAACTGTTAACGAGGGGCTTCAGTGTATCTCAGCAACCGTCTGTTACATCAATGTGCCCTGGACACAAGAGACTCACTGTATATTCCTATTGAGCATACCTGCAAGTTTGAAGGCTATCTGGGCCATATCGGGCTTGCAAGAATGCCCACGTGTGCAGGCATGGGGTATCCCCAGTGCCAGGAAGCAGCCATGAAAGGGGGACAGCAGCTGAGCTGTGCTGGGTTCTCTGCTGTCAGAGCCGGACTGGATTAAGGGGCTGAGGCAGAGTTGATGGAGACAGATCTTTGTCAGGTGCGTGGTGAGCTGCTGCTGCTGAGATCTTCTCACTGCCAAGGGGCATTGCACTATAATCTCCATCATGGTAACGAGCTGGGCAAAGAGGAAGTGTTGTCTCCAGGTACCCCACTGTAGGCAAGAAATGGAGTTCCGGGAGCATGGCCAAAAAGTTAGGAAGCATGGCTATGGAGGAACTTCAGGCAGAACTGGAGCTGTTTCGCCTGCCTGAGACCTGCATTAGCACCATCTGTACTAGCAGGCACCTAGCTTATTTCGCAGCCAAGGCCCATGTGACTAGTATTCAAGAGAATCTGCGTGAAATAGATAGCCTACCTGAGTTTTTATATTTATTCCTGTTGACTTAGAGCACTGAAGTAAAATCTTCAGTCTCCGGTCAGCTGGACAATATCAGAATGATACAGGACGCCTTAAATTTGCTGATCCTTACAAAAATGCACCTCAACTTGCCTCAATGTTTTGATCACTGGCCAAAAAAAGTGAAAAGCCCTTGTCAAAGAAGTTTTTCCTGGAGCAGACTGAATGGGAATATTTGCTGTTAAAATGCAACTTTGTTTTTGGAAGTTAAAAAGTAAAGATGTCCATATGAAAAACTGGATTTTCTGTGATCTTTGTACACTCAGGGCAAATGAAGCCTCAATTCTGATGGTTATTGTAAAGTCGCAGCAACTAAAACACCAAGATTTGCACTTGCCATCATTTTGCCTGTGGCATCTTGCCAGTGTGGGTTATGCTGTCTTTGCCCATTTCTGTCCATACCTCAGCATTTTCTCACCCTGAGCTCTCAGAGGGGAGCATGTGGAATGCAGAGACTGGGCAAATTAGATTTATTTTGGTCACAAACATGAATTTTGACCCCACCTCTCTCCCATCTCCCCCCATTGGATTTTAAACCCCACATTTTTTCCTTTGTCTTTCTTTGGCAATAAAAACATTGAGACACACAATCTTCTCAGTGCTTTTGCCAGCCTGAAGTTACTGAGTGAATCTCTCAAAGTGAGCTCAGTCGAGCTGTGAAAGCTTTCCTATATTACTCACCACAACAATAAAACATTGGCAGGGAAGCAGAAAGAAGATATTCATGACTCTTGAACTGGACGTGGACTTTCCAGCTGTGATATTGCTTCCTTCATTCCAGGAATGAGTCCCATTGATAGTATAATTTCATTTTCCCTGTATAGTGTTGCACAAAACAGTTATTTTTTACTTCTGATTGGAGAGAGAGTGAGTTTCAAGGTGTTAGTTAGCCTAAGGCACTTTGGGGCAACACAGCCCATTGATCACACAGTGAATTGTAAGAGATACTACTCTGGGCATGACTCAGCTGCCTTTGAAAGGGAATTTAATCTGTTTTGGGGAAGCCTGGAGATCAGACACCCAGCTAGTAGTGAGTTATTCATACATTGCTGTATTTACACTGCTATATATGGCACATCCCCCTATCTTTAGTGATATGGTGTTCAACCATCAATGCAGGGAAGAGAAAAGTCCAGGGTGATCAAATGTTCTCGAAGGAGGTGAGATTTAATTTGGGGTGGAGGAACAGCAGGCAATAGCTGAAGAGTGCTCTATTCTGCACCTCCAGCTGTCCCAATGGCTTGAGATGGCAATTTGATGTCAGTTCCTGCATACCACTTTGTCCCAAAGCAATGTGCAATGAGGAACAAACTCCTCACACCACACAAGACCCACCTCAGTTCAGACCTTAGTGCAGAGTCTGCAGGTAGGTGCCCTCCAGTCCCTTCTCTCCTCAGCCATGCAGACCCAGCAGCTCCCTTCCTGCCTATCACCCTTCTTTGCACATCCTCCCAGCCCTGCGGCCCATGTCTCCTCACTGCATTTCCCTCATCTCTCTCACTTCTTTTTCACTCCATGGGAAGGGCAAAGAGAAGTGAGGAGGTGAAGCCTGTGGGCTCAGAAGGGGCACAGCAGCATCTGCTGCCTCCAGCCCAATGCATCTTCCCCCACTTCCCCAGGACAGCTGTTGCCAAAGATCAAAGTGTACAGCAAAAATAGCAAAAGGAGTAGAGCTTGTGGGTTTGACATCTGGAGGCCAGAAACAGCTCCTGCTTTTGAGTAAGCAAGATGTGAAAAAGGAAGGGTAAAAGTGGGTTTACAGTCTCTAATTTTTTACTGGGATTAAAAACTTTATTTTATGAAGTTCTGTGGTTTACTGTTGGGATAGCAGTGCCTGTCTTAGTCCTGTGCAAAGCCCTAATTTTGGAAGTAGGAATGCTAACAGCACTTATAATAGAGAGGTGGGTATTTTCTGACAGTCTAAA
Organism: Urocolius indicus; assembly: GCA_013401255.1. Taxonomy (NCBI): domain Eukaryota; kingdom Metazoa; phylum Chordata; class Aves; order Coliiformes; family Coliidae; genus Urocolius; species Urocolius indicus. Next base: position 201,973 of record WBNH01010567.1, on the reverse strand, counting down.
TACTGATTTATCTGTGGTGGATCATCTCTCAGCCTTAGTTTTATTCCAAGGGACATTAAGAGGCACCTGGGAAATGTCTGTGTTGCTTGGCTGAATAAAACAGGTGCTATATCCATTTGGGACTGGAAGTTTTCAGTGATAAGGGCTCAGAAACCATCCCAAACCCAAGGGAATGTCTAAATCAGAGCCTGGTTTTTCAAATATTTTCACTTCCAGGATGTCTTTCTCCAATTGTTTGGCAAAATCCATCCTCTGGACAGTACTGCCGATATGTATCATTAAAACTTATGCCATCAAATCATGGTGAAGCTTAAAAATTGAAATAATTTAACTGCGTGGCAGCATCAAAGTGCACTGCAATACTGGACTTGATCTGCAAGGGGCGTCGGGTGGGCAAAGTATTTTATAGAAATATGTGTGTCAGAGTGTGCTGCGAGCCACTGGGGGCCACATAACATAACATTTTGTGGTGAAACCATTTGCCACAGAGGATGATTTGCATCAAGCCTGCTGAATAATTTTGGCAATGGAAAATAAGTTGGGGTGGAGGGAAAGGTGAGAATAGCAAAGGACCAGTGGTTATTGGTTTTCTTTTAATAAGAGAAGTTCATGAAATAAATAAACTTAATTTTTCATGAGGCAAAGTGTACCATCTGATCCCATACAGGTTAGTGTTCCCATTTTCAAAGACATTTATTTATTTATTAGCTGTTTAATTTGTTGAAAAGCTGGAGCTGTTGGGAAATGTTTGGTAGCCCATGGCATGTGGAGGCGTAGGACTCTCTCTGATCATTTCTAAGCTTCACCACCAAGATGACTAGCCCTTGACTGCCTCGATGGCAGGGGTCAGTGACCATCTCCTGCTCCTTGATGTAGTGCTGAAATAGCTTTTATCTTCCATTGTGCCTTCCAGTCACTAAAATGGAAAATATCTTTCATTTGTACTGTTTTGGTGCATGTTTCTGGTGGTTTTCCCCACCAGGAAGCAGGGCTGCTTCTTCCAGCCCTAGTGCACGGTACCAGAAACACGTGCTACTTGTAGTGATCCAAAATCCTGACAGGTTGCATGTCTAAGTGTTTGTGCCTCTTTCATTATTACAATGATTAACCACCTCCTCACTGTCTTGTGAATTCCACTCACTCATTGCTCCTCGTATATACCAGGAAATCACAGAACTGGGCAATGCTCACCAGAAGATCTGAGAAAAGGAAGAGAAAAAAAAATGTGCATGCAAGTGCTGGAGGCTGGATTGGCCAGGAATGAAGGAAGGAATAAATGCAAAGAGTTTGTTGGGATCTTTTTTCAGTGGTGAGGGCAGACAAGATGATAGCTGCCTGCATGTGAAATTGGAGCTATGTCCAGGAAGGGCATTTATACGCACGGATGTAGCTTTCAATCAGGATGATGTAAACACTGCTGCAGAATTTTTTTGACCAAGCTGTTTGGGAAACGTGGTGGATTAAATATGACAAATAAGATTCCTGGACATTTATTTATTCGCCTTTTCATTTGTGCCAGTTTCATGTTAGGCAAAGCTCTGGCTACCAGACCAATTCTAAGCCTCAGGGGCAGGCAGACTAGGGGGGAGGGAGCCACAAAGAGGGTGTTTTCCAAGCCTCATCTAATTTAAAGCATCTTTTGCTGAGTGGTGCAGCGAAGAGGATGTGGCTAACACAAATAAGAAAATCATAAAGGGATCAAAGTGTGTGTGCAAATTCATTCCTGGTGGCGGGAGTTCTGCCAGTTTTCTTGCTCACTTGCTTTCCTAAAAAAATTTTCTCCCTAGCCCCCCATGATGGAGTGAGCAAATCACATGTCAGAATCTCTTCTGGATTTCATAAGGATTTCAACATTGATGGATGGCTGAGATGACACCAGAGCCTGTACATTGTGCCTGAGATGTGAGCTGTTTCCCTCAGTCCCATGGTTACACATGAAACAGCTGCATGAATGTGACCTATTTATAAGCATTTCAAAGGCACCACAAATGTGGGTGGATGCTGGCTTGAAGCTCCAGGCCACCAGGAAGCTCTCTAGCATTTGCAGGAACCTGATGTTGCTCCAGAACCCAAATGCTTCCTGGTGGGGTGGACCTTTGGAGCTAGGGTGATTCATATCAGATGTCATCAGCTGAAACAACTTGGGGGTTCTTATGAATATACCTAGGTCAAAAGACCTTAAAAGAACTGAGTGAGCAGAACTAATTCTGTATGCTAAATCAGTTGGCAAAGATGTCTTTGGTGCTGGATGATAAGCTGCAGATTTACATCAGATATAAGGAAATCTGCAGAGTTCAGGTTAGAAACATATATTGTGATGAATATCGCTGTTGGTATGCAGGCTGTGCTGGAGGATTCCCAGATGTAGGTTCTGTTGGCAAAAAGCAGGCAAGAGTTAATGCCACTCCTACTTCAACACCTCTGGAATTTACTGTGAAAGCATCAGAGTCAAGGTGTGCCCTGATGGCAATGACTGATTTAGCAGGGTGGCCACAGTTCCACCAGAGAACCTCTGTGGATCCCTATGTACCAATCACTGCCTGCTCCACCCAGTCTGGTGCTTTGAGTTCATTTTTCACAATGCATCCTGCTCAGATGGTGCCCCAGCCTGCATAAGGTTGGGAGGAAACCAATTATGGGAAGAGGACCTGGGACCCTAAAAAGCCTTATTGCAGGTGCCATCCCATCTGTGAGCTTGTGCTGGCTGGCCTGTTGTCTTCTGATCCTACAATGGCAGTATGCTCATGGTGGAGACGATACTTGCCTTCAAGGAAGCCACTGTAGCTGATGAATAACTAGCTACTACCTAGTCCCAGGCCAGTTCTCCCAGTTCAATAAACTCATACTGCTGTGGAAACAACATGAAACAGCAAGGTCATGACTGTGTTTCCCAGTGAACACTGGCCCACTAGAATAACATCTGAAGAGAACGAAGATTAAAAGCCTGCCCAAATCCAGCGCTGGAAAGACTCTGTCTAAAAACCAAAGGGAACATGCCTTCAGAAATCCCGTGGCATTGCTAATGAAAAATAAACATCCATATTGTATCTACAGAGAAAGGAGAAGAAAATGAAGCCAGAGTGTGAGGTCTTGTTCTTATATTCTGGGAATTTTCTCTATTGAAGGTTGTCAAATACTACATGCCAACACTTGGGAGAATGACAACAGCATCGTTAAGTGCAACAAATCAAAGCATAAGAGTAAATTTTTATGGAACCCAAACTGCTATTCTTAGAAATCATTCAGAATAAAAAAAAATAAACAAATCTTCAGGAAAAGAAATGTTTGAATTCACATGGGAGATTAAATCTCATCTGAGTGGAAACAAAACCTCAAATGAGCCACATCATCATTCCCACAATTAGTTAATCGCAGCATTGTTCAAGGGTAGAACCAAGTGGTTGGAAGGATACAGAACTGGATGTAGTAGATGGTGTCATAAGAGGAAAAGGAAGGCATAGAATAACAGTTTTTCCTTTGTGACTAGTTCCAGAGATATTGCTTTGCCAAGTTCTAGGACAATAGTGTAATGGACAGATGAGAGATACTCTGGGAAACGGAAGATGCCAGAAGAACTGCAAAAAAGAGATGGACACAACCTGAGATTGGGAACCAAATTATTTCTTTAGAGATGATTAAGAGAGTAGCGTACAAAATGTCTTAGCTCAGGAATGCTTCTGACAGCAGGCAACCCTCTCTTTGAGTAGGCAGAGTCACGAAGAGATCTAACTGTTGATGCATAAGCAGCTCAAGCTGCAAGAGAGATACCTGTACATGGGGAAGCTCTCAGCCAGCCTGGGTACAGTTTTGATGGGTTCTTCAACACAAGATTTGACATGTTATTCTCTATAATTAGTAAATCACAAGATAAGAGCCAGAGCTAGTGAGTGAAAACACACTACCTGTGCAGTGCGACCATATGGAAAAGCAGAAAGCAGATTCCACTCAGCCTTTTAAGACTGCTTTCCATCCCTGGTGTTGATGCACATGGGGTTTAGCATATCTGAGAGGCAGCCAACTGTCTTAGTTATGGTGGGATACATATTGTACATAGACCTTCTGACGTTGTTATTTTCTATGAAAATGAAAGTATCTTGGGATGGTCCTACAACCAAAGGATGGCCTGATGGGACTGTGTGGATGAAGGGCCTTGTAATGATTTCTGCCGTGTATGTTTGGGGCAGAAAAAAAGAATATTATTAGGCTGAAAGATGAAAATGCTCATTAGCAATTAGTACAGTGCATTTACCTCTCTGGAGGTGCTTCAAAACGTGACCATTCATGGAACAGATTTTTCTGCAGACTTGCAGTGAAAAGCCTTCATTTCACACAAGATATCCCCAGGAAAAAAAAAAAAAAGCAAGAGTCAAACCATTTATTTAAAAAAAACCAAAAAAAACCTCCAAACCAAACAAACCCTCTTGGATGACTCCATAAAATTTCTAGCAATAGGAAAAAAAAAGAAAAAAAAAGGCCTGTGAAAAAAAAAATCACACAAAATAAGCATTAAGAGGCCCTCTGCTACTTGTAGGTATATTCCCAGCAATTTCTTTTTGGATCACACAAAAGTCAGTTCTTTCCTTTTACTAGCAATAGCCACGGCTTGATGATTCAAACCACATTCAGTTTTCAGAAGGGAGATTTTGATCAAAGCATTTTTAAAATCAGATGAAAGAAGTATTAAAAAAATGTTCTTGCAATATGATCCAGGAAAGGGAAATAGCTGTCAAGGAGAAGAGCTGGGTATATACCAGAAAAAAAAAAACCCAACCCCACAAAACTCCAAGCTAATACTACAGATAACCGTATAAATAGCATTACAATTCGAAGAAAGATTTCCAGAGGCTGTTTCTCTAATCCTAGAACAGAGAATCTAATTATCACTTTAAAATATGTTTGACAGTCAAATTGTATGATCCTTCAGTGCGAAGATGTTATTACTATTACTGTTACTATTACTATTACTACTACTACTTGGAATCTTTTCAGGCAGGTGACAGCATCCCAGGTATGGCAAGAGTGGCCAAGTATGACACAATGAGGTGCTTCAGGATGGGACCATTCCTTGTCAACTGTCCTCTAATCACTTCTCTAATATAAGTAGTAATTTGCTGAGGAATGCTCTTTGATGTGAGGAGCTAGTAAAGGTGGGAGTATGGTGGGGGTGTGCAAAGTTAGAAGACAGAGAGTGAAAAGGAGATGATGGACCAGGAGACCAGTGATATGCAGAAATGACCCTAACAAAGTGCATGGGGACTTGACAATGTCAGGTTTACAGTTGAACTTACTGATCTTAAAGGTCTTTTCCAACCTCAATGATTCTGTGTTTCTGTTCTTTCCTGGTGAGGGACTCTAGAGGAGATCCAGCAGACTGATGGGAAATTCAGCTTTCCTAGCTGGGCTGTATGCTTCCTTGTCTTGTGGATGGCAGTTCTAAAGACTGCTTCCCTTCAGCAATGCAACTAATCACAGAAACCTTCACCCTCATATATACTAATGGCCTTTCACCCTTGTTTTGACAGCAAGGAAGATGCCGAGTGTATCGTGTGGCCCAGCTCTAAACGAGTCTCGAGTTCCCTCCGCCAAATGACATTGCTATACGTGGTTTCTATGTGCTCCAGTGTGGACATATCTGCTCTATCTTTACATGCACTCAGATCCTAGAAGTTGTCTAGCCATGGAGCTCAACACTGTCTAATTTATTCTGTCAAGAAAACTTCAGAGATTGACAAGAACTTGAGAAAATGAGTCTGCACGGAGCTCTGGGAACTGGACTTGCTGAACTGCCTTGTTTGTGGAGACCTTGAATATCTCTGCACTTGAGTGCTATCATCTGCTGTGTTGGCATTTTGAGGGGTGTTGAAAATACAGTGTGTGGGCAGTTATTTCCCACTGGAACATTGGTGGGAGAATTCTTGGTACCAGCTCCTTCTGCTTCCAGCCTTTAGGGAGGCTTGGGAAAGCTTCTGGTGGTGGAACAGCATCACCCAGGAGATCATGGCAACAGCAGGAAGAAAAAAGTGTGATTTTTTTGTTCACAAATGTCTCATCTTGCCCCATTAAGAGTTGCTTCAGTTTTGTCTTTCAACAGAGAAAATGGCTATGCTCAGGCATATCAAAATAGTCACCAAAGCTCAGATTTGCATCATCACATCCATGAACATAAACCCACCAGTCAAGAAGAAAAGGCTTGTATAAATTATTCACTGGGACAGCACTTTCCCACTGTAAATGCAGGACGATGGCAGACACAACCACCACTTCCTGTGTCCAGGGTCAGCTTCTGCACAAATTTCTGAGTTTCTGGACAAATGTGATGCTGCTTTCAACAGCACTTCTGGGTCTCGATGCTGTGGTCATGGCTATGTGGCTATGAAAAACTAACCCTGACTTAAACCTCATGTCAATCACATTTTCTGTGTAACTTCTTTAAATGTCAATTTATTGCAGCCTAATAAAAACAAAAATATATTCAGGATACCCAAGAATAAGAGAATGATCTTTGTTTTTAAGTCAGTATAACTTTGTAGTTACCAGCACTGTGAAATATAAGAATGATCTGAATGGCAGGTTCTGACCTGCTCAGAAAAAGGTTCATTTTAAATCAAAGAATTTTGTATTGGTGTTTGGTTTTGGTTGGTTTTTTTTTTGTTTGTTTGTTTTAATAAGTAGGTGATTTTAATCAATGATACAGTAACACTCAAAAGTATAACCCAAGCAGATACAACCTGGGTTAAAGCTAAACACCAATCTGAAAACATTCAGGTTTTTTTTTTTTACTGCAATGAAAAAAAAGTTTAGCACTTAATTCATTTTATTTTTTAGGGCAAATGAAAATCCATGGGAGTGTGTATGTGGCATGGGCACATTCCTAGTTTATTGAAAAGTTTTTTCATAGCACTCAAACCCCCGATTTAATTCATTTAACAAAGAGAAAACTTTTTTCAGTGAGGTGCAGATTTCAATGAGTTTAAGATGAACCAGCCCCTCTTCTCAATTCTCTAAATATTTTTCACGCCAGAAACTTTTCCAGGGAAGTTGTTCTTTATTTTTTTAAGCAATAAAAGTGCTCAGTGGATGTTCTCATCTGGTCTCTCATGCCAGCCACATCCCTTGCACTGCAAGCTGCTAAGAGGGGATTGACAGAAGCCAGCTGTCCAAATCACAGAATGTCCAGTTCCAGGTAGAGTGAACTGTTTTGGTTAATTTTAAGAGAGAAAACTACTATGCAGCTTTGAAAACAGCATTCAAAAACCAAAGTAAACCAAAATAAGATTAAAAAAGCAAAGCCTGATTTTTGTTGAAAAGACACAATACTTTATTTCAGAATAGATGTCAGAATAAATCCACATTTTCCAACTTTTAAGAAACATTTCTCAACTGATCTGCTCAGTGACACTTTCGCAAAACTTTTGCAAAACTCTCTGAAGTTTCCAGAACTGGGTATTTTCATTGCAAAAAAAACCCCTCCACTGAACACAAAGCACTTGGCAAAACTTCTGTTGCCTAGTTCTGGTGTTGAGGGAGGTGTCCGGTGCCAGAGACCTGACTCAAGTGACATGCTTTCATCATCTGGAGAGGCTGATGCTGTGCCAGCAGCTTTCTTTTATGGACAACTAAAACCAGACCATGCTGTGCTTGTTTTTGAAATGGATGCACAACTGAATAGTGTTTTTAGTGTGTTACCACTCCCCTCTACCATGATGCTAAGTGAATGTGTTCGAGTCTTGTTGTTGTTTACTAGAAGTTGTAGCTGCCATTTATTCTGCAGTATAGATTAAGCCGAGCTGGGAGTACAGGGAGATACTGCACAAATGCGTGTCAGGGCTGAGCGTGAGCTGCTGGTTGGCTAAATATGCAACATGCAGAAGGAAGGGTTATTGTTGAAGAGAGATCAGGCACGTTCCTGCGGACAGAGGGAATCTGCTGATGTCCATGGGTCTGCACGTAAAGCCATAATTTCTTGCTTTGCCTTGAAACAAACAACATGCCAAAAACCTGATAGCTCAGCTTCATTTCTTGTTTCTGTCTCCCTTTTCCACTCTCTGAGCACATCTTGCAGAGTAAGCCTCAAACAAGGAGGGGGTTCAGTTGAACAAGGGGCAGGAAGGACTGACGGGCTTTCTTTTTTTCCCCCTTTTTCTATACTTTCTGCTCATGTTTGTCTGGTTTCTGGGTGGTTTTCTACAGGAAAAGGGATGAGACATCCCTGTCGGGCATAAATGTTTGACTACAAGTTTCCCTTTTTGCTGTCCATTGACCATATTCTTTGCAAAGTATGTTTTTTTATTGGCCATACCACAGAGAGCAAATGGCAAGAACATACATCTCCCGAGATTATCAGAACCTGTTTTGTAGGAAAAGGGATCTGGGAATGAAATAACTGTGCATGAGAAAGTGAAATAAAGTATACTCAGGATCCATGGAAGGGATAGGAGTATTTTTTATCTGGTTGAGCCATTCAGCAGGAGGACCAGAGGGGTTTCTTGTTTTGTTGGAGCTCCTTTTCCATTTCTGATTTACACTGCAGACATGGGATCTCTTTCCTTTTAGGCAGTTAGCAGCAAAGTACCCCTGCATTTCTCCATCCATCACCGTGTGGCATGGTGCACATATGGTGGAGTGACTTGAGGGGTAGGGGGGAAGAAAAATCGCCCAGAGCCACCACTGCTATTTGTGTTTTACTTCAAGAAATTATTAGAGTTTATTTTATTGCAAGAAAAGGTTGCCAGCTTTTATATGACAAAATTGCAGAGTTTACTAGGAAGCTTATTTATATAGTCTTTGAAAGACAAACCCTGCCATGACAGACAGTGAAGACCTGGAATTGCTGGCTCTCCCATTTACCTTGGCTGTTCTGCAGATGTATTAACCCTTTACTGTGATAGGTTCCCACAAAAAAGGAGCTTAAGAGTAAATACATGTACAAAATACTCCCTCTTCCCTGGGACACTGGGCATTCAGGAGAGTTTGAGATGGAGAAAAAAATTGAACCAAATGAACAATTTGGCAGGTGTTTGCTGCTGGTCCTATGGGCCAGCTTCACATAGCTATCATATTTGCACAGGAGCAGACGCCCTAAGAGTGGTCACGTCCTCTCATGGGCTGTACCTTTGGGACAGTTGGTGCTATGAGAAGTCCTCATCTTCCACAATGACTCCTGCTGTAGGAATGGAATTGCCAGAACAGTTACTACCACCAAAAAATGCATTTTGGGGAGAGCAGAATTGTTTGCTGAATTAAGGCTTGGCAAGAAAGTGGGTTTTAAGGACAAAAATATATGTGTAAATTTTCTTAAATGTCAAAATGTTACACATTGACATATTAAAAAAGAAAGTCTCACTTGGAAAGTTTTCAAATGTTTTATTTCATCATTAGTATTCATTCGTTGGTATTATTTTTCTTGTTGAAAGTGGCCTGGCTTGGAAAAGGTATCCACAATAGACCAAAATTAATTAAATCAGAAGTTTCATTTCACCTTGATTCATTGTGTTTGTTTCGTTTTGTGGAAAACCCCCTCTCTGAATTCTGCTTAAAGTTCAGACCACACTGCCTTGCATGTCTCTGTGGATGTCATGCAAAAGAAATAAACCCTCTTCCCTCATCACTGTCTTCATCAGTGCCTCAAGTCTACTGCTAGGCTTGGAGAAAGCCTTTTATCATGCAGAAAGGATGGCAGGCAGCTATCCTCTATGGTCAAAAGACTGAAGAGGACCCTAAACATAATTTACAAGTATGTTACATCCACAAAAAAGCACTCTCTTCCTGACTTCCCAGCAACTCTTGCATCAATATCACATATGTGGTCATGATAACCATGATTTCATTTCTGTTAACACCAGGTTTGAGATCCTAATACCAGCTTCTAACATTTTGAACTTGTAGGCAGCTTTCAAACAGCTGCCATTTTTTAAAGAGAAACAGATCCAAACCTCCGCTCCTTTCTTTTTTTGACTTGAAACGTGGAATTTCCCCCCCATAAAATTATACTGAGATGTGTGCTCAGATGGGCAATGTTCAGATCTTAGCCAGAGACTTGTTTGATGCTTCACAAACCACCAGAACTTGAAAAGCACCAAGTGGGCAAGCTTTTACATTGGGATATTTAATGCATGCCTTTATTCTAGGGCCTTTAGGGCAAAAAACAATGGACAAAAACAATGAGGGAAATTTTCTTCACTCTTTGACAAGCTCTGATTGTCATTCGTCCACATTGCTCACTTAGAGCTTCACAGGTCAAGACTTTATACCACATTATACCCGAAACTTAAGCAAGTACCTAAAGTTAACAGCTTTCTTGAATCATGGTATCTTTCTTTGCGGAGCTGAGCCCTCTAAGGTGCTGACTGCTCTGGCTCCCATCCAGCAGAGCACTCAAACACCAGCTTATGTTTCACCGTGCTCGAGAACAAATTTAAAATTAAGCATGTGCTTAAGTGCTTTGCCAAAGAGGAGCAGGATTACTCACATACCAAAAGTTAAGCATGTGCTTAAGGTGCTTTCCTGGATTCTGGTTGGAACAATTGGAAAATAATGATGTTATCTTTGGGTAGGTTTTTAAAAAACAATTTCAAATAAAGTTACCTGCTTGTTCTGGTGGTGGCAGCATCTTCCACTTGAAAGCAGTTTTATCTAACTCTGTCCAGATCAAGAACAGTAAACAGAAAGGGAACTTCTGTAAATAACTGACAGCATTTCTAGGCTCTACTGTTAGTGTTCCCATGTCACTAGATCTAGACACCCCCAAAGGGCCACAGAAGAGCTCTAAGTGGTAGATGATGATACATCAGGAGAGCACCCTTTCTGTGACAGGAGCACCACCATCAGCACAGCAGCTTGATCTGAAGGGAAGGATAATGCGGGAATGACGAACGACTTCTTAGACCCCGATTAATTGTCATATCTGACTCCACGGCTGATTTCACCATGGCTGCCCTAGCTACTTCTGGACATGGAACTGAGAAGACCAGCTTTCTTCCCTAGCCAAGGTCTGAATAAGAGCAGCCCCCAGGAACATCACAGTTAGTTGTACCTCCTCTGTTATAGCTCTAGATATGCTAAGCCTCTGTCCATGTTTACAGTAATTTCTCAAAGACCCTTAAAAACAGGACCAGGACCCAAAGCCAAGTTTGGATTGAGTCTGCACTGTGCCTAAGGTCTCAGCACCATTTATGGGTTTCCTTGTGAGAAAATCAACACAACATCATAATCTTGCCTTCTGCACACCATTAGTTTTACCAGAGAAATAAAACCATATGCCTTTGCCTGTTACAAGAGAGGTCTGGACTTTGCGGTTGTGACATGCAAATGTAATGGCCTCAGGAAATAAAATGTTCTTTCTTCTGAGTGAAATGGTCAATCAATGCCAGATCTATTCCAAGCACCTGTAGTGGTTTTGCCGGGGCCAGGTTTTTGATAGCGGGGGAAGCCACAGGGGTGGCTTCTTTAAGCAAAGAGCTGCTAGAAGCTTCTCCTGTAGCTGATAGCGCTAATGCCAGTCAATTCTAAGGTGGACTCGCTGCTGCCCAAGGTCTGGTCAATTAGTGATGGAGGTAACACCTCTGTGAATAATGTATCTGAGAAGGGGAAGAAGTTGCAGCGCAGATGCTGAACTGCAGCAGCAACAGGGAGTGAGAATGTGAAAACATCTCTGCAGACACCAAGGTGAGTGGAGAAGGAGGGGGAGGAGGGTGCTTAGACCCTGAAAGAAAGACTTCCCTGTGATCTGTGGTGCAGCCCATGGTGAGGCAGCTGTGCCCCTGCAGTCCATGGAGGCCACTGGGGAGCAGAGACCCGCTCGCGGCCTGTGGAGAAGCCCACACTGGAGCAAGTGGATGCCTGAAGGAGGCTGTGACTCTGTGGGAATCCCACATTGGAGCAAGTATCTGGCAGGACCTGGGAGTCTGTGAGGAGAGAGGAGCCCACACCAGAGGAGGTTTGCTGTCAGGACTTGTGATCCTGTGAGGGACTCAGGCTGGAGCAGTCAATACTTGAAGAATTGTTCTCCCAGTGGATGCCCACGTTGGGGCAGGGTGCGAGGAGCTGCCCCTGTGGGAGGTTGTGCCATAGTTTGTCATGAGAGCTGTTTCTGGTAAAGGGGAAAGTGCTGTAAAGGTGGCTCCTGTAAGAAGCTGCTTGAAACTCTTCCCAGCTCTGAGCCAGACCCACTTCTGGGGCTAAACCAGTTAGATGCCTCCACAATCACCTTTTAATAAGCCGGAAGAGGGGATTTCTTCCTGTTCCTTCCTTCTTCAGTCCCTTCTTCTTCTGGCTGGTGGTGGTGCAAGGAGTGGGAAGATTGAAACAACCGTGCAGACTCCAAGGTCAGTGAGGAAAGAGAGGAGGAGGTGTGCTGGAGCAAAGACTCCCCTGCATTTTACTGAAAGAACTGATTAAGCTGAAATACATTTGCATTTTGTTAAAGACCCCATATCAGGGGCAGAGACTCATTTTGCTGAAGATCCCGTGCCAGGGGCAGTGACTGCGGCTGTAGGAGGCCCTGTCCCATGGGAGGGACTTCATAGTCACAGAAGCTGTAACTGTGGGGAAAAACCCACGCCAAAGCAGCTCATTAAAATTATGCCCAGAAGAGGCCGTGTCCTGAGGAAAGGACCCTGTATCAGCAGAATCCGCAACTGCTGGGAACAACCCACACCAGAGAATTTGTTAAGGACTGTGTCCTGGGGGAGGGACCCCATATCAGAGCAGGGAAAGAATGGCAGGAGTCATCCTCATCTGAGAAGAGAGAAGCAGCAGAGCCCATCTGTGAGAGACTGACCACGTCCCCCATTTCTTGCTCCCCTGAGCTGTTGATGGGGTAGGAGGTAGAGATATCGGGAGCAGTGAGCTGGGCTTGGGAAGAAAGGAGGGATGGGGGAGGGAGATCTTAAAGTGCTGGTTGTAATTTTCTCATCATCTACTCCCTTTTTGCTTTGATTCCATTGCCCTTGTCTCAATCCTTGCTTATTTTACTCCCATTTTGCTGGGGCCTCTGCCATCCTAACAATGACAGTGCTTCTTTGCTAGCTGGGCCAAACCACGACAGGCCCCATGCTGGAGCAGATCATTAAGAACTGTAGCCCATGGGAAGGACCAATGTTGGAGAAGTTCATGGAGGACTGTCTCTCATGGGAGGGACTCCACACTGTAGCAGTGGGAAGTGTGAGGAGGCCTCCCCCTGAGAAGAAGCAACAGCAAAGTCCATCTGTAATGAACTGACTGCAACCCCCATCCCCTATCCCCTGTGCCACTTAGGGAGAAGGAAAGAGAGTCTTGGGAAGAGGGAGAGGTGGGGGAGGTGTTATAAGATTTGGTTTTGTTTCTTATCTCCCTGTTCTTACAGTTGATTTATTAATAAATCAAACCTTTTTATCTCCAAGTTGAGTCTGTTTTGCCTGTGATGCTAATTGCTGATCTCCCTGTCCTTGTCTTGACTCACACACCTCTCATTATATTTCTGTCTCTCTTGTCCACTTTAGGAGGGGGAATGATACACTGACTTGATGGGCACCTGGCACACAGACAAAGTCAAACCACCACAGCACCCCAGTGGTCAGAGATAGATGGAGGCAAATCTCAGCTGTAGAAATGTAGATGTGTCAACCCTCCTGATCTTTTTGGATGGCCCTGACTAGTATAACCCCCTCTCCCCTCCTCCTACCATCCCTGAACTGATCTTAACTAGCAACCACATGGCCAACAACATGTTTGTCAGTGATACTTTACCAATGCAGTCTTAAATGTAACTTTTAAATTTTCTATTACTGAGACTCTTCCATGCACTTAAAAATCTGTATAGAGGAAGGTGGTGATGTTTGCTTGCTATGCGGGCAAAGCTCTTGGCTCCAAAGCATTAAAATGTCCAGAGAGGATGCTGCAAGACTGTGTCTTCATTGTGCCCTTTCAGGAGTCTGGCTCAATAGCTGTTCCTTCACTCTAGCACTTATGGACTTTTGTAGCAGGTAAAACTAAGCTGAATTTCCTCAGTCTTCTGTTAGTGTTACTAAAAAAATACCCTTAAATCAGGTCCCAAATTGCTGTGATCCTCATTGTACTGAGTGGGGATGAATAACTTGATAACAGTCCTGGATTTGGTGGTGTAGGGAGCTTTATTTCCTGATCTTTTGCCCATCAAATGTTTTTCTGATCTTAATTGTCAATCACATCACATGATTTCTCCAGATAAATGAAAATAGCAGCTATTTGTCTTGAAAATCCACCCTTTGATGTCAGAATTCCAGGAAATAAAACACCTTTATAGTTATGGGATCCAGACCTGTCTGACCGGGATGTATTTCCATTGAGACTCGTGTGTGTTTGTTGACTCAGATTTTAAGAGATTCTGTGCCTTTTATGGGCATTCACAGAGAAGTATTCATGCCACATTCATTTTTTGCGAGAACTAAATCAGCTAGGGTCATTTGCTTCAGGGACCCCTTGTCTGAAGGATGCCAGTTCTCTCCAGCCTTGAGCTAACTTTCTGGGAAATGCTTCCAGCCTCATTGTGATGCTGAAATAAAAGTCTGGACATTCAGACATGCTCATGTGTTGGCTGTTTTCCATTGGACATCTTAAGTATGTTGTCTGTAAAAGATTGTGCATTGAAGGTATCTCTGACACATGGAGCTCCTCTGTGTGCAAAGCTCTCAGGCACAACCTCTGCCTTGAAGGCCAAGCCTTGCCCAGCCTCTGCTCATGGGCAGGCACGGCAGGGAAGCATTGTTCCTGCCATTACTACTGCAGATCACCCTTGGATCAAGGGTTAACCACATAACACCTTCTCCAAACGCCTGGCAATGGCAACATCAATTGATCTCTTCCAGCTAAGCACTGGAGAAGGAAAATCTTCCTTTCACACAGGTGTCTTCTTTGGATTGTCTCTCTTCATTTCATCAGGTTGGCCAACCATCATCACACAGCATGTCCACCTCCATCTGGAGATGTTATTTCTAAGAAAGGCAAATTCAACCCATCCTTTTTTATAACAATCAAAAAAGTGAGGGAAAGGCTAATTAAGAAAAAATTGGTCACTTCAACCTCATAATTTTTCCATTGGTCTTAAGGAATTTGGTAGACTTTGGCTGCAGAGTTTGCAATTAAATGTGTGCCATGACCTGGGGGTCTTTCTCTTAAGAACTGTGTTGGCTGGGTGTGAGTGTGGGCTTGCCAGTGAAGTCACATGTACCCTTTGCTACCTGCTAACCTTTTCCTTTCTACAGCCAGATCTGTGAGTTCCCTTTCTAAGACATCACTCACAGTTTCTCTTTTGCTGTATTTTCTAATTCTCAGTCTTTCAACCTATATTTCTTCAGACATCCTTTTTTCCCCCCCTGCAGCTGAAATTTTCATGTTTTATGCGGTTCTTGCCTGTAGCTCGCTCTTGACCCTTTGAATCATAGAATTGTTTGGTTGGAAAAGACAGCACTAACCAAGCCCATCACTAAACCATGTCCCTCAACACCTCAGCTACATGCCTTTTCAATATCTGCAGGCATGGGGACTCCACCATCTCCCTCGGCAGCCTGTGCCAGTATCTAACAGCACGCTCAGAGAAGAAGTTCTTCCTAATATCTAATCTAAATCTCCCCCGATTGCAGCTTTTAAAGCCATTTCCTCTTGCCCTTTCACTCATTACTTGGGAGAAAAGACTGACTGCCACCTCTCTACAACCACCTTTCAGGTAGTTGTAAGGAGTGATCATATCTCCCTCAGTATTTTTTTCTCCAGACTGAACACCCCCAGTTCCCTCAGCTGCTCCTCATATGACTTGTTCTCTAGGAACAAGTGTTGTTGTGGCTGACATGGCTGTGAATCCAATTTTGCTTGTTGTTCCCCCAGACTCTTACAACTCCACCAATTGCCCTTAAAATAAAATAAAATTTAGTCACAGGAAAAATTCCCCTTCTTGGTTTTGCAACGTGGATTATCTTTCCTCTCTTCTCTCCCTACATCCTCTTGTGTCTTCTCAAATTTGTGAGCTATTCTTTTTTTTTTTTTTTTCTCCATTCCACAAGCAATTAATCAATCAATCTGGCAGCCTGGGACCAATCAAGTTCCTGGCAGGACCTGGGAGCCCATGGGGAGAGAAGAGTCCGTATCAGAGCAGGTTGCTGTCAGGACTTGTGGTCCTGTGAGGGACTGAGGCTGGAGCAGTCAGTACCTGAAGGACTGTTCTCCTGGTGGATGACCCACATTGGGGCAGAGTGTGAGGAGCTGCCCCTGTGGGAGGCCTCATGCTGGAGAAGTTCGTGAGGAGCTGCAGCCCATGGGAAGGATCCATGCTGGAGAAGTTCATGAAGGACTGTCTCCCATGGGAGGGACCTCATACTGAAACAGTGGGAAGTGTGAGGAGGCCTCCCTCTAAGAAGAAGCAGCAGAAAAGTCCATCTGTAATGAACTGACCACAACCCCCATTCCCCATCCCCTGTGCTGCTGAGGGGGGAAGAATCCTGTTAAGAAGTATGGGTGGAAGGAGGTGTTTTAAGTTTAGATTTTATTTTTATCTCCCTGTTTTTTTTTTTTTTTTTATTGTTCATTAATAAATCAAACCATTTGCCTCTGATTTGGGGTTTTTAGCAAAATGAGTCACTGCCCCTCATATGGGGTCATTAGAAAAATGAGTCTCTGCCCTTGATGCAGGGTCTTTAACAAAATGAAAACAAATCTCAGCTTCACCAGTCCTCATTGTAGGATGCAGGGGAGTCAGCTCCAGCACATCTCCTCTCTTGCCTCACTGACCTTGGAGTCAGCTTAGTTGTTTCTCTTACTCTTCCCACTCCTTGTACCAACACCAGCTGGAAAAGAAGAAGGGCCAGAAGAAGGAAGGAACAGGAAGCAGCCTCCTCTTCTGGCTTCTTCTTGAAAAGTGATGGTGGAGGCGTCTAATTGGCTCAGCCCTAGAAGTGGGTCTGGCTCAGAGCTGGGGAGAGTTTCAAGCAACTTCTTACAGGAGCCATCTTTACAGCCCCTTCCCCCTTACCAGAAATGGCTGTCATGTCAAACCATGACAGGTGCCTTGTCCATCACGGTTAGACTTTTGGAGAATATCTCAATTTAATTAATCTTGCATTCTCTGCACATACATGATTTCTGCAGCGAACATCTAGTTTGCTACGTGTCAAGTTGCTCAGTAATTCAGCAAATAAAACCCAGAGCTTTTCTTCTCTTGATCTGCAATTTGAGAGTAGATTTTCAAAACTCAACTTGAACTTGCGAAGAGAAATCCTTTCAAACTTGTACATTGGGCTTTGGCTGCAAACTGGTCAAGAATCCATTTTGTTTCATTTGTATGTTCTTCCATTAATATTTATCCCCAGAAGCCATTTCTCTCCTAGGCAGAATGGAGAAGGACATTTGATTCAATATGATCACCCGTCTTGTCAGTATATCTGGGAAGTCACACTAAATTTTATAGCCCTCAAATTCAGAGGTCATATTTGGCCACCAGGAGAGCTTTCTGAGTTTTTTATTTAATCCTGATGATTCCTTGATGAAGTTCTTGAGCAAGAGAGATAGACTTGGATTGAAGGTCTTGAAGGCTGGTCAGACTGAGAGGCACATCTCATCTCCACTGGCAGATTGAAGCTCTCTGGGAAGCATGAGAGGGCTGAGCTGAGATGTGTCAGA
The DNA here is from genome assembly GCA_013401255.1 of Urocolius indicus. NCBI lineage: Eukaryota > Metazoa > Chordata > Aves > Coliiformes > Coliidae > Urocolius > Urocolius indicus. Next base: position 184,348 of record WBNH01010567.1, on the reverse strand, counting down.
TATGTGGCATTTCTCTCATGAGTTGTAATATGCATTTCTGCCCTGATTAGAAAAGAAGCTTTTGGGAACAGGGCTACCAGTTCAGCACGGCTGTAGGCGATAATTGAAATGATACAGGGAGGGATGAACTGTAATTTAATGTATCCTGCACTACCCATGTCCCTGAGAAGACCATGTAACTCAGAGTAATGCTGCAAGAAGCACTTTCCACTTCCAAATTAAGACATTATTCCCTAGCCAAGAGCTACCTCCATCCCTCTGCTGCTGAATGCCAATAATCAGATCTCAAGAACCCGTAAGGAGACCCCAATTAAACAACAGAATGCCTCAGCAGGGCCCAGGCAAGCTCCCTGCTGACTAGAGCCCAACATGTTTAAAATTTATCTCTGATAATTGTTACAGGAAGCAGGGCTTGGAAATGAGCATGACCAAAGCACAGCATGGAGCAGTGATGGGGTGGCATGTGAACTGCTATAAAGCTCTCTGCGTTTAGGCAGACCGGGGCTGAAAATTTCAGTTCCCATTTATAACCAGGGAAAATGAAGCAAAGAAAAATGATTGGTGCATCTTCTTCCATGTTGGCTTTTAGGCTTGAAAACAAAACTTTAAAACTCATGGATAAAAGCCTGTTGCTTGGGAAGGGAAATTGGTTCAGCATATGCTGATTTCTGCTACCAAGAGAAGTGTGTTAGCAAAGCTCACTCCTGACATCTATGAGGTCATCTTCTTCCATACTGCCTCTTGACTCCAGGACTGATGACACCAGGAGATGCAAGCTAAGATAGGCTGAGGAAATGTATTAGAAAAGCAGAAGGGAGGATTAGGGAGGGAGATATGAGGTCATCTGCACTGATGGTACGTTAGGTACTCACATTAGAGCCAAGACCAGAGCCACCAACTTTATTGAACATGCTTCCAACTGGTAACGAGACTCATTCTTCCAATTATTGCACTGAAAAAGCAACATCTGGCCTGAAGCCTTCCATGGGCCAAATCCTTCTCTGCTGTAACCATGCTGCTGTCAGCAGTCACACCAGGGATGAATTTGCTCGTGAGAAATTAAAGCAGTGATAGGGGCAAACAGATCTGGGTCTTGCTCAAAAACCCTGAAATTTTTCTGCAGAGCAGGCTGGGTATCTAAGCAGTAAAGACAATCACACCTTTAATTGCTTTCCCATGCACCAGTGCTATGAATAATAAACAAAGGGGATTTTAGTGGTTTTTTTTTTTCCCCAAGAAATTATCAGAGGAAAATCCAAAACTGGTATTTCTTTTCCCTTTTCTAATTTATTTCCTTAGCTGCTAAGGCACAAGATCAGAGCACAAGGCAGACTTGGGAGAACATCTACCCAGTTCTCACCTCCTCACTTAAAGTCCAATAAAACATAACAGAAAGGGGAAGGAAAAATACTATGGTTTTAAAGGCACTTGGTGAGCAGCAGCCCCCATTTATTGAGCTTTCCATAGCCTGTTTCCAATTACTGTAAGGTATCCAGAAGCTATGGCAACACAGCAGTAATCTCTAGTGCCTAGGCAAGCTGCCGCCATCTATGAAGCAGCATGGTTCTGGGTACAAACGGATTTCAGTGGAGGAAAGAAACCTGGATCAAACCCCTTGCTGGTGGCTAAGCAACACCCAGTACCACTTATCTCCCAGTTCTCCTGGAAGCACTGAGCAGGCAAGTCACTCCAGGTTGTGTCTGCTGACAGAGCATGTGACTCCTGTGAAGGGCCAACATTTGCCCGGGGCAAGGGGGATTGCTTCAAGGGCTGCAGGGCCAAACACTCAGCATCCGCTACTGTGCTTCTCTCTGCACTGACAAGTTGCCTGAATGCTGACATTTTAACAGCATAGTCCCTTCCCCGCACATGATATGGCATGAGGGAATAACAGGATGTATTAATGTCATTTTAGATAATAATATTCTTCTCAGAGTGGGCTTTCTGGCACCTCGCCTCTCGCTGTGGGAGAATTCTATCCCTATCACTCCAGCATTAACTCTGAGCTTGAAAGCAATCCATTTGGGCCATTAAAATGACTTGTGAAATGTGGGATAGTTATCAAATAATTAGGACCACATTTTTTTTTTCTCTTTCAGCCTGGAGTTCTGCACTATGATCTCAGTTCACCTGTGGCTTCATTTTGCCTTCTTTGTCTTTTATAGATCAATACAAGCACCAATTTATAGGAAGATGCTTGTCCTCCATACCCCTCCCTTTCTTGCTCAGATGACATTTGGAACCTGCAGCATTTATTTAGTATGCACAAACCAAGAGGAGCTGAGTTTGGGGAGTTGCTAGGGAAGATTTCCCCATTTTCCATCCTCTGCAATGGGAGCCATGGTGCCTCTTTGCCCCTTCCACCACCTGATGAGATAGCTACAGTTGAAAGAACTGTCCAGGACTCATGTCCCATGATGTGAAGACCGAAGGTCTTGGAAACACCTGCTGGTATATAAAAGAGCCATATGGCCCTCCATGAGGCAGGGATTACTACAGGGCTTGGAAAACATGCATGGTCCCCCGGCTTTGTGATGCTGCTGGAGTGCAGTATGGGGCTGATGTCCTCGCTGGACTGGCACACAAAGCCTTCTGCTCCTCTGCTCCTCCGCTCCTCTATTCCTCTGCTCCAGGCTGCATTGGAATGTGCAGCTCACCCGGATACCAGCAGAGCTGGGATCCCATTGTGGTGTGCTGAGTGCTTGAAGGGGAAGGACAATACCCGTCTTTGTCCCTGTGCTCCCTCAGAGTGAGGACTCCTGGGTTGGAGCCACAAAGTGGAGCTGCTTTCACCCCTCACACATGATCTCTCCTTCAATTTCCAACCCCCCTTCTTTTTATGCTCATAGATCCAGTCTTCCAAGTGTAGATGAACACAGCTCAATGGGAGCCAATGCTTGCAGCATATCTGTGCTGGCAACAAGCCACGGATGTTAATGCTGCCTCTGGTATGAAAAATGTGCATATGCAGTGACCTTATGGACATTAATACAGGTCCTTGCTCCCCAACATCTCTCACACTGACAGGGCTCACCCTAGGGCTTTGTCCACTTTCTCCGCACCGTAAGTCTGCACAAGTTGCCATGCTGAGCAGTCCACACTGCCAGGAAGACACCACTTCTAGCTCCAGCCTTCTAAGGGTTTAGTCATAATCCAGCTCTATATTTGAGCTAGAAAGAGGTTTATGTAAACAGGCTCAACCACTGTATGCTCTTTTCTCTTCACACTACTGCTTGCACCCAACTGTTCATTGCTATGACAAGTTCCTATGCTGCTATGGGAAAACAGCAGGTCTGAGACCTGGCCTTGCTTTCCAACTCATCCAGCCTCATATCTAGACCCTGCCATGCATGTTGTTCCTCCACCTCATCACTAACCTCACACTGCCAAGTCCACCTTAAACCATGTCCCTCAGCACCTCAGCTTGTCAATATCTCCAGGGATGGGGACTCCACTACTTCCCTGAGCAGCCTGTACCTGTCAACCCCCTCAGGGAAAAAAATCTTGCTTAACGAATGTAAACCTCCCCTGGCACAACTTAAAGCCATTTCGTCTTGTGCTGTCACTCGTTACTTGGGAGAAGAGACTGACCTTCACCTCACTACCACCTCCTGTCAGAGAGCTGTAGAGTGATCATGTCGCCCCTCAGTCTCCTTTTCTCCAGCTAAACACCCTCAGGTCCTTCAGCCACTGCCCATTACCCTAGACCTTTCCCCAGCTCTGTTGCCTGTCTCTAGACGTGCTGCAGCACCTCAATATCTGTCATGTAGTTAGGGGTCCCTCAGAAACACTGCTTGGAGACTCTCACCTCCTCTATCCTATCCTTACTTCCAGAATACTTTCTCAAGCCCTCACAGAGGCTTATTTCTTAGCAGAAGAGAACCCTGATGTATGTGCTTCTCACTACCCTTTCCTTTCTGCCTCCTGGTCGTAAATATCAATTCATTATGGAAAGCAGCAGGGCTGAGGACACCAACTTGCAGAAGCACCTCGTGAACGCCACTAAAAGATCAGCTGGGAATGAGTCATGTTAGCAACTCAAGCCTGGGAAATCCAGCCAGATGCCTCTGCACAGGATTGAAATAGATTGTAACAGACTGATTACAGGCTCTGGCCAAGTCCTAGAGAATTAGAATGGCTTGTAGGGGGGTGGAAGGAGAATGGCTATTATTAGCACTGCTATTTATTATTTGAGTAGCCCTGCTATTGTCTCAAGTGCTCTCTGAATTGCTGACAAGACCATTCTTGCCCTTAACACACAGAATTGTTGGGATCCAAGGGCATGACTGGAGATGAGCTTTGAGCCAGAAGATGGACGTGTTAACACTCATTGGGCATGAAGGGAGAAACTGGACCATCAGATCATCCAGATTGGAGACAGTATGATTCCAAGAATTGCCATGACACAACTCTCACCAAGGAGCTGCTGCTACCAACTGCTGTGAAGTGGGAGCAGGAGTAGGACCAAATGATAGAATCACAGAATCCCAGAGTAGTAAGAATTGGAAGAGACGTCTAGAAATAATCCAGCCCAATCCCCTGCTAAATAAAGCAGGTTCACCCTGATCAGGTCACACAAGACCAAGTCCAAGCAGGTTTGGAAGTCTCCAGAGGAGGAGACTCCACATTCTCCCTGGACAGCCTGTGCCTCACTGTAAAGAAGATTTTCCTCTTGTTCCAGTGGAACTTCCCATATTCTAGATTGTATCCATTGCCCATTGTCCTGTCACTGGGCACCACGTAAAAAAGACTGTTCCCATCCTCTCAATGCCCACCCTTCATGTATTTATAAACATTGATAATGCCTGAGGTCTTGCAGCCCTTCCTCATAAACTAAAGTGTAACATCTCACACAGGGTAAATGTTGGAAACATCTGGAGCATTGCTCCAAGTATCTGCACCAGGAAGGCAGACAAAGCTCTCCTGGGCTTGGCTTTGGCTCATGCACTGGAGGGAAAGTGAACAGAGGTATGAGCCAGTTTGTCCTGAGAGCTTCCACTCTGTGGTCTCCAGACATGGAGAATTTGGTGCTGCTGTTTAAAACCCTTCTCAGAAAGCCTGTTCTTCTGCAGAAATCTCAGCTTCACACTGCTGAAAACAGAAGATGTGTAAAACATGACCCCAGCTCAACCTAAAAATTGACAATACAGAAGTTTATTTTTAGGAAAAAAAAGCAGGATTTGTACCCAAGTCTCAGGCCCTAGATGGGGAGAAGGACAGATTACTGACCTTTACAGCTCCTTGGATGAGCCCTGGTATCTTTCAGTTCATCAGTGGTGGTGGCAACATGTCTAGACACCCTGGGAAGTATTCAATCAGGGGAAAGAAGAATGGGCCCTGCTGTTAGGAACAATGCAAGAGGAACAAAACAGTCCATTTTTATTCCATCCAGCTGTATTTTAAAAGGACTATTAGGTCACCAAAAGTTTTAGTTACAGCAAAAAGTAACTCAAAAGCCAACAAAAAAAAAATGGAAATGAAAGTGTATATATTTTTTGGTAATTGCTTTCTTTTGTTCTAATAGGTTTCTTTTTCAACTCTTTTCCAGCTGGGGTTTTTTTTGTTCTTTGAGTTCTATGATTATTAATGGCTGCAGCACTAATGTGCTTGGAAAAAGCTCATTTGAGAACCACATTTTATTTTTTATTATAAAATATCTGAAAGATTTTTTTCCAAGCAGACATTATTCCATGCCACAGCATCAGATATATCAGGCCAAAACTTGGCTTAGAAGATAAGCAGGAGAAGCCTGATGCAATGTGGTCATCGTTTCTGCCATAGAGATGTTTGAGGAGAGGGGAATCCAGCAAACATGCTGGTCCTCGAGGACTGGCTTTTACTCACACACTGGGGGTTTCCTGGTGTCACTAAAAATCCCCAAATCCCCAAATTTTTTTCAAAAGTTCTGGAAGGAGCTGTGGATACATGTAGGTGTGGATTGTCTATCTATCTGGACCATATGTTGTGGTGGTAGAGATTTCCACTGACCAACTTGTTTTGCGGCAGACCTGTGGGTTTCCCAGCAGGGAGCAGGGCAGATGTGTCAGCCAAACTGTCTTCAAGACATGTCTGTGTCATGGCTGGAGGGGTGAGGGGTGGTTCCACACAATATAGCTCTTCAGCAACAAGAAAAGCCACAGTCAACACAGAGTCAAACCACCAGGGAAATTATGCAGCCATTTTTGTACATCAACACACAAACTAGGCAATCCTCTGCTTCCCTGGCCTACACGTCAGCTCAGCATTGCCTATCTGTACTGCTCAGCTCAAAGACATGCCAACTATGGTCCATTGCTCAGTTTAGGTGTTCTCCATTGTCTTCAAACTGGGACATCCAACCTGACTCCACTACAGGTCAATGTTACTCAATGACATTGGCTTCATTTTCAGCAAAGCAGCCCAATTCTCATCTATGCTGAGACACACTCGGTGCAGGAGAAATGCAGAACAGTGGTGCAAAGGCGGATTCTCCTTGTCTGAAAAATGGATTTGTTAGCTGATGTGCAACTGAGTGATAATCATACACTTGGGAAAGACTTTGGTGATTTACTTCAAGTTTCCATGAACTTCATCAACGACCTGGATGAGGGGACAGAGTGTACCCTCAGCAAGTTCACTGGTGACACCAAACTGGGAGGACTGGCTGATTCCCCAGAGGCTGTGCTGCCGTTCAGTGAGATCTTGACCGGCTTGAGAATTGGGCAGAGAGGAACCTCATGACGTTCACCATGAGGTTAAGTGCAGAGTCCTGCATGTGGGGAGGAACAACCCCATGCACCAGTACAGGCTGGGGATTGACCTGCTGGAGAGCAGCTCTGCAGAGAGAGACCTGGGAGTCCTGGTTGATAATAAATTAAGCATGAGCCAGCAATGTGCCCTCATGGCCAAGAAGGCCAATGGCATCCTGGGATGCATCAAGAAGAGTGTGGCCAGCAGGTGGAGGGAGGTTCTGCTCCCTCTCTCCTCTGCCCTGGTGAGGCCTCAACTGGAGTCCTGTGTCTAGTTCTGGGCTCCCCAGCTCAAGAGGGACAGGGAACTTCTGGAGAGTCCAGCACAAGGCCACGAAGATGATCAGGGCACTGGAACATCTTTCATATGAGGAAAGCCTGCGGGAACTGGGGCTGTTTAGTCTGGATAAGAGGAGATTGCAGGGGGATCTCATTAATATTTACAAGTATATAAGTGGTGGATGTCAGGAGGTTGGGGCATCACTTTTTGTTCTGTTGAATCTAGTGACAGGAAAAGGGGTAATGGGATGAAGCTGGAACACAAAAAGTTCCATTTAAACATAAGAAAAACTATTTTATTGTTCAGATGAGCAAGCCCTGGCACAGGCTGCCCAGGGAAGTTGTGGAGTCTCCTTCTCTGGAGGTCTTCAAAATCCGCCTGGACACGTTCCTCTGTGACTTGGTCTAGGTGAAAGCTGCTTTGGCAGGGAGATTGGACCATGTGAGGAGCAAGAGGCAAAGCCAAGAACAGGGCTGAGCCTTTCCAGTTCTCAGCCCAGATATTTAACTCTAAAACCATCCTACCACTCTTCAACCCAGTTTCTCAGCCTGCCTCGTGTGCTTACTGCTCCAGCTGGCATTCAGACCAAAACTCTGCTTTCTGTAGCATGAATTAATTCTTCCTTCCTTTCTCTTGATGATACTGAAAAAAATAACATCAGTAATCTTTGAAAAGGTACTATGGAGAGGTCAATAGAGAGAAACTATTTTTGGATCTCAAGGTATTGGATCATCCTTTGTTATGGCAACGAAACGTATTTTTCCTTGTTTCCTCTGGTCTTTTATATACATCGTAGTCATCAAGGCTTCAATCCAGCTTACAGTAAACATTCAAAAACCTCAGGATTTTAAAACTTATGTGTTGCGTGATGGTAAGAACGTTTAAAAAGAGAGGAAGGAAGAAAGCCTGTCAAAATCTTCCTCAGAAGGAAGGAAGGGATCTTTAGCTTGAGGAGAAACTTTGTGCCTGTAAAGAAATTCTACCTAAGACTTAGGTGGGGAAACTGGAGCAGATGACATCTAGAGGTCTCTTTGAGCCTGCATGATCCTATGGGTCCACAACACCAAAACCTCCCAGCAAATCCAGCCCAGAAAACAGGCAGATCAGGGGCTCCAAAACTATGAAGTGCTGATTGATTTTGGTCCAAAGCAGTAAATCTTTCCTCACAGAGGTTATTCTACACTTGGACTAAGTTTGCAGCAAGATTTGCCAAGATTCAGCAACAAGATTCACAGCAAATGCTGAAACCAGGTGTGCTGTGCCTTTTTGTGGGGGAGTTGTTAAGAAGTCTGTGTATATCTACAGGAGGTATCTTACCTGCTGTGGGAGAGCAATGCTTGCTCTGAGATGGGGCTGAAGGCAAACCAGGAACATGCACTGTCATTTTCTTCTAAGCAAATTAATTGAATAAACATCCTGGGGAACTTCATGTCTCAAGTTACCACTTTGAAAACCATGCTGGCAATACAGAAGCTTTGTTAAAACACACAGAAAGCCTGTTTAGGTCCTTGGGTAGAGAAACCATCTTTTGCACTGTTTGATTGTACTTCACCTTGCAAAAGGCACAGAAGTGACCAGAAATCCTGAACAAATCAAGGTGATATCCCCTAGTCTGTCCTATTCATTCACAATAAAACTTCATGAGTCTCTCTTTTATTATTTTACTTTGTTAGAACATAATGCGTTTTGCTTTGGCCAGAATAGTTTGTAGCATCCTCTCATATGTTTGGACTGAAAAAAAAAACCAAAACAAACCAAACAGGAGAAGAGTGCTTTTGAAAGTAGGTTGGGTTTCAGCATTTTTAGGACATTTCCATCTCTAAATGTAGCAGTTCTTTTTAAAGAAATGTGAGCAGAAAAAAAGACAACCTTCTCCATTCTATCGCTGCTTTGAATTTTACTAAGGAAAACAGAACCACTTTAAAGTCAGCAGCTAAAGAAATTTGGAGGCAATTGGCCAAAAAAAACTCAAAAAAGACCATCTATCCAAAGTAGTGATCACTGACCAACTCAGCACCAAAACATCAGCAGCTATTGACCCATTCCAGACTTTCTTTCCTAACTCAGACACAAAGTATCATGCTCAGATGTTAACTGTAGGGAAAGCTTTGGTCACTGGGGAATGTCTGACATTTCAGTATTTGCTCTGTACTTTGAAATGCCACAAGAAGTTGAAATTCCAAATAAGACTCTAGAACTATTGTCTGGAAAAAGACCAAAACCAAGCCAAAACGGAAATGTCAGAACTGATGTGACCTGTACATGGCTTGAAATGCTGAAGATGAGAACTGAAGCTGAAATGACTCCAAATCACTTACTTTCAAGTTATCACATTATTAAACCTAATTTCCCTGTATGCTTTGTCTTACAAACAGAGTGCATGTTGTCTACCTTGCTGGTGTCTGGCAGCAGAGGGAGGCTTGGGAGAAGGATCTCAATATAGTTTATCACTATCATACTCCTTCACGTAGACTCTGTAACTAGCTTGAGAGGAACTGCAGGCTAGCTGGGCCATTTTATATCTTAGAATTGTTGGATGCTCCTCTTTGGACCATACAACCATGCCTTTAGTTTAACACTATTCACGTGGGCTCAGTTAGCACAAAGTTGCCCTTTGTCTCCTGGCCATTGAGGTCCTCCAGAGAGCACACTCACAATAAAGAAAAAGAGCCAGACCTGCACTTTCCCTGAGGGAAATGGAAGCATATTCTGAATTGATTTGAAACCAATCCAATCAAAAGAATGAAATATTCTCCAATCAGGTCAAACTGACCAAAATGAAGTGTTTCATTTCAGGTTTGTCTGCCCTCACCCTTCAAAAAGAAATAGAAAAAAAAAAAAAACACGAAAATTGCAGATATTCAGCACAATCACATTTCTTCCCTGTGGGAAACAGTAAATCTGTGGAAGTTGCAAGTTTCCTTGGAAAAAATATTTCTCATTAGCTCCTCTCCACTGCACACAACTCCCAGAAGGCTATTGCTCTTATCTGGGGGCTTCCCAGAAATGATGTCTCAGGTGAGGCTTTTGTCTGTCCCTAAGTCAAGATTCCTGCTCAGAGGATGTTTCGCAAAATCCACTGGAGACAATAACATGATGTCCATCTTTGAACACCATGAACCTGACATGGTGCCATACTGGAAACAGGATTCTACCAAATATGAATCTCTCATCCCATCTCTCTTGCATTTCTGCAAAAAATAATGTAAGTGTATACGTGCATTACAGGAGTGTGTTGAGGTGTGTGTATAGAAGTGTAAAATCCCTTATTTTTTATTGCTGGAAAACATCACCATCTTCGGGGAGTATTGCTCCCTAGGAGGTGAAGCAGGACCTGCACAACATGAAGACATCTTCTGTTCCATGGGTTCATGGCTGAGTGCTGAAATGCAACTATCTGTGCTGAGCCAGGTTTCACATCAATACATGAACATCCTGGAGTAGAGGAGGAAAACCTAAAGTGTTTCCTCTTGTCTGACTGCACAGCTCAGCTTGCAGCAACACCTTAATATCTTTCCCGTACTTTGCTCTGACACTGTCTGGAAAACAGTGCACAGTTATTAGCCTGACATTCTCTGCAGCAAGCTGAAATATTGAAAAACAATAAATTAGGTTTACAGAGAATTTTTCAGAGAGCAGAAGACTTGAGTTTCTAAACACTTTCCCCAACAGCACTGACGGATGCTCCAGGGGAACAGAAGAGAGACAGTAGATGAGAGAGGATATTCATCATCACTCAGCCACCAAAGCACCTTTTGGGTTTCAGCAAATCTCCTACAAGGACATTCAATGTTATACCAGCTTGCCAAGGAGTTGTGCAATTTGATGTCAAACATGTCAGCTACCTCGACTTCAGCAAGGCTTTTGACACTGTCTCCTATAACATCTTCATCAGAAAGCTCAGGCACGGTGGCTTGGATGAGTGGACAGTGAGGTGGATTGAGAGCTGGCTGAATGACAGAGCCCAGAGGGGGGTGATCAATGGCACAGAATTGAGTTGGAGGCCTGTGGCCAGCGGAGTTCTAGAGGGATCAGTTCTGGGGCCAGTCTTGTTCAGCATCTTCATCAACGACCTGGATGAGGGGACAGATTGTATCCTCATCAGGTTCACTGATGACACCAAACTGGGAGGACTGGTTGATTCCCCAGAGGCTGTACTGCCATTCTACAGGATCTTGACCGGCTTGAGAGTTGGGCAGAGAGGAACCTCATGACCTTCACCACGGACAAGTGCAGAGTCCTGTTTCTAGTTCTGGGCTCCCCAGCTCAAGAGGGACAGGGAACTTCTGGAGAGTCAAGCACAGGGCCACAAAAATGATCAGGGCACTGGAACATCTTTCATATGAGGAAAGCCTGCGGGAACTGGGGCTGTTTAGTCTGGATAAAAGAGAAGACTGAGGGAAGATCTCATTAATATTAAGAAATATCTAAATGGTAGGTGTTATGAGGTTGGGGCACCCCTTTTTTTTTCTATTGCAGTGCTAGCAACAGGAAAAGGGGTAATGGGGTGAAGCTGGAACACAAAAAGTTCCATTTAAACATAAGAAAAACTATTTTATTGTTCAGATGAGCAAGCCTTGGCACAGGCTGCCCAGGGAGGGTGTGGAGTCTCCTTCCTTGGAGGCCTTCAAAACCCGCTTGGACATGTTCCTATGCCACCTGATCTAGGTGAACCTGCTTCTGCAGGGGGTTGGACTAGATGATCTCTAGAAGTCCCTTCCAACCCTACCATTCTATGATTCTGTGTTTGGAGAACAGTATGTGTAAACAGGATGTAATGCAATACTACGTGTTTATTTGAACGTGATCCAAGCAAATCCATCTATGGCCACTTCACAAGATGAATGAAATCTACCAGCTGAAGACATCTTGCAGAATTTCTTCTTTCTCCTCTTTCACTAAAGAACCAGGATGAAAAGCTTTTAATAAAATGCTCTTTTTAAAATACATATATATATCAAAGCTCAAATAAATCTTTATTATAATCAGAAGAATGCAGAGAATTGTAAAAGCTTAGAAGGGGTCACTTCTAACTGGCCCCTGGTCCATAAAGTACAGTTTGATGTCCTGCAGTTTATAGCTGTACAAAGCCCATCTCTTCTGCATTCAGATTGGCTGTTAATGTTGTAATGATGTTTAACTGCTGACAAATGAATTACAGGTGGGGAGCACATTGCTCGTTTAAGACAAGCTCATTTTTTAAGTAAAAAAATCTGTCATTTTCATTTGGTTGAGCTTTTTAAAAATGTTTCTTTTTAATTCCCTCAAGTAAACAGATTAAAGAACATCGTAGCCTGTCAAGTAATGTATGTTTGTAAAAACCCCATACCTCTTTGATGAGTCTATCATGTGTTGAAGAGGAAAGAGAGGGGTTTTCTTTCACTTGCAGTGTAGCTTCTTTTTATTTTTTGCCACTAATTGTGGAATTTCTCATTAAAATAACAAGAAGCACGTCTGGCTGGGATTCCAGCACATGTTTTCACTTTTGGAAACCAATGGGAACCGTATGCTTTCTACCTTCTGCCATGTCCCGTGCAGCAATGGACATGCAGAGGCCAGCACAGCATCTATACCCTATTCCACCAGCCTCCTAGCCAGACACCACAAGAAGACACTCTCTCAAAGGCAGATCCAGTTCTCAAACTGGGCATGGGGGTGATTCTTCACTGGCAAAGTTTAAACTGTTAAAATTTATGCCATTCCCTGTGTTTTGGACCTGATTTTTATTTCTTTCCCTTCTTAGGTCTTTCTCCTCTTCCTCTCCCTCCTTGTGCTGTTCCATTTTTTCTCATGGCAAAACTGAACTCAGACGGACCTGTGGTGTTTATTTATAAACCCTCCTTGAATGCCAAAGCACCATGAACAGTCATTTCCCTCCAGTTTACAGGAACAGTCAAAGTACTCTGAAACATATTTTCAACATAACTCATTCCTTTGAACATGCATCCAAGGTTTTGTTCGTGTTTATTGACAGGAAGTTGTTTTTCATGGCTCAAATCAGGAAGGGGATGATGGAGTGAGGGAGTTGCCAAGTGGTTGAAGCTGTACCCTGCAGAACCCAACCCTGCATTTCTGGCATGTGTTGGCTTCCCCCAGCCACCCTCCATGTAACCCACTTTTCTTTTTCAAGGAGAAAGTCATAGAATCATAGAATCTTTTCAGCTGGAAGAGACCTTTCAGATCATTGAGTCCAGCCTTAGTCCTAGTCCTATCAACCACTAGACCATTTCCGTAAGTGCAACCTCCAACCACCTCTTAAATACCTCCACGGACGGTGACTCCACCACCTCCCTGGGCAGCCTGTTCCAATGCCTGACAACCCTTTCAGTAAAGAAATTATTCCTAGTATACATCCTGAACCTTCCATGGGGCAACTTGAGGCTATTGCTTCTTGTTCTATTGCTTGTCACTCAGGAGAACAGACCAACACCCTCCTCACTACAACTTCCTTTCAGGTAGTTGTAGAGAGCAATAACATCTCCCTACCCGTCCCGTCTCAGGCCTTCTTTTCTCCAGGCTAAACAGCCCCAGATCCCTCAGCCATTCCTCATCTGAGACATGCTCCAAATCCTTTACTGGCTTGGTAGCCCACCTCTGTATCCTCTCCAGCACCTCAATGTCCTTCTTGTAGAGAGGGGCCCAAAACTGGACACAGGATTTGAGGTGCAGCCTCACCAAAGCCGAACACAGGGGGATGATCACCTCCCTCCTCCTGCTGACAACACTGTTCCTGATACAGACCAGGATGCCATTAGCCTTGGCCACCTGGGCACACTGCTGGCTCATGTTCAGCCACTGTCAATCAACACTCCCAGGTCCCTCTCTGCCTGGCAGCTTTCCAGCCACTCCTCCCGAAGCCTGTAGCGCTGCTGGGGGTTGTTGTGGCCTAAGAGAAGGACCCAGCACTTGGCCTTATTGAAACTCATGGCACTGGCCTTGGCCCAGCCATCCAGCCTATCCAGATCTCTCTGTAAAGCTTCCCTACCCTCAAGCAGATCGACACTTCCACACAGCTTGGTGTCATCTGCAAACTTACTAAGGGTGCACTCTATCCCCTCACCCAGATCATTAATAAAGATGTTAAACAGGAGTGGCCCCAGTACTGAGCCCTGGGAGACTCAGTACTTGTGACCAGCTGCCAACTGGATTTATCTCCACTGACCACAATTTGTTTGACCCGACCATCTAACCGGTTTTTCACCCAGCACAGTGTATGCCCATCCAAGTCAGGAGCAGCCAATTTCCCCAGGAGAACACTGTGGGAGTTTAATAGGGGGTACATTAGCACAAGGAGGGATTCAAGCAGGTGAGAGGAAGAGAAACCTCTGTCATGGCTATGGAAGAAGAGAATGTTTTGGGGGACACTCATTGGCTCTGGACAGCAGCGGTGAGGTACAAGCCCCTTATTTCTCCTCCCAGAGGGAGGCTGTCCTGGGGAATGGGCTAGCACAGCAGGATCACCTCATTTCACAACCCAGAAGCTTAGGGGAAATCATGACTCATGGCGGGGAAAAGAGGGAAGGAGGGGCTGGCTGACTCACCCTGCTTTAGTGGGACAGAGCTCTTTGTCCTTGGCACTGGAGGTTCACAAAGGGGCTTGTAGGGCCACTCTCCATGAAGATGGGCAAGAGGTCTGCAGGGTGATCGATTGGGACCCCTTCCAGAAGGGGCTGAAGTGTGGGAGAGGAAGTGGGGGAACTGGTTAGAAGGCAGTGGGATAGGGGCAACACAGATGCCTACCTGCTCATTGCTGCATGCCAGGAGAGAGAGTCAAGTGTTCCTGGTTCCCACCTCAAGTCCCAGGCAATGTTTTCAAGGCATATCCTCTGCTGATTTCAACCGTCCTGGACTTCAGCAAAATGCAACATCCTTTCATGAAGTGCATCATGATACTTCTCTCCTGCTCCATGGGTTAGTCCTGGTGGAAGAAGCGAGAAAAGGAGAACAGGTCCTTGGGGTGTCCCTGGGAGCTGTCAACAGAGCTCGATATGAGGATCTCAGCTTGCCAAAGAGGATTGCTATCAGAAAAAAGCACCATGTGAGATGCAACAAGCTTATTGGTCTTGACCTCATGACACATTGGAAACCACGCAGCAGCCCTGGCACAAAACACTGCTGCACCCTTTAACTGGGAAAAGAGAGATTTTAAATAAGGTTGTATCAAGCTTTTTATATTGACAATGGGACTGGTTATTATATACTGTGTGCCTGGGGTTCTTCCACTGGAAAGAGCATAACACAATTGGGGGCGATTCTTGATTCCACTTACTCCTAATAATTATTACTTCTTGGCTTGTTGCTACACTATGTAGTGTAATGTTATTGCTTGGAATGGTATGTTAACTTAGTTTTTACTGATACCATGTGTTCCCCTTCTTTTATCCCAGTAGTTTTTCAAGAAGTGTTTGTCTAAGGATGGTCAAGGGAATATTATTCTAATATTACTGGAGATGATATAAAAAGTTTTATAGACAGTATTCCATGTTTGAACTGGGAGCCCAGGATTCAGCCATGAGGGCCTTAATCAGACATTTGAATTTCACATTCTGAAGGCTCACATTAGCCGGTAAAGTAGAAAAGGCACTCACTTGATTACAGGCAATCGCCAGTCTGAAAGTCAGGATGCCTCACCTGTACTTAGAAACAAAAATCTCTTAGAACTGGGCTTCTAATATGCAATTTCAGGCATTTTTTGGCTCCAGAGGCATGATTTAAAGCAGCCTGAAAAATATACAGTGACACATTGTTTAATACATTATTCCTGTGAGTAGACCCATAAAACTGTGCCTGTTAATGTGACAGTCGCTGTCTTTGCTGGCACAAATGGAGTAACACTCAGGTCCTCCAAAACTTCGAACAGAAGCTACAAAAGGAGCTACAGACCAAGGTGTACTGACAATTATGCAGGAGCTTAGCATGCTGTCTGCTCTGGCAACAGAACATTGCTTGCAGAAGTGTTTTTATTTTAAATATCATAATGCAGAGATGTGTCATATAAGGACTGGACAATGACTGCTTGCTCAGCCAGCCAGGAGACCTCAGACCACCTCTGCACAGCCCTGTGATGCTCCCAGACAGTGGAGTGGTGCAGAGCACAGCCCTGCAAGCACTCGGGAGGAGGAGACGCAGGGACTGCATGCTTGTTCACAGCCCTTGGAGTGATGCCTGTGGTGGAAGAGCAGAGTGGAGCTGAGCTGCAGGCTGCTGAAACTTTCTCTAGGGACCAGAGCCCAAGGATTTGCTCCATTACTTTTTCTGCTCCTTGCCAACATTTGCAGTGCTATTTCTTTCTCAGGTCTCGTCTGGAGTTTACAGCTTATCCACTTTTGGAAGCTGATAGTTCAGCTCCTGTGAGTAACTGCAGCAAACAGGGACTCTGTACATCTATTTCTGCTGCATTCAGGATTTTTGCATGTACTAACAGCATGCTTTCCCATTCAGTCATCAAGGTATTCCTTGAAATGTTTTGTAGCAGAACAGGTCCAACATGCAAAAGAAGGGGACTTTAATAGCAACAGCAGGCAGGGTTTTTCAACTCTGCTAAATTTTTACGAGCACTTCCATAATGGCATTTCCAACACTTGAGCCATGACTGCAGGGACAGTTTACGCCTCATACATCATAATCTGCTTTCTATTTAAAAAACAATGAAGCCATTTTATTTATTGCAGACAATTACCTTTGCATGGGACAAAGGTGCCTGGAAATTCCAGAACTTTTGTCTTGGCTGCAGGTGGACTTGCACTATCTAACACTATGTTCATCATTGCAGTCATTGTTGGGGCTGTGCTCTCCCCATTTTGCAGGTCACTGCATTGCCTCAAAATGCTGCACACCACACAATTGCTGGAGATTCAGAGCTTTCCTTGGGTTTTTGGCATCTTTTTGGTGTCTTTTTTAGGGGTTAATAAGCAAAGCTTTGCCCCTAACCTAAGAGAGCTTCAATTGTACTGGAAGCTGGTGGCACATTTAGGCAGGCTGAGGCAAGTGGACATCTGTTTTTCTTTCTATGGATATTTCACTTTCAAAATCTCATCACAGCTAACTTCTGGGACTTTCTGTATATGTCTGTTATTTCTCATCAATTCCTCGTTGATGTTTACATTGAGTACAAAGGAACTGGAGCAGTCAGTAGTGTGCACTTTCCAGGAACACTCAGTGAGAGACATCCTGAGGTGGAGTTGCAGTGCCCTGGACAGACAGGTAGTGCAGGACAACTGTCTGGAAGGAGAAGACGTCCTTAGTAAAGCAAGGGCAGGGGAAATGGGGAATGTGGTAGAGCAGAAGGTGCATAGCTAGGAGGGAGATGAGGAAGATAGTGAACTCCTTGCTCAAACGCTCTTTGGGCAAAGACAAAAAGTTGACACCAAACCTGCTGACTACTATATTCACAACAATGAAAACATTTCACTCCCTGGCTTGTGTGGTGCTCCTCACTTTAAAAAGTAACTGTAAGACTAAGGATTAAGCAAGCTGGGCTAAACAGATCTTGGAAGAAATTTTAGCTTAGGTGAAGCCATTTGTTTGTAAGCTTCAGCCAAGCCGCTGACTTTGCAAAGCACAGCTGTGCTCAAAGCAGGACAACCACCTGTTCTGGAGAGCTTCCAAAGCCAGAGCTGTACAATACTGAGTATAACTGCCCAAATTAGACCAAAGCATCCCCGGTTCCTCCTCTTCCTACTCATACTTGAATAATCTTTATTAAACACAGGGAGCTATATACTGGACTGTCTAATCCATATGTACCCTTGTCTAGTCTTCTGAATATGCCCCCACTCTCATACCCTCTGAGGCTTTATTTACGAAGCTGAGGAGATCCACAGCTTTGAAAGTCTGGCAAAAACTTAACTGCCCACATCTGACAGCCTGTTCAGATCAATCCATTTCTGTGTTGCTGTAGCCTTAAAAAGATATCACCGTGGAAAGAGGTTCCCTTTACTTTCTGTAGAAACAAAGCATCCTTCTTCATCCTTGCTCTATCAGATAATGGGAAGACCATCAGAAATCTTAGATTTGAAAACCACTAGCCTCAGGACTCCTTATCCAGATAGACAAGTTCTTGTACCTCTGGCCATCTCAGCTCTCTTCTGTTTGACATCTTGTGATGAGGGAAGAGCACTGCTGCTACCTATGCAGTCCCTGTTGGGTTTTAATGGCAAAGGATCCCATCTTGGGACCTTGGGAGCCTCATTTAACTCGTCCAATATGTGATTTTTCCTTGCAATGCTTTCCTGGACCAGTTCAAAATCTGTTTCTCCACAGCTTATTAACACTATAAGAGATTTAATTCAGTGAAGTGTGAAGAACAGTCTCTGCTCCTGATTTCCTTCTCTCATGTAGTCTACAACATAAAAAGCCCAATTTGAACAGAAATGGTTTGCCAAGAAATCACTGTTTCTTAATGAGGAGACAAGAAAAAATAATCTGCATGCATATCCACAGCTAACTTGGGCAGGAAGAGCTTGGTACTGGCTGCTGAGATCCAGGATGCATACTGCACATAACAGGCAGGGAAAGAACGGGGCCTTAGGTAATGTTGGGAAATCTGTTCCACTGTATTTACTTTTCAGGTGAAAATCTGACCTGGAAAGCATCAACATTGTTCCCACACGTGGAGGCTTTGGTGTTTTTTTCCTTTATCTTTCTGGGACCTACATGCAACCTTCCGCAGATGATATAAAAATGTCATGCTTCTGAGGGCTGGGGACATCTTTTAGGAATCAAACCAGTGATCATCTCCAGTCCCTCCAGAGATGAGTAACAAGGCCAAATGTTTTTTTTTTTGGAATTAGCGTGAGGACAAAATGACACTGTGCTGCAGAGCTATGGTTTTAAAGAACGAATTGAATCTTTTTGCTAATATATAGTCTTTTTGTTAGGTTCAGTTATGGGGTAGGGGATCTAATGGTGGGGGGAGTGTTGACCTAGTTAAATACATTATCTCGATACAATCTGCTCTAGCAAACAGGCAAGCCCAGGGAGATGAAGGAAACCACATTAAAAACATGATGACAGTTGCCTCAAGGCTCCTTATGTCACACTTGGGCTTTGGGCATTTGAGCATTTCATTTCAATTCCTTTCTGTTTTGTTAATAAACCAAAACCTAGTGTTCTTCACTTTGGTGTTAAAGGCTGAGAAAGTTTCTCCCCCCATGCTCATGTGCAACAGTTACCCATTGCCTCCTGACCAAGCTGCAAGCCAAGGATATGTTAAAAGCCCACAGGCAAGAGAAATTTGTGTTCCTGGCTTCTACTGGGTTTTTTAGGCCTTTCAGTGGATGATCTGCCTCCTTGGATAGAGATAAATCTGTTTTCATTATAAGTAGCCAGCTAAATACTAGTCTAGGCCGAAGTAGATAGTTCATGTTGACACCAGGATTTCTTGGCATCTCCCAGTAGCTCCTCTAAGCAACACAAAGAGGAAAGGGGCAATGCCAGATGAGGACCCTCTGTACCCTATGGGTATTGCTCACAGCTCATGATGCTGGAGAAGGGAGAGAAAGAGACAATTCCCCTCCCTCTCCTTATTTCTATCCTGTTTTGAACTCCCTTCAACAATGACAGAGCTAAATAAAACTCACACGTGGTTTATTTTCGGCTTAGCCCCCTCCCTCTGCTCCCCTCCCAAACTGATTTATGGTGCTATTGTTCTGTGCTCTGACCTAATACACCAAATACTTTGAGCTTGGCAGCTCCCTCTCTGCTCCTTCCATCATGCAGGTGTAACTGCTGTAAAAGTGAGGGAGAGGAGGGAAAGGGAAGAAGGAAACAGAACAGAAAACAAGGGGAAAGAGTTGAGTCTGCAGATGCACACATGTGCTTCTTGACTAATTCAGGGTATGGCACACTCGTATGGGTCCATTTTTATTGCTAACATTCCTTGTAAGTTAGAAACATTTTTTTTACCATCACCCCCCACCTTCCTTTCCTCCAAACTTCAGATCCCAGAGGAATGTTTAAATTATTATGGAATCCCAGAGGAGTTTGTTGCTTCCCTTTTTAATTTGTTCCATGTTAGTTGCTGTTTTTTAAAGCAATGCCCAGCTTATTCTTTCCTACAGGCAAGCCCAAGGCTCCGTGTTCCAGCTCTGGCACAGAACTCCTTATAACTTTGTTCCCCAAATCCCTGTGGGTTTATAGCTTGGCTATAATAATTTACTCAGTGCTGAAATTTGTGATTACTTACTCTGATTTTTGATCTTTCGTTTAACTAAGAATGCTAAAAATAGTGACTTAAGCCAATCAAAAATGGTATTATTGGCCATTTTTCACTTCATCAGCTTTCACAGGCAAGCTGCAGTCTTATGAGGCCAACAAAATGCCTGGTGTTATCTAGGTCTAGGCACAGGCTGATTTCTTTGCAGACCTGGAGAGAAAAAAATCAGTATGTGGTAAAAATGAGGAGGCCGGTACTGGGTTTTAACTTTTATGGTCCAATGAGAACGGGCAATTGAGGCTCAGGAAACACTATATGGGACTTGCTATTTTTAATCTTCATCAGCCCTCTTTGTCCTCTGACCACTGCTCCAAAGTGGAGGAGTGATAGCAGGCACCGGGAAATTCGCTCAAGCTTGTCAAGAAAGTGCATAGCAGGAACAGTACTTAAATTCATCATTCTCAAAATTAAAACTGCAGCTGCTGACTTTTTTTTTTTTTTCCATCATAAGCATAGCACAGAGTGACTCTGCCTGGCTCTGGTCTTCCTGTAATCCCTCTGTTTGAAGCAAAACCATTGCATTGGCCTTATGAATATCCCTTAGCAACAATTGCTTCCAAGCTAAAGGCAGAAAGAACCAGACCCAGAGCAGCCACAAGATGATTGCACTTGGAAATGAAATCTATAAACCTCAAAAGTATTTAAGGAGTATTTTCTGAATATGGCACAAAGAAAGAAAAAGAATGTGTCCAAAGAGTTAGGAAGGTCAATGCATTTTAAAACATCCCTTAACTAAGAGAAGGTGCATAAATACTGGCCACACACATATCCTCAATAGGGCTAGTTAAGACCAATAATTTGTCCAATCAAATATTGCTTCTTTGTGTAAGAGATCTGTTGTTCAATAAGAATACAAATTCCAATGAAATTGCAATGCTATGTTTTTGTTGGTGAACAACACTACCTTCCATCCACCTCTGCATCCAATTGCCTTTGAGTGTTAGTGAAGAAAGTTTCTGTGCTGCTGATGAGACAGAGCCTTTTTGGGAGTCACAATGAGGGAAATGGTAACAAAGTTCTGCTGTTCCAAGCAAAGAAAAAGGAATCAGTTACGGCTCTAAGAAATCTCTTGTTACCGGTAAAGTGGAATAAGACTGATCAGGGGAAAACCTGCAAACAGATCACCAAACCCAACCATGTTTTGAAAGGTGAGATGATCTAATGGACCTTATCCATGTCTGTGCTACACTTAACAGTAAAAAGGCAGAGTGTCCACACTAAGCAAGAGCAACATATGTATCAAATTTTAGATGATCTTTTATTTCACCTGTCAAGTTGCTTAGGACTTGATCCATTGAGATGTCCAACTCTAAATTGTCCATGTACAAAGCCTTCAATGCTCCCTAAAGCCCTCATTGCCTGACTTGGCAGTTCCTTGCACCAGCTAGTTTTGTTTTCAGTATGCACAGATATCTCACAAGAGCCAGGTGGGTTCAGGAGCTTATCCAAAATTCCTTGAAGGACTCATTCCTTCAGTGAAATCCAGGGCACAATGAGGACACACCACACTAGACTTGTGATCCCATGAAGGAATGAGTATTTAATACTAGAGGAAGACCATGGGCCATGAAGCAGTTTGAGTGACATACCAGAGAGTGGTTTAAGGACATGAGAGCTGCAAGGTGTTGCAAGAACCATCCAAGGAAGTGCAATCTTGCCTTTATACACCTATTACTATGAGTTGTCTTTTCCTACCTATGGCCAATTGTATCATGGTTTGGACCTCCCTTCCCATAGAGAACAAAGGCTAATATCTTGCTGTTGGGATGAGGCTTTCCAGGGAGTACTTGACTAAGCTTCACCACAGCTTTGACGCAAGGCATTCACAAATTGAAAATCCCTCTCTGAGGTCTGCCAGCTTCTTCTGATGCATGGAGAAAACCAGGAATATCCCTGGTAAAAGATTTGACCTTGGCTCATCCCAGAAGTCCTGGTGTCATGGTTTGACATGATAGCCTTTTCTGGTAAGGGGGATAGAGCTGTAAAGATGGTGCTTATAAGAAGTTGTTTGCAACTCTCCCCAGCTCTGAGCCAGATCCACTTCTGGGGCTGAGCCAATTAGACGCCTCCACGACCTGGAAGAGGAGGCTGCTTCCTCCATTTTCTTCCTGCTTCTTCCTTTTTCTGTCTTTTCTTCTTCTTCTGGCTGGTGGTGGTGCAAGGAGTAGGAACAGTGAGAGAAACAACCATGCAGGCTCCAAGGTCAGTGATGAAAGAGAGGAGGAGGTGTACCAGAGCAGGGACTCCCCTGCATTCTGTGGAGAGAACTGGTGAAGCTGAGATTTATTTTCATGTCTTTAAACACTCCGCATCAGCAGCAGAGATCATTTTCATAAAGCTGGCCCCAGACTAGGGGCAGCGACTCACTTTGCTACAGCTGATCCTGGACCAGGGGCAGCAACTTATTTTGATACAGCTGACCTCGGACCAGGGGCAGCGACTCACTTCACTACAGCTCCCGAGCCAGGGGCAGTGATTTTCTTCTTTATCACTATGGCCGGAGCAGGCCATGTCCCAAGGAAGGGACCCAATATCCACAGCTGTAATTGTGGGAAGGAACCCACGACAAAGCAGCTCATCAAACTTATGCCCAGAAGAAGCCTTGTCCCAAGAGAGGGACCCTGTAACTGCAGAAACTGCAACCATGGTGAAGAATCCACGCCAGAGATATTCACCAAGGACTCTGTCCCGAGAGAGGGACCTCATATCAGCAGAAGCTGCAGCTGCTGGGAACAACCCACACCAGAGAAGTTCGTTAAGGGGGAGGGATCCCATGATGAAGCAGGGGAAGAATGCCAGGAGTCACCCTCATCTGAGAAGACAGAAGCAGCAGAGCCCATCTGTGAGAGATTGACCACATCCCCCATTCCCTGTCCCCCTGAGCCGTTGTGGCGGGAGGAGGTAGAGATATAGGGAGCATTGAGCTGGGCCCGGGAAGAAAGGAGGGATGGGGGAGGGAGAGCTTCAAGTGCTGGTTGTAATTTTCTCATCATCCTACTCCCTTTTGCTTTTATTCCATTTTGTTTCTTGTAGAATAAACTTTCCTACTTTCCTCTCTAAGTTGAGTACTGGAGTTCGTTTTGCCTGGAACCATAATTGGCAGTGAGCCCTCCCTGCCCTTGTCTTAATCCACAACAACCTTGTTTATCTTTTTATTCCCATTTTGCTGGGGCCTCCGCCATCCTAACGAGGACGGGAGTGAATGGGGCCACAGAGCGAGAGACTGTCATGGTGCTGCTGTACTAGTTGGGCCAAACCACGACACCTGGTTCACTGGAATTTTTGATGTCTAGTACACCACAACATCTCTCTTGGATGTTTGTACACAGAGCAGACACTGTGTCATGGGTTTGTGAGGAGCCGCTTTTGCTTGGTAAGATGGGGAGGGAGCTGCAGTGCAGATCTGGTAAAAAGAGTTCTTGGACTTTTCCCCAGGTCTGAGATTTGGACCCACCGCTGGCCCAGCTGGGCCAATCTCATGCTTCTGCCATTGCTATTTAAGAATGGAAATTTGAAGTGTGTGGGAGGAAGTAGGGGAGGGGTACAAGATGGAAGAGACCATATGGACACCACAGTCAGAGAAGAAGGAAGGAAGGAGGAGCGCTGGACTGGAGAGTACTCTGCAACCCATGGCAAGAATGCAGGTTGTGCCCCTGCAATCCATGGAGGGCAATGGCAGGACTGAGAGCCACCAGTAGCTCTGAGTGTGTCTGGATGGGCAGGAGACTGTGTGAGGAGGTGGCCATGGTGCAGGTCGTGATGGAGCCTGCGGGCTGCAGAGACCCACACAGGAGGCGGAGAGGAGCTGCAGCCCTCAGAATGAATACACGTTGGAGTGGCCTGTGCAGGGTGTGTGAGGGACCCCATGCTGGAGCAGGGGGGACCAGTGAGGAGCCTTTCTGCCTGGAGTAGAGAAAAACAGCAGAAACCATCGGGAATAGACTGACTGAAACCCCCCATTCCCTGCCCCTCTGAGCTGTTAAGCAGGGGAGGAGAAAAGACACAGACACCAGGGCTCTGAGCCTTGGAAGATGAGAGGAGTCAGGAGAATGCGGTCTTAAAGAGCTGGTTGTACTCTTCATCATTGTACCACTCTGTGTTGTTTTCTGTTTGTTATGCTGTGGGGTCTATGATTATGTCTTTGGTTGGTAGTAGATTAATTTTTTTTCTATTTTCTTCCCCAAGTTAGGTAGCCTTGTCTGTTTTATCAAGACCGTAAGTGGCAATTAAGCCCTCTCTGTCCTTGGGGAGTTCAGAAGTCGGTAGTACTTAAGTCTTAATTGTGGTCTTTTGTCCCTGGATGAGCCTAAACCTGGACACACTGTTTGTGTCCTTCAGATGTTTTTATTCAGTGAAATAATTACTTTGTCTGAGAACAGAACAGTTCAGTGAGTGTCTGCCCATATAATTAAAACTATTCTTAATTCATGGACTCCAGAAAGACTATGAAGGGAGGGAGCTGATACTAGTCATAGTCCCTGATAATCCTTTGCCATTCAAGGGCATGTGCCACTTGCCTGCTTCCACATCTCATTACTCATCTTGCTCCCAGGCTCTGATTAGAAACATTCACTTCCATTTGTTTAGCTTATGGAGGTGGGGAATTGGCTTTTTGTGGCTTTTTAGGTTTTGTTTGTTTGTTTGTTTGTTGTTTGTTGTGTTTTTTTTTCTAATTTCATTGCAATCATATGGCTCCACCCATGTGCTGCGTCGAAGGACTGTTCACTGGTACCCAAAACCAAAGGTTTCCTGGGCAATCCCCAGGAAATTAACATCCATTGTCTCTCCTGTGAACTGAAACAGCTGAAACTACACATCTTTATGGGGAAAATTAATTTTAGGTATAATTCTCCCCTCCATTTCTATGTGTGGTATCCATGCTGTTTCAATTTCTGACTGACAAAATGTACTGTTGATATGAACCAGACCTGTGGCTGCTTTAGTACTTAGATATCTAAATACTTTCCTGCAAGTACCATCTATCACTAAAGTGAAAACCCATGTCATTTGCAATGTCATTTGGGAAGAAGAAAACCACAATTCTTTCAAGATTTGCCAGTTTCTTTACAAGTTAAGCCTGTCAGTTTAGCACTAGATCTTGGACTTAAAATTGTAAAATGAAAAAGGGAAAAAAAAAGTATTTGTTTCAAAACTGGAAAACTGAGTTTGTCTGAGATATTTATGCTTGTATTTGAGACTTGCAGGGATTGATTCATGGGTTTGGGATTTGTGTGTGCTGACAGCTCTGAGCATCCTGCCTTCACTTTGCAAGCATTCATTAAGTCTACCATAAACAGGCTGAAACAAAGAGATGGGTGAGTAAACAGCAGCACTCTTTGGCTTGCCATCACCTCCCATCTCCAAGCCATGGGCTTTCCAAACAGTCAGTCTTAGGCTCCATCAGACAGGTGGGGGTTTCCCTGCCTCCTCTACAGCCAGATGCAGAGATGCAGAGATGGCTGGAGCTGCCTGCAGCCATCCAGACCATCAACATCACAGTTAAGATCAGAAATTTGCATCCTCTTCTTGACCAAGGCATAAGACCTTTGCTGGAAGAAGGCTGGACAGAATGTAACAGCTGGAGTAAACGGGATCAAGGAAGATGTGGTCTGGCTGCTGAAGGCAGAATCCCTGAATGACCAGTGATTTTAAGCTTCCTGGGTATGCACGAGGCACAGAGCAGTTTGCTGCTCCCACAGCTTGGCTGTGCTTTCATCTGATTGTCTTGCAATCAGGACATTTTCAGTAGAGCCAGACATCCTCATTGTATACACTTTTTAACCTCATTTCACAGCACTGGGAGTGGTACTAGGCACTTTACAAACATCTGGAAAACAGCCACACTATAAATTTTCTAGACACAAACCCATCATAAACTCATCCAGTGTGGTTATCCAATGGTACGTCAGCAGCTGGACTTGCTCCCTTTGTGCTAGGCATGCTTAGATATGACATAAATCACAGAACTGCATTCACTTGGTTAGGAGATAGCACTATCAGTGTTATTGCTGCAGTGACTGGTCACCATCTGAAGAAGCATGCTCAGCAATGCCTTTGTCCTATTCCTTTCCAAATTCAGTAGCATATAGCATCATCAAGACCTTAAAGGATGCAGCTGGAGATGCATCAACAGAACACATTGACAGACTGGCTCAAGGACCTGGTCAGTTCCTCTGCAAATATTCCAAATTCACAGGAGCTGCATCCCTTACAGATGGCATTCTCAAAGCATTTCACTTTGGTCTAAGTGCTCTCCGTGAGTCAAGCAAACCCTTGAACTCTCATCCCAGGTATTTGCTCAAGTGTGGTGGAAGATCAAGCTGGGGAAGGGAAAAGTCTATATTAACACTGCTCCTTATCAGGAAGGAGACGAGACCATAGGATCTATGTTTGAAGGAAGAGGTTAAAAAATTATAATTCCTAACCTTTAATGAAAAATATCACAGAATTACAGAATCATTTTCATTGGAAAAGACCTTTAAGATCAAGTCCAACCACTGACCTAACACTACCGAGCCTATCACTAAACCATGTCCCTCAGCACCTCAGCCACACAGTTCCAGGGACGCCATCACCTCTCTGAGCAGCCTGTGCCAGTGTCTAACAACCCTTTCAGGGAAAAAAATTCTTGCAAATCTCCAATCTAAACCTCCCCTGGTGCAACTTGAGGCCATTTCCTCTTGTCTTATCACTCATTACTTGAGAGAAGAGGACAACCCCTCCCCACTACAACCTCCTTTCAGGTAGTTGCTGAGAGTGATCATGGCTCCCCTCAGCCTCCTCCAGACTAAACACATGCCCAGGTCCCTCAGCCACTCCTCATCACACTTGTGCTCCAGACCCTTCTCCAGCTCCAGTGCCTGTCTTTGGACATGCTCCAGCCCCTCAATATCTGTCATGTAGTGAGAGGTTCAACACTGAACATAGTACTCTCACAGAATCAGAGAACCACAGAATGGTAGGGGCTGGAAGGAATCTCTTGAGATCATCTAGTCCAACTCCCCTCTTAAGGCCTAAAGTTGCAGCCTCACCAGTGCCCAGTACAGGGGATCACTGCCCTGATTCTGCTGGTACCAGTATTTCTAGTACAAGACAAGATATTATTGGCCTTCTTGGCCACCTGGGCACACTGCTGGCTCATGTTCAGATGCTGTTGACCAACACCCCCAGGTCCTTTTCTCGGGGCAGCTTCCCAGCCCTCCTGCCCCAGCCTGTAGAAATGCTGTGTTATTGTGACCCAAGTGCAGAACCTGGCTCTTGATCTTCTCAAACTTCATACAGATGGCCTCAGCCCATTGATCCAGCCTGTCCAGGTTTCTCTGAAGAGCCCTTCCTCTCAGAAGCATATAAATCACACAATGGAAGGGACCTCCAGAGATCATCCAGTCTAACCCTCTGCTAAAGCAGGTTCACCTTGCTCAGGCTGCACAGGAACAGATTTGGAACTGTCCAGAAAATGAGACTCCACAAGCTCCCTGAGCAACATGTGCCAGGGCTCCCTCACCTGAACAGCAAAGAAGTTTCTCCTCCTGTTCCAGTGGAACTTCTTGTGTTCCAGCGTGTGCCCGTTACCCCTTGTCCTGTCACTGCTCACCACAGAAAAAATACTAGCCCTATTAAAACATCTTCTTTTTCCCTTTCACTCTTCCCCTGAGGCAGTTTTCACAGAAATGTGAAGGAGAAGATAAGTTGATCTTTTCATTGATAAAATAATAAAGCCCTGCTCAGTCTGCCGAAACAAAACAAAAAATGAGTGAAAGAAAAGAAGGGATTTTTTTTTTCCCCTGGGGAAGGTTCAGCACTATTTTAGCTGCAGTTTCTAGCAGAGAATTAGTCCTACTTATTACTCCTAGGGGTCTAATGTCATTAGATCTTAATTGATCTTGGCTTGTTTTGAAAAGCAAAGAAAGGAGCAGGCTGTGCTAGCCACTGGATGCAATCATCTGCTCTTTTGATATGTGTGCATGTGCGTCTATTATCTCCTTTCATCTTTATACAAACCAGGAAGTAGAAGTTGCTGTGATCCTGCCACACCTGACAGCTTTACTGTCCAGGCAGCTTTACAGCCTGTTCAAGGGCTCAGGCTCCTGAGACAGAGCCCTCAATGCTGCAGGGGGTATGGCTGAAGCTGTCCCCACTAGATACAGCCTTATAAGCCCTTGTTGGTTTCTTTTTTCTATCATCCTTTTTGTCTTGCCGCCATGTTCAGCAGGTGTTGCTCTTCCTTTTGTAGCGGATCCTTTTGAAAAGACATCAAAAAGCTTCTTTAGGCACAAGAAAAGGCATATTTGCTTAGGCTACCAATTACCATAGTGGTCATAAGGGTTGTATTTTCAAAAGCTTAATTGATCTGAATCAAGTTTCAGAATTATAGCCAGATGAAACTCTTCTGCTTGTGCTTAAGCACAAGTTCATTTCAAGGGAGCAAAATGAGTGGCAGGCTAGAGCACATGCAAACAGCATCCTCCCTTTTGTGTCATGTCATTTAAACTCAACAAGTGACCACTCAGCCAAAGCACAAGCAAAGAGTGCTGGGAGGCTGAGCAGAGAGTGAATTCCCACCATCCCTCAAAACAGGCAGGTCCAAGGTGAGATCCAGCACAGGATCTGAAAGCTCCCCACGAAGATGCTCAGGGGCTCCAGCCAGCCTGCAGCAAAGCTGAATCTTGCCCTTCATTCACCATCCTTCTTCCCCATTTCCCAAATCATCTGTGCAAAATCTGGGAGATTTTTCCCAAGTTTTTTTTTTTTTTTCTAATTATCTTTCTTGGTCTCATGGGATTGGTTTACCTCCTGTGTTTTTCATGCTACAGAGGTTTAGCAGTGCCTTGGCTGCTCCCTTAGGCACCTCCTTACCAAGTGTCTTTGTGTTGGTCCATCTCTCCCTGTGCTGCAAGCACATATTTCTGGGGCTGTGGTTTAGCTTTCTAATGATGCGTGAATGCTGGGGGCAATTTGTATTTTTATTTTTATAAACAGATGTTCTGTTTCTTTGGCTTTCTGGTGGTGTGAGTTTTAGCACATTCGTTACTCTCAGCATTTTAGGGCTGAAAAAAAATGGAAAATAATAAACAGACAGTTCGTGATTTTTCTTAATAGCATCCAGGGGACGTAAAGCAACTTCCTCCCTCACAAAGCAACAGTGCTTCAAAACATGAGGACTGAGTGAGCAATGTCATAGCATTTCAAGAGCAACACCAGTAGCAAAGTCTATAGCCCTGTGGCTAAAGAGGCATTGCAAAAAGGCCTGGAATCAGCTGTACCAGCTAAAATGTAGATGCATTCAGGAAGATCATTGCCACAACAGCTTCATTTGGAGATGAAATTTGTTCAGCATACCAGTTCTCCTGGTGCCCATATAACAAAACATACATTTCCTACTTTTTCAAATGCACTTATATCTGAAAAGGGCTCACCACACACTTTTAATGTGCTTCAGTCATCCTTGAACAGCGATTTTTTTTTTTTTTTTTTTTTTAAGGCACATAGAAGCATCACTCAAACAAATCAGAGATGCAAATGCAAACTGAAGCTGATTCCTGTCTGATTTTAATAGAGTACAGATCAATATAGACAAGATAGATAACGTAGATCTTGCAGTAAGTCTGAAACAGCAAAGGCAATTTTGTGCACTAGCATACTAGCTACTAGAACAATGTAAAAAACCATTTCTGCTTGTGATACACAGGGGAGTCAGGATAAAACTTTCACTATCAGGAGAATAATTATTTTTTGATCATGTCTAGCAGAACACAGTTTACCAGATACAGGTAAGGATTAATGTGTAATGGTTGGAGTTTGGTTGCCTTCATACATCAAAAGGGCAAGGAATACACTTCAGCTCCTTCTTACCTCCTCTCTTAACTCAAAGAGGATCCTTCCTAACTGAGCACTACAGCCACACAGAAAGGTGAAGCTCTTCTGCACTAACGTTGCTTTTGTTAAGTGTGGTTCAGAAATGCTAAAACAACTCCTGAAAGAGCTATTTTAGCTGATTTTGACACCATGAGGTCTTGCTGCACCAGAAGTGTTGAGTTGCTGCTGAGAAGTGTTTGGATGTTTCTGGGGAAAAACGTGGTTATGTAGCATCAACTTCCTTCTACCACAAACCTCTTGGCTTTGCTGAGCTACACTCCTCCTAGAAAGGCAAGAGAAGAGCTCATTGTCCCTGTTTGCTGCTGATTGAGGATAGTGGTTGGGAGGCCTGCTGCCAATCAGCCTTGCCCCACAAACTGCAGTAAAGGCAAGAGATTTTTAAAAAGCTGAACGTCATTGAGCCAGCCTTCTGAGCAGGCAGTCAACCTTCACTGTAAGAAAACCACAAACAAAATAAAAACAAACAATGCAGAGCCCTCTGACCAGGGTCTAGAACTATTTCCGTGAAGACATTCAAAGTTTTATTGAAACGGAGAAATTCAGATAACCGTGAGGAGGTGGCTAGGAAGCCATAGTGCTATGGGCCACCAAGATGCAGGGTGAAGGTCTCAGGTTAGGGGAATCTGATGGCTACAAAATTTTACCTAACATGTGTTGCTGTGACAGAGGGGCTATGTGTGGGTTGCAAGCTGGGTTGGGTGATTCCTCAAAACA
The DNA here is from genome assembly GCA_013401255.1 of Urocolius indicus. NCBI lineage: Eukaryota > Metazoa > Chordata > Aves > Coliiformes > Coliidae > Urocolius > Urocolius indicus. Next base: position 153,534 of record WBNH01010567.1, on the reverse strand, counting down.
CTGCAACCATGATGATTGTTTGACTTCATCACAGTGCTGAATTTTTCACAATTTATGGGGATTTTCATGCAGCTGGCTCTTGTACAGGGTTATTTTCTTCTTACATTTATTGCACATTTTACATGACTTTTTACATATTTCTTTTAAAATTAGTAGTTCCTTTTCTCATAATGTAATGCTTCATATTTTGCAACATATCCAAGCAATTGTCAGCCAAATACTTCTCTCTGAAACAATGGTGAAAAACGTGCTGTACACATCACATGAAGGGAAAAGTCTCTGCAGCATGCCTGGGAACATCTCTTTTGCAGGAACCAAGCAGGCTTTTCAGATGCGCTTGGCATCTGAAATAATGGCAACGCACAGAGAGGCTGGATGGTAGTGTGAGGATGAGGTTGTGGTCAAAGTTGGGCTGTATTTCTGTTGCATGCAAGGCATCCTCTCCTGTATCAGTACTAGTGTGACTAGAAGGACCAGGGCAGTGATTGTAACCCTGCACTAGATACTGGTGAGACTGCACCTCAAGTGCTGTGTTAAGTGTTGGGCCTCTTGCTACAAAAAGATCACTGAGGTGCTCACTACAAGAAGAACACAATGTGAGCTTCACATTGCACCGGGAAAGGTTTAGATTGGAGATTAGGAAGAATTTATCAACTGAGAGAGTTGTTAGGCACAAGTTTCCCAGGGAGGTGACAGAGTCTCCATCCTTGAAGATACTGAAAAGCTGTATAGCTGAGGTACTGAGGGACATGGTTTAGTGGTGGGCTTGGCAGTGTTAGGTCATTGTTTGGACTTGAAGGTCTTTTCCAACCAAGACAATTCTATGATTCTATGGGTTTTTTTGCTCCTGACCTGATAGGAGTTTGGCATCTCACACATCAACCATTACATGTGGATTCTTGCGCCTCGCTGAGCTGTGGACACATCAACCAGGTGTGCTGGCTGTGGTTAAGTCCACCTGCATGCCTAGAAGGAGAGAACTCTGTCAGCAAGCACTTTTGTCTAGAGTTGGGGGAAGAAGTAGATCTGAGACAGCCCAAAGGCTATTTTCAGAAATACCCACTTTCTACATTTCGGTTGGTTAGGATAGTAAGTTAGACATCAAGCTGTTCAGTCCTATCAAACAGCTGTGGCTGCAAGGCCACCAAAAAAGAAAACACAGATGCAGGAGGAATTGGAAAATGTACTTCATGCACTAGCTGTATCTGAGCAACAGTTGCCAAGAGAATGACTTTGGGTTTAGAACACCTAATTTCCACCCAGTTTCAGCCTAAAGTTACAAGTCTGCATCCTTCACCTGTAAGAAAAAAGAACAAAACACTCAGAAATTAACAGAAATAATAAAGGTGAATATATATAGGCACTGGGACACACCAACTCATTATTCTCAGAGTAGTTCCCAGTATGGTTTCTGCTTGCTTGCTTGCTTACATGGTCATTTACAACTTCCACAACCTTTCAAAGTGCCAGAGTCTTTAAGAACAGAAAAATCACAGAAGACAGGAACTGTGGCCTCTGTAATATTAAATCCTTTCTTTTACATCCTAGAGAATATGTTGCCAACACTTACTCTTGATTCTGAGTTTTGCATTCAATACCGAGTTCCCAGCCCACCTGAGTGTTGAATGCAGCATTAAGGACCACGTCTGATCATTATGCAGCATATTGCACCACTATATGCAGCAGGAGATGCAAGAAATCCACGCAAACATATCCATAAAAGAAGACATTTGACATACACAGCTACTTGCACCTTTTTTGCTCCTAAAAAAAAGCCAGCAATAATACTGTGCATTTCTGAATGTTGTCTCTAGGATCTTCTCCCCTTAATTACTGTACCTGTCTATATCAACACGCCTGTCCTGGACCCTCAAACACAGCAGTCATCTTTTGCAAGTGCTAGGCCTGTTGTCCACAAATAAGTTATTAAACTTCTTCTTTTTCCTTTTAAGTTAACGAGCTTTAATTTTACTGAGCTATAAAGGCACCTAATTGAAAAGTTCTCCACATGGATGGGATTAACTCGTCAACCAGGAACCATCACTGCTAGCCAAGTGGGAGATTTGCATGAATAGTTCTCATTACAGCTAATGCAAGCCATGTGTGGCAAGACAGTACACTTCAGAAGAGCTGGGTTAAAGACCATGTGCAGTGAAAAAGAAGTGGGATACCTATGTGAAGGCTGCAGTGGGATGTGATGATCTTAAATAAAGCTTTTCTGACAGATGTGCCACAGCTTCTAGGATATGGATGAAGAACTCAACAGAACAGCAAATAATTAATGTATCCCTTGCACCTATTTTCTCCCCCGATACTTGTGTCATCAAAGAACCGTTATCTGCTCCCTATAGGTAGACACACCTGGAAGCTTAGGCTGTTGTGGCAGAAGGCATACAAATATATTGACTGGTCTTAGCCCCATGGCATTTGTAGCTGAGGACATGTGGGAAGAAGCAAGAATAATGGAGAGGTAAAGGTGGCAAAAGACAATGATGGCCAGTAAAAACTCAACATGTAAAAAACCCAGGTATCAGCAGCAGCTGTGCTAATTACTCCTCACTGGTATCATGCCAAGGACCTGTTTTAAGAGGAAAATTTGGAGAACAGCAAATTTGATCACTGCAAGGCAATAAGAGGAAATTCTGAAATCATAGAATGGTATGGTTGTCAGGGACCTTTAGAGATCATCTAGTCCAACCCTGCTGCTAAAGCAGGTCCACCTAGATCAGGTTACACAGGAACTTGTCCAGGTAGGTTTTGAAGACCTCCAGAGAAGGAGACTCCACACCCTCCCTGAGCAGCCTGTTCCACTGCTCCGTCACCCTCACAGTAAAATAGTTTTTCCTTATGTTTAAATGGAACTTTTTGTGTTCCAGCTTCATCCCATTACCCCTTGTCCTGTCACTAGATACGATAGAAAAAAAGGGATGCCACAACCTCCTGACTTGTACCATTTAGATATTTGTAAATATTAATGAGATCCCCCTGCAGTCTCCTCTTCCCTACACTAAACAGCCCCAGTTCCCACAGCCTTTTCTCCCCTGATCATCTTGGTGGCTGTGCACTGGACTGTCTCCAAAAATTCTCTGTCCCTCTTGAGCTGGGAAGCCCAGAACTGGACACAGGACTCCAGATGAGGCCTCACTAGGGCAGAGAAGAGGGGGAGCAGAACCTCCCTTGACCTGCTGGCCACCCTCTTCTTGATGCATCCCAGGATGCCATTGGCCTTCTTGTCCATGAGGGCACATTGCTGGCTCATGGTTAGTGTATTATCAACCAAGAAATGTTCTCTTTCCTCTCCAGAAAGTTTAGATGTGGTAGAATTAGTGACTTTTTGCCTTTCATTCCAGGTTTCCAAGCTTTTGCTGATCCCATCACAGGGACAGCTGTTACCAGGCATCTGTAAGGCTCAAACCCGTAACCAGACTTGCATGCAACATCTGTACACAGCCACAGTACATCCAGGGCACTCTAGCATGATGACCTAAATTGGCAGTAGCCTCAAAGACCTCTCATACATGGGATAAGATCCAAATGCAAGCAGGACCACAAATCACAAGCATGCCAAGCAGCACCCTCTCCTCAGCACAGCTGAAGAAAACCAGCACACTGTGGTTGCACACAATAGTAAGAAAATCGCAGGAAAATCTCAGTTCTGATGAGGACCCATGTTGTTGGGAGCTGTCCAGATACAGAATAAGAGCACTCTGAAGCTGTGAAGAGCTTCAATTTGAGATAAAAGATGTATTTCTGTTTGTAGATCCCATCAGGAGTGGCATTTTTTGAAGGACCCAGCTGCAGAAATCTGGCAAGGAGTGGTTTGGAAAATCCTTCTTTGATTGACTGCAGTCACACAAGAAGGAAGGAGCAAAGGACAGACTAGCTGTTCATATCGCTTGTGATATATCATTCTCCTAAGGAGCTACTTGGCTGGTGTATGCATAGAGTCAAGCTGCAATGACGCACTTGGCCCTCTCTATGGTACACTGGAAAGTATGAGGTCAAGTTACAAATTGCTGAAGCGTGTTTTTAGCAGGACCCCTCACACGATCAAGCTCAGGAAAGGGAGAGAAGCAACCTCAGCATGAACATACTGCCCAGATGTCAGAGATACTGTCCTGCACAGTATGCTTGTCCTTTGGCTCCCTCACATCTGCTCCTGCCCGTTCATCTCTACAGAAAGCTGCAGTGTCTCTTTTCTTGCCACTGCTCTGATTCACAAGTTTGTCTTGTCAGGGGTGAAGACTCACAGGATCACAGAATCTTAAAGATTGGAAGGGACCTCAGAAGGTCATCTAGTTGAACCCTTCTGCCAGAGCAGGACCACATAGAGTAGGTCACACAGGAACTCATCCAGCTGGGTTTTGAATGCCTCCAGTGAAGGAGACTCAACAATCCACCTGGGCAGCCTGTGCCAGTGCTCTGTCACCCTCATAGTGAAGAAGTTTTTCCTTATGTTTCTTTGGAACCTCTTGTGTTCCAGTTTATACCCATTGCCCCTTGTCCTATCACTGGACATCATTAAGAAGAGCCTGACTCCATCCTCCTGACACCCATCCTATACAGTTTTGTAGACATTAATGATGTGACCCCTCAGTCTCCACTTCTCCAAGCTAAAGAGCCCCATCTCCCTCAGCCTTTCATCATAAGGCTCCACTACCTTCATCATCTTGATGGCCCTACACTGGACTCTCTCCAGTAGCTCTCTGTCCTTCTTGAACTGAGGGGCAGGAGTAGAGGGGACAGAGTAGAGAGAGAGGAGAACCTCTCTCGACCTACTGCCCACAGCCCTTCTAACACACTCCAGGATGCCATTGGCCTTCTTGGCCACGAAGGCACATTGCTGGCTCATGCTCATCCTGCTGCCCACCAAGACCCCCAGGTCCCTTTCCCCTACACTACTCTCTCATACCTGGGGTTATTCACTCTCTGGTACCTGGGGTTATTCTTTCCCAGGTGCAAGACTCTATGCTTACCTTTGAATTTCATTAGATTTCTCCCCACCCAACTCTCCAACCTGTCCAAGTCTCCTTGAATGGCAGCACAGCCTCCTGGTGTGTCACCTACTCCCCCAAGTTTGGTATCATCCACAAACTTGCTGACAGTGACCTCTATTCGTTCATCAAGATCATTAGTGAATATATTGAACAGTACCAGTCCCAGCACTGACCCCTGAGGGACTCCACTAGATACAGCTCTCCAACTAGACCCTGCCCCATTGATAATAACTCTCTGCCTTCTTTCCTTTAACCAGTTAACAATCCACCTTACTGGATGACCAGGTGATCACCCAGCCCACACTTTCTCAGTTTCACTGTGAGGATGCTGTGAAAGACGGTGCCAAATGCTTTACTGATAAACTGCAAGATAAACCACATCCACTGCACTACCACCATCTGTCCACCTGGTTACAGCTGCATAAAAGGCTATCAGGTTGGTCCAACCTGACTTCCCTTTGATAAAGCCATGTTGACTGTTCCTAATGACCCTTTTGTCCTTTAAATGCTTGGAGCCAGCACCCAGGATAAGTTGTTCCATCACTTTTCCAGGGGTGGAGATGAGGCTAACCAGTCTGTAGTTAACCAGCTCCTCCTTCTTACCCTTTTTGAAGGCTGGAGTGACATTTGTTTTCCTCCAGTCCTCAGACACCTCTACTGTTCTCCACAACTTACTGAAGATGATGGAGAGGGGTTTAGCAATGACATCCTCCAGATCCCTCAGCACCCACGAGTGCATCCCATTGGGGCCCATGGATTTATACACATCCAGATTGCTCAACTGATCCTCAACTCAGTCCTCATCAACCAAACAAAACTCCTCTTTTAACCTGATTATCTGTGGAGTCTGGGGCTCCTGAGGACAGTCTCCAGCAGTACAGACAGAGGCAAAGATGGCATTCAGTAGCTCTGTCTTCTCTGTATCCTCTGTCACCAGGGCACCCACCTCATTCAACAGAGGGTCTACATTGCTTCTAGTGTTGGTGTTGTCTGCCATGTACTTGAAAAAGCTCTTTTTGTTGTCCTTGACCTCCCTTGCAAGGCACAACTCCAATGAGGCTTTATCTTTCCTTGTTGCTTCCCTACATGTCTGATGACAGCCTTATGTTCATGCCAAGGGCCCATCCCTTCCTTCCATGACCTATGGACTCTCTTCTTCCACTTGAGTTTGGCCAACAACTCTCTGGTTAACCACGTGGGTCTCCTGGCGCCCTTTCTTAATTTCCTACCTGCTGGGATGATCTGATCCTGAGCTTGGAAAAAGTGATTCTTGAATACAGGCCAACTATCTTGGGCTCCTTTATCCTCTAATAACCTGTCCCACAAGATGTCCCCTAGAATTGCTTGAAAAGGCCGAAGTTTGCCTTGTTAAAGTCCAGGGTTGTGATCCTGCTTGGTATTTAGTTCCTAGCACACAAGATCCTGAATTCCACCATCTTGTGGTTGCTGCAGCCAAGGCTGCCCTCAGCCTTCACTGCTTCAACCAGAGTCTGTTGTTTGTGAGTATAAGATCCAGTAGTGCTCCTCTCTTAGTTGGCACAGCCGCCATTTACATCAAGAAGTTACCACTGATGTACTGAAGGAATCTCCAGGACTGTAAGTCACTGGCCGTGTACATCTTCCAGCAAAGGTCTAGTTATTTGAAATCCCCCATGAGAACTAAGGCCTGTGATTTTGAGGCTTCTCCCAGCTGCCTGTAGAAGGTCTCATTCTCCAGCCTGATCAGGTGGCTTGTAATAGAATGAAGAAGGTTGAAGTCAAACTCAGACTTCCTCTTTCCTGCATTTAGCTTCATCTCTCACCCATGAGAAGGGTCAGAGATGTCCTTCTCATGACTCCTTGGTCAACTCCATCAAAGCCTTGCCAGCTGACCCAATGCTCTTCTCTCTCCTAGAAGCTGACTGTTGCTTTTTTCTGTGACTTGGTTTATTCTCAGCCACGTCACATGTAGGATCAGAGCTGAATGACCTCTGCTGTTTTGTCTCAACTATTTTTCCCCCTCACCTCCCTGTGTCCCCTCTCAACTCAGAACAAAAAGTAACCAAAATATCATTGTCTGCTGACACCTACAAGTGTCCCAAATGGCAACCACTTCCAGAAATTCCTAGGTTAAAGCCTTTGTGAATGCATTAAAGACATATTTTCATCCCTAAAATAAGTGTAGCTTCTGAGGAAAAGGAGACTGGAGCCTACTCATCATCATAAGCCTTTTTTTTTTTCACTAGGCAGATGCCTTTTTCCCAAGGGATACCTTGAAACAGAACAGTGGAGGAAAACTGGCATGTAAACAGTCTAATTAATTAATCCTGTCCTAAAACAAATTCTTGGTAAATGCTGTACTGAACCAGATGAGCTTGTTGTCCACAGAGGAAACAATACAAAAAAAAAAAACAAACCAAACCAAACAAACAAAAAAACCCAAAAAAACGACCCAACCAAAAAGTTGCAAAACAGATTCTCTTGCAAAATCCTTGCCTGAGAACTCCAAACCTGCAATAATCATTGTCTCACACCACAAGAAAGGTATCTCTGGCTTTTCCTTTCACCCAACACTTCCCTTGCTGCCAAGTATTTTCAAACCTCACAGCAGTATGCTTCATATGTCTCACAAACAGACTGCAGGTCACAGGGATATGGAAGAGAGGTAGGGAAGCAAAGCAATTAGGCCAGCAGATGCCAAAATGCCATTTGCTCCACGTACCTCAACCACAGTCAAATTTCACCCCTGCAGTGAAACTCCCTCTGACAAGTTCTCCAGATGTTTGCAGCTGAGAGTTCCTCAGCAGAGAAACCAGGTGTCCTATCTGAGTGCTCACCACTTCTGCACTCCCTACCCTTTGACCATCCCACCTCCCATCAACCACCATACTTTTAAAAACTGAGTATAAAACAAAATGAAGCAAGGAAGCCCCAGCCCATCAGGTGTTATCTACCTCATTGCCTGGGGAAAAAGGCTTCAGCATGTGCCACAAATACAAAGCTGCCTATTCCCAAGGCCTCACTGCTCAGAGACTGTACGAAGTGCCTCCCCGACCCCTGTTCTTTCAAGCACCAAAAAAAGGGGAATGTGCATGTTTTTATTCACATTAATGTGTCTGAGTGTATGCTGACAGTTACTTCACTTGCTGTTGCCATTTTAAGGGGCTGGCGGAGCTGGGGCTGCAAGGTGAGAATTGCATCAGATACATTAGGGAGTCAAACTGGAAACATATGGATGAAGCATGAGAAAAATGGGGAATATGTTTCTTAGCTAGTCAAGCCTGACCCTTAGCCTCTCTTTCATTTCTCACAGTCATGCTCTGCTCCAAACCACCCTTCCAGCATAATTTTCCTTCTCCTTGCACAAGGCTGCTGTTCGTTGTAACCCTCTGCTTGTATTTCTCTGATGAGACTGACCAGTGCATTCTTGTGGGAGAGTGTGACCACCGTACACATGGAAGAACTGCAAGGAAGCAAGGAAAAATCCTTCTGTAGCACAGGATGAGTAGCTGTCATATTTTCCTTCCTTTTTTTGTTGCTTACAAAATCTCAAATGCACCTAAGGAACTGGTGGAGGAGGCAACTACTGCAGAGCAACACATTGCATTTCTGCAGGCCATGTGTCCATCACTAAGGGAAACCAGATCTGGACAGTAAGTGAAATCCAGTGGAGATACTAACACTTGATGAGTGGCAACTCAGTCCCTACTTTACACAAACCTGAAGCAATGCTCACATAAATGCCTAAAAAGATTTACCTACCTCCTGTTCTTTTCTGGTTTTGTTTTGGCTCCACTGGGATAGCAAAAGCAAAATTAACATTTAGAAATAAATGAACAAAAACTCTTGTAGGTACTGAAGACAATTAGTTCTTGATATCCTTTCCAACTCTTAAGATTCTGTGATTCTGTGATATAATCAGTAGGAAAAAGTGTCCAGAACCTGCCAGAGCATCAGCTGGTACAAGTCAGATACTTCTCCTGAGCTTAATTGTTAGTCTAAACTTAAACTGAGCGGAATAACAATGTTTTCAGTGTAAGAGCTGGACAGATGCAACTGACAGTAGATAGGGTTAGTCAAATTTACGTTAGTCATGATGCAGGGGCTAGAGGAAAGGGAGTTTGAATGCCCAGTTCTGGTTTCCTGCAGGGAACTGGACATAGGCAGATGTAACCTCTTAAAAAGTCAAACTCCTTTTTACATTCAAACTGGAAAAGTAGAACAATTAATCTCTCCTAATTTCTCACTGGACCCTTTTAGTCACCCCTTTCTAGGGCTGCTTAAAACATTTTAAGGGGAAGCAAAGCAGTAGGAATATTTTAAAAACTCACAAGAGACTGGAAGTCAGGAAATTTAGTGTCTTTGATGCATTTTAATAGTCTCTTTTTTTTTTCCTCCTTTTCTTCTAAGAGTTGAAGAGACTGAGCAGAACAGACTCTTCTCATGATCTATGAGTGATCCTGCTATGCTAGATGAGAGTTACTCATATGAATAGTATCTTTAGATGAGTTGTCACATCTTTGATCTTAGCCCAAATTCATGCTGGGAATCTGGAATCTGGCATCTGGGGGATCCACAAAGTAAGCTGTGAGCTCCCAAATCTCGAATCAGCATCAGTGGACCATTCCCTGTATTTGGAGCTCATATTCATTTGTTCATGTAAAAGAAATGGGCCAACTTGCCTCTTCCCTCCTCAACCTATCTGGCTTCCAGCAGACGAGTTGATCAGAGAGACTCTCTTCAATGTTGAGCTTTTGCCTACAGTTTACCTTAGTGTCTTTCAAACCATAAATGTGAGATTTACTACACAATGTCCTGCTTTATCATGGGCATTCCCAGTGACAAGAAGGTTGGTTACAAACATGAGGTTTCAGTTTAGTTTAAGAGAATATTTCAGGAACTGGTCCCAGGGTGGTGAAGGAGAAAAAAATGTCAGGATTCCACAGGTTTTCCTCTGGCCTCAAAAGATTTATTGTTATTCCACAGTTGTCTTAAGATTCCCCCTTTAAAATTCACTGAGTTTTTAAGGCATCTCCAACTACAACAGTTCCATTATTTAGCTGTCAAATAGGTACTTTTGGTAAGTAGCCACTGATTAGAAAAAAGCAAGGGAAAGTATGACCAGGAAAATGTTAAAAACAAAGCCACCAGCTCCACATATGAGAGAACAAGAAGTAAACTTCTCAGAGTGGTGGCATTTGGTTCTTCCATGGTCTGTTTAGTAACTTTTACAGCAGAATTCATGCAGGGGATGACAGAAGTCACACAAGCTATAAAAACCAAGAGACTTTAATTTGAAACAAGAAAAGCAGCTCTGCTATACAAAATGCTCATCAAATCCCCCAAACCCCACCTCTACTTGCCCTCCTAGCTGAGGAGTGGCTGATCTCAGTATTCTTTCTGCCTTTATGGGAAGGTGGTTCATGTACATGTGGTGAACCACTGGTGCAACTCCTACTCCTAGAGCTTGCCCTCTCTTTGCTGGCCTCTTGATAGATGTGTCAGCTCTGAAAACCCCCAAAGTAAGACTGGAAGTGCCAGAACACATCCAATTCCTTCCCCATGTCCTAAAACTGTAATTTGATTTTTTTTCTGTACATGAATCTGGGGGTTCTATTAGGAGGAAATAAATTGAGGAGTAAAGAGATCAGCTCATGCACTAATATAAAGGGTTTGGGATAGGTTCTCAATCTAAAGTGAGAAGTAAAAGCAATGTTAACCTGGCTTTACTCCTTCTTTTTTTTTGCCATGTGCTGTTATCTTTAGCTCCAAAGAGTTTACTGAGCAGTGAAAAGGAAATTTAAGAACTCCACGTAGATGTTATGAATAATCAGAACTGGAAATAATGGAGCTCTTTTTTTTTTCAGAAGATGAGCCTAAGATGCATATGATAGTTGTTTTGCTGACCTTTAAGTGTGGAATAGCCACGTAAGAATGAAAAACTTTGCTGAAAGGTCAGGACAGGTCAACTTTCCTGTAAGAGCCACCCTTCACAATAGGTCTACAGGAAGAAAAACTCAGGTCTTGTGGACTTAAAACCCATTGAAGGACAGTGATGGGCAAGCACCCATGACTCTTGATATAAGCTGTAATATCTCCTTATTCAATACAAGCCTGCAGCAAAGATGAAGAATGGCTCTTGGCACAGTATTTTCTGTGCTTTTTATAAAATCTGTGAGATTTTTTTTTCCCTCCAGCTCACCCCAGTCATGTTCTGGTTAAGAAAGAAACACCATCCCTGAAGGAAATGCTGGAGATGTCTAGAATGGTTGTTTGCACAACCACAGTTGTGTGAAACAGGAATGTAATTTCAGTAACTCTTCAAAGACTGCACTTATCACAAAGGCAGCTTTTAAGAGAAATCCTTCTCCTGGGAATATAGTCTCCTGCCCAGCGTGGAACCAAGAAAGATGTGGAAGAAATCAAAGTATCAGTTGAAGTTAGACCACGTCACAAGGTGCCAGATTTCACCTTTTTATATGAACATAAGGTGCATCACAGCACTCAGTTTAATATTTTGTAATTGGGGTAGGATTACCATCATGTCTCCGTCGTTTGTTTTTTCTGCCTGTCTTTTATTTCTGGCTTTTACGACCTCCCTTTCCAGCTGCTAACTATTATCACCTATAATTCTAATCCGTCCTTAACTGCTCACATAATTAGCCCTTTATTTGCCAATCTGGATTCATACCCTTTGATCCATAGGTTGACCTTGTATTTCCTGATCTCAGTTTGTTCCAGGGCATCCAGTGGTTTCCAACATCCTGGAGCTTTGCTTCGTAACTTATAGCCAAACTGACCACTATGGCAATCTACCCTGGCCTCATGCATCATATAAACCAGAGGACTTCCCTGGAACAAGCACAACAGTTTATGTTTGACTGCAGCATACAGCTGATTCAGGCATCAGACATATGACACCATCAGTTCAAGCAGAGTGCATTGATTCCTCATATGCAGTCTCTGAATTGTGTCAGTAAATGACAGGCAAACAGAACTGAAACTCAGTGAAAAAGTACTTAATGATATGCTGAAATTAAAATATTGCAGTGGATGTTTCCATCTGTGAATTCTCAAGAGAAAAGACAGAAGAGTGAAAGGACCGGTATGCAGGAAATCATCTTTAGGCACTAAAAATCTTAAATTGCCTTATGCATGTGCCAAGCTGAGCAGACATCAAGCAGCTCATTGAAAGCTACAGCTCAACAAAGACTGCTATACTAACAAAGCATAAATGAATAGAGAAGGAGACCAATCCTTAATATGCAAAAGAGATCCACCGATGGTTCCTGTGGCTTCTGCCCCTCTGGCAAGGAGCCACATCAGATATATTTGAAAGTTTGTATTTTCTTGATAATGTCTTCTCCCTATACTTGTCTTCAAATCTGTAGTCCAGAACTTTGTCTTTCATTTAAGGAATGCTTTCCCCTATCTTTTCTCTTCGTGGATAGTTCAAGTGCTATCTTTCCCCATCTAATGCTAAAACGCACTAAGATAAATCTGAAAAAGAGCAAGATATATTGCTTCCTGTATTTAAATTTGGATTGTATTGCCCCCACTAGTGCAATCCAGGAGCAACATGGGAATTGTGAGAATGGGAATTACATTCCTTGCTGTAGAATTGGTGGACTTCTGACAGTCTTCTCCTGAGACAATACATCCCTACATCTTCATCTTCTGAGTAAAACTCTCTCATATCCAAAATTGTCTTCCCAAAGAGATATTTATAGATTGGAAGCCAGTCAACATTTGCTCTTCTTCCAATGAAAGCTTGTTTTGCATCTGTCTTCCTGTACTCTCTCACTTTTATTACTTCTTCAATTAAGAATGTCCATTCTTGCTGCTGTTATTCCATGAATGAATTAATTAAGTGGACCATTTTTAAATAACAACTTGAGATAGAAATCCTCTAATGTTGCCTGAATTGGAAACCACCAGATAGCTTCAAAGGAAGTATAGTTAGCTAAAAAACAACTGTAAAGTAAATCTCGGTTAAAGACCAAGAAAGTTCTGAATTGAGGGATTTTTTTTTTAGAGATGGTTAGAACTGGGAATCTCCAAATTTTGCAACATGCAGATGTTTTCTTTAAGTAGGGAATTTCTATTAGTCATTAATCACAGAATCACGGAATGGTAGGGGTATTCATGTTAACATTTTTGTGTGATTAAGTCAACAACACAATTATTCAGCCTTCAGATCTGAGACACCACAAGGACATACCAGTTTCAGCTGATCTTCCAACAACTTGTTTCAAATGACCAGCTTCTAAAGGAAATTGAATGGTATTTCTACTGTTCTGAAAGCCATGATTCATCCATCTGATTCACTGATCCTTGAGCTGCTGGGATACATTCCACCTCTCGAGGAAGAGACATATCATTTCTCCTTTCAAAGGACATGAATTGGCTCAGCTCATCAGAATCATATCTTCTGCTGTGACTGTAATGCATGCATGCATACAGCTATGAAGGTAGTTCAGTTCAGGTTTGGATTACTGAGATAAGAGGTGAGTACAAAGTATAAGTCCCCTGCACTAGTTTTAAACACAGCTTCTCTGAGACATGAAGAATGCTGTAGGCTCAGTGTAGGAAAGGAAAACACACAGGAAACTTGCATTTACAAATGTCTACCTCTATCTGGGCCTTGAGAGTGAAACATAGGCCAGAGCAACCATAGCACTGACTGGACTTCTTCTATAACACAAATCTGTCAGGCAAGCATAGTCATTGTTCTCTTGCAACAGCCACAGAGTGATTCAAATCCACCCTGCAGAGAGCGTTTGCTGTATGTTTTCACAGCAGAGCATCCCTCCCGTGGGCTGTGGTTAGAGTTTGCAGTTTTCAGCTTGGAGACTCAGTCAAGACTGCAAACCCAGAGTGACCACACACCATCTTGGCATGATATCCAATGCATTGTCCAACATCTTTGTTATTAAGCAGCTTCATTAGGTGGTTCAAAATTTGCTTTTTCCAAATTAAGAGACAAGTAGTGTTTCAAAGCCACAGTATCAGTGCACTCTTGGCCAGTGGTGGAGCTCTGTGTCAGTATTTAGGTGAGCTAATTCTAGTCCTACCATCTTTTAATTCTGCACTGGGTCAACAACAGCAAAAAGATGTTTGTGGTCCTTGAACAGGAGCTGTGTACACCACAGTGAAATTTAAGTAGGTTTTTCTCCTGTCACCTTTATTCTCATGATATAATTTCTCTGATTTTCTAGTCAAAGTCTTCTGTGGACAGACAACATCAAAAGTTTTTGCAAAAGGAAAGAGGAGACTGAAGTTGGCAAGAGAAAAAAAACTCTCCTATTTTTTTTTTTTCATTTTTTCTGATTTGCATTACAGAGTACCTCCAACTGCGGTGAGCATCAGAGATGCAACAGGGTAAGGTTACACCCAAAATATTCCTTGCACTGCTGCCACACACGTTCTGCACAGATACAAGAGAAATAACTGAATGTGTCTTGACCACAGGATACAAAGTTGTTAGCAAAGTATGTTTTGCTTTATTATCTCCAGCAGTGTATGACCCAATACAGAGTAGTAAACTTTTTTCATAGAGAAATAGGAAAGAAATAAGAGGAACCACCATCTGATGATGCAGATCATCATCTGAGAAGCCACAGAGGTGCCACAGGAGACTTAGGCTGGATCCATGATGTTGCTCTGAGTGCCCTTGACTTCATCTCTGAGGAGCCACTCCAGTGAGATCCATAACCTCAGTCCATGTAGATCTGGACCTTTGAAGCTGTTTCCTGTCTTACTCACACACACTTTCAGCATAGTACTGTAAATTCAAACTGTGGACACCACTGACCCCAGTGGCCCAGTCTGCAATAAGACAAACCTACAGAAGCTACTACTTGCAACAGGTTGTCCCATACCATGAACAGGAATTCCTGTTTTCCTGAAACCAGAAATCAAAACTCAGGTGGAATTTCATAGCCAATTTCCCAGTGCTCCATGCCTTTTCATCCTAGCTGCACTCTCGTGGCTCACTTATTGCAACAAAAACCTGCTCACAGCGTGCTGGTTCTGGACTCTGTAGTAAGGTAATATCTGTGAAATGAATTCCTAAACAGAGTAATGAATGAACAAGATATTAACTCCGTCCTCTCAGTAAAAAATATTTTGCATTCTATCATACTATATCAAATACAGAGGGGCTCAGTGGGGAATGTACCTCTGGGAATTTCCAGACAGGACACTACAGGCAATGCTAAGAGATTAGTGGAGTCACGTCTTTGGTTTCAGTGGATGACAGATGCCACCACATTTCATCTTTCTGCAAAAGTAAAACTACTGTAGCAGAAAACCTACAAAATTTGTAGAAGCAGGGGTGATCAGAGTCAGCTCATCAGTGCAATACCCTCCAGATCACACGCCACCAGAGTGACCTGCACATTCTCATTTTGCACCACTCTGAGCTATGCTGCACACAGAGCACGCCTGCTGTCCACTTGCCTTGCATGTATGCTAATATCATACAGTATCCAAGAGCTGCACAGGTGGAAGTGTTAAGTACTCAGAAGATGGAAATGCCTAGTCCAAGCTTATATGAGCAACCAAAATTCAGCTCTCTGTACAGTCATGGGAAATGGGAGAAGTCAGGTTACTAAAGGCTGTATGTACTAAAGGCACATGTGCAAGATTACAGTGGCAACTATAAATTGCATTTCCTAGCGTTTGAACACTTCACCTACAAAAAAATTTAATGATTTGTTTTGGGGTGGCGGGAGAAGAGTTTAGCAAGTAAAAGGCACTGAGTACTCGTATCACCAACAACACGTGAACTCCAACTGACCTCCACTGGCACCCCTCATAGCACTTTTTCCATAGGACACAAATGCTGTTTCCCAGAGGATGCAGGATGCTGTGTTTAGGTTCTTTGCTGTTGTCCAACCCTAGCCAATGGACCCCAGAGGAGACAGAGGTCATCAGGAGAGACCAAAATCAAGGGACTTCCACACCTCCAAACTCACTGTTCCTAAAAAACAATGTGGTGTGCATTTCAAAGGGCAGGATCGTGCAAATATAGGACTATTTCCACAAGCTTTCAAAATACTTTTGAGTTTAGCAAAGCAGAAGTTGGAAATTGTAGTTTGAAGATTAATTGATGTTGTATACCACTCATGGAATGAGGAGAGGTTATTTCTCAATGCCCAAGGTCATGCCTTTTCTATATGGAAAAAGCCTGCTTCAAGAAATAGGCTGAGATTTTTTAGCAGCTGTGACCCTCCTTCACACCAACCTGAGGAGTCACAGTTTTGCAATGAGGCAGTCCAAGGCTCATCTCAAAGCTTCTGCTGTGACTTTGAGCAGACTCTTCATTGCAGGTGAGAGGCTGTGTGAACCATGGGGAGCAAGTCTGGGAGAATTATTTTTAAACCTATTAAGGGAGTCACCTAGAGTTTATGGTGCTCTGGTTTTAAAGCTCAGGATAGCCTGCATTTGATGTGGAAAATACATTCTTTCACAAAGCTTTCACCTTTTATCCTACACTGCCATGCCAGCTATCTCACCTCACTTTGATGTCTCCCACTGCTAACAATGACAATGCTGGTAGAAGAAATCTCAAGGGATTCTTGATGAAAGCAAAGGATTTCATGATGAAAACAAGACTGAGAAATACAGCTGATGTCTTAAGATTGTAGACCTCCTAAGGCTATCAGGGAAATTTTCCAACTTCAGGGACTCTTTGGCTTTTCTGTTTTTCAACACACACCAATTTCACCCAGGACCAGTTGTCAGCAATGCTAATTGCATGTGCAAAGTTATAGGCCACTTATTTCTCCTTCATCCCTGGGATTTGAGTGGATTGTTAAAAAAAGTGTGAAGGAATAAGACAAATCCCTCTGACTAAGCAACAAATCAGCATCCTTCCTTAAAGTAAATGGAAAAAAAAAAAACAAAACCCAAAATATAAGTAAGGAAATTCAGGGTACAAGTAGTTTTATGCTCAGAACAGATAGCAAAATAGGACAACTCTTGGATATCAACGGCAAAGAGCATGTTCGTCTCATACCACTGCAGCATTTCTTCTGGGAGAGCGTCTCAGGCTACATCAGTGCAATCCTAATGAATTAAGTGGTGCCACACTGGTGGCCTGGTAATTCCTTGGCATTTCCATTAAGACCACAAATCAGTTGTTTCTCCACTGTGATGACTCACCAAAAAGAAAGCAGCAGCCAGCCAGATTCAGAGAAGTGATTTGGAGGTGAAAAGCTCCTTAACTTACTTAGAAAACTCCACAGCCCTAAAATTGCAGCATCTGAGATATAATATTTATTTGCAGTGTGTAGATCACAATAAATGCAAGTGGGCCAAAGACCTATCAGCTCTTTTATATATACTTGGCAAGGTTGCATGACAATTCATTTCCCTGAGCCCTTTTACTTTCCCAAAAATTCCAAGAGTCCCGTTTAAAAGTGAATTGACAGATGCAATTTTTCATTATAAGGAAATCTATTTTGCCTCAGCAATAGGCAATGTTCAGTCACAAACAATGAAACACCAAAGCCAGTCTTAGTAGGCTAGAAGTATCTTCATAAAGAAAGAAAAGTTGGATTGCGTAGTGAACTACAAATAAGCTCTGCAGAAAGCTGAATAACAGTTTTTGTCCAGGCACTTTTGGAAGGCAATGGAATGTGTTACAAGTTGTAATCCTCCCAGTAGAACCTCAAAAGCTTTGGCTTGTTCTGCTCTTTTAAATTCAGAACTTGACAGCTATTTAACCAGAACCACAAGTGTTAGAGGTGGAAAAAGCCTAGGGATTATCTAATCTATTCCATGACCTGAGCAGAAAACATCAGCACTAAAACTGTGCTGCAAAAGTGAAGTGAAAATGCCTGCAGAAAAAGATTCAGCAAAACTAGTGCTGCAAGTCCAAAGAAACTCATTAATTAATCTTTTAGACTGAACAGCTGCTGTGGTGTTGCTCTTTACCAGGAGGATGCTTCAAGGCTGCCAAGAAATGCCCACACATGACAAATTAGTCTTTTCAAGTGGTGTTAACTCACTTAGCAGGTTCCCCACTAGGGAAAAGGCAATGACATTCATCCAATACCAATATACACATCTTTTATACTTTTATAGAGATGTTGCTTTGAGCCTTAAGAAACAAACTCTCTATAAATCACATCATAAAATATATCCAGACTGATGGTTTACAGAAAAGCTCAGCAATGTCAACTTTCAGGTTTATTTTTTTATTTATTTTTTATTTATTTTTGGTGGGTTTTTTTTGGTCATAATTAATTTTTTTTAAAGCATTTTTCTTCTGATGCTGGAGGTAAGATAGTTTATTGTATAGATTAAAAGCTATGTGCACAGCTGAAGTATTTGAAGTTCTATACTGGTCATTGACTTCCACCATCACCCCTTCCTTGTTTTACTGGTGTTTATATTTGTGCTTTTCAGATCTACTGTAAAATGGATTGTGGTTTGTTGGACTTTTCACCTTATTTCTTCCACGGGATCGAGAGCTTGCACGGAGACAGTTCAGTGAAATTACTTGTGTATGAGTTAAGAAGAGAAGGTGATCTAGGTACTGAGCCACGACTTTCTGAATCTTTTGAATGATGGTTTAAAGATAAATAGTCTCAATAGACAGTCTTCTTCAGTGGGGCAAGTAGAATGAGGGTTTGATAGCAGAGGAAGAAAGCCAGGTAGAAGTTCAATCCTAACAGATCTTAATGCTGTAATGGAATGAGACATAGAGAAAACATCTCCAAATACTCACCTTTAGGAATGCTGCACCTCTCTCAGCTTAGGTGGAAACTTCTTCAGAAGAATCGTGCTGGGACTTCCGTCAAGGAAAGCTGCAAAAATGAGAGAACAGCAACTGGAAGTAGAGTGAGACCAAGCAAAAATTCATACTAGATAGAAATCCATCTGAATCATGGATGCTCTCAGAAACAGATCACAGCATCAGGTGGACACAGTAAGATCATGCTGCCCTATGTTGCCACCAGCTTACAAATTCTCCCCAGTGTCTTCCTTCTTGGATACTGTGGGAATAACGAACTGGTAATTAGCAAAAATGTAAACTGACCTTCAGATTATAAGATTGATTGTAGACAAATGAGGTAAAGTTACGGAATGCCCTATTGCGAGTGTGAGAAGCAGCAGCATGTGAGTGGAAAACAGGCAAAGTTTGAAGGTCAGAAAAATGTAAAAGCAAAACTGAGGTGATGTGATTCTTTATAATAAATTGGGAGCTTGCATACAGCACGGCAGCATTTGCTCATGGCAGTGATCCCCCTTCAGCTAACCTAAATGGGTTTGAGAGGTGGAAACAGGGCCTAATTTCTTGGGAAGAGTATAGGAACTTTGCCAGAGCATACAGAGGCTTAAGGCCTTCTAGAATTAAATCTAGCCAGGAAAGTTGAGGAAAATAAAAAGGGTTTTTCAGGTACATTGGCTGAAAATGGAAGATTAGGGAGAACATGGGCCCACTGCTGAACACAGAGGGTATCTTGGTGACAAAGGATGCAGAGAAGACTGGACTACTGAATGCCTTCTTTGCTTCAGTCTTTATGGCCAAGGCTGGCCCTCGGGAAGCCCAGTCCAGTAAGGACAGTAGGATGGCCTGGACAGCAGAGGACTTGCCCTGGGTGGATGAGGAAGAGTTTAAAGATTTGTTGACCAAGCTTAACACTCATAAATCAATAGGTCCTGATGGGATGCATCCAAGAGTGCTGAGGGAACTGGCTGATGTGGTTGCTAAGCTGCTCTCCGTCATTTTTGAACAGTCAAAGAGAACAGGCGAGATGCCTGAGGACTGGAGAAAGGCCAATGTCACTCCAGTCTTCAAAAAGGGCAGGAAGTACGACCCAGAAAACTACAGGCTGGTCAGCCTCACCTCCATCCCTGGANTGGCTGATTCCCCAGAAGGCTGTGCTGTCATTCAACAGGATCTTGACTGGCTTGAGAGTTGGGCAGAGTTGGGCCTCATGAGTTTGAACAAGGAAAAGTGCAGAGTTCTGCATCTGGGGAGGAACAACCCCATGCACCAGTACAGGTTTGGGATTGACCTGCTGTAGAGAAGTTCTGAGAAGAGAGACCTGGGAGTCCTGGTTGATAATAAACTAACTATGAGTCAGCAATGTGCCCTTGTGGCTGAGAAGGCCAATGGCATCCTGGGATGCATCAAGAAGAGTGTGGCCAGCAGGTCAAGGGAGGTTCTTCACACCCTCTACTCTGCCCTGGTGAGGCCTCATCTGGAGTCCTGTGTCTAGTTCTGGGCTCCTCAGCTCAAGAGGGACAGAGAGTCCAGCGCGAGGCCACCAAGATGATCAGGGGACTGGAACATTTTCCTTATGAGGACAGGCTGCAGAAACTGGGTCTGTTTAGTCTAGAAAAGTGGAGACTGAGGAGGGATCTCATTAATATTTAAAAGTATATAAATGGTGGATGTCAGGAGATTAGGATATCTATTAGGACATCTAGTTTCTATTGTAGCTAGCAACAGGACAAGGGGTAATGAGATGAAGCTGGAACACAAATAGTTCCATTTAAACATAAGAAAAAGCTATTTACTGTTCAGATGAGGGAGCCCTGGCACAGGCTACCGAGGGAGGATGTGGAGTCTCCTTCCATGGAGGTCTTAAAGACCCACTTGGACATGTTCATGTGTGACCTGATCCAGGTAGACCTGATTCTGTAGGGGGTTTGGACTAGATGATCTCTAAAGGTCCCTTCCAACCCTACCATTCTATAAATCTATGATTCTATGATATGTTTCAATGTGCTGCCCCAATCCCAGCTGGCCCAAGACTAGCAGGACACACAAGCAAAATACTGATAAAATCTCATATCTGGTTTGATTATTCATGCAAGAAGTTGAAGCTCCTTCATCTGCATAGTACCTTTCTCACCCACCATATCATGAATATCAAAGCAAGAATGAAACCCTACTTTCTGACGTGAGACACTTAATTCAAACTGATCCCACCCATGCACCTCAGGTTAAAATACAAGAAATACATTGGAATGCAAGAGAATTTATTTCTTCCTTTTATTATGCCTGTGTGACAGGAACCTTGGTACCTCAACACAACATCAGCTCAGATACAAGTCTCCTGAAAGGACTCTTACTGTTTCCCACTAACATCTCTTTGGGAACAAGGGAGCTTAACTCCATCCTGGAAAGCTATTAAGGCAGATTCAAATTCATTTTTTCAGTCACTTCTATTCCTCAGATCTTCAAAGAGTGAGTTAAGCAGCCTAAAATGTGGATCTGGAGGCTTTGGCTTTAACATCTGCACTAAATACACAGTGAACCAATGCTTTTGTGCACGGAAAATCTGCAAGCAGATGGCCACCACCTCTGGAGTGTTCGTCAGTCCTTCCTCCGGCCTTGACTTTGCATGCCACTGTCCTTATCGAAAGGAGTAATAACACATCCCCAGCTGGAATGCAGGCTGTGTTGGCATCCAGCAGCTCAGATGCTTTGCTGAACTCTCCCCATCCCTCTGCTCTGCAAGACTGTGCTGGGAAGATCAGGAGCAGATTTCTCTTGAGATTTCTGGCACTCCTCCTTCCAACCATGGCTGAAAACTCCAAGAGAAATGCCTCTCTTACATTTTGGCACTTCCAGTATTGGCAGGAGGGAGGAGAGAGGAAAACAAACCTGAGGCTCCCAGAAACTCTATAAACAAACAAAGATTTCTTTTGAATTTGGTTGTAAGGAGAGACGGAGATCCGGGAGACGGGAGGAGGAGGGAGGATTATAGCCTCAGCACTAGTGAGTGTTTCTCCCAAACAGAACAAAAATGAGGCTGAACATTATACCATCATGTTTAGACAGCAAGGTGATCTAATTGTGAGGGAGAAATCCCTTGCAAAGTGCACTGAACCTTCTTACTTGATCATCTGTGTTGCCTGAGGGCATCAGACAGTGCTGGCAGGCGGTGGAAACATTCTGCTTCTGCCACAGGAGGGATGAACAGGCTTGGGTACATCACAGCAGATAAGACAAGTGCTTTTTCAGATGTGGAGGAACATCCAACATCACTGTGGAGTCATGGATGAAAGAAGAACAACTTAAGACTCCTGCACAGAACTCTTCTAGAAGGGTTTTTTTTCTGTTGTCCCTCCATGTATTAAGACAGCAGTTGCTCTTCACTGAACATGTTAATTATGTTCCAGAGTCCAGTAGGTGGCATAAGTAGATCCCAGGCTGCTCCATGTGCCTGTTACACTGAAGCTCTAAGACAGAGAGGAACCAACTCAGCAGCGGGTGAAGGCTGAGTTTGGGAGGCCACTAAACTGCTGGTAAGGCAGGGAAAACAGATGGGAGAGCTGATAGGAAATCTTTCTTTGTGGGATCTCCAGTATCTGGAATGAGGCAGGCTTTCCCAACTGGAAACTCTAAGCAGACTTGCAAACTATTGGATGTTCAGGAAGAAACTCTTTTATAAAATATTTTCTCCCTCTCCCTCCTCCTAATTGCTGCTGGGTTTGTTGCTATTGTTAGACCACCCTCACCGCCCTTGTTCAGGCTCTTGCCACTTGGAAACCACCCTCATAGCATATCATTCTCTGGACTACAGCTGAATTTTGTCCTGGATTATTCTACTTAGTACAGTCTTGTTTTACTTGCAGATGAATTAAAGTCATGCTCACATACACTGAGTTGCATGACTTTTGTGACTTCTACTGATGAGCAGCCGCTGGTCCTAACCCTGTAGATAGTACTATTTGCTTCCAAATCTTAACCAATTAAACTGTATCAGTCACACTCTGCCCATGCAGCCCAAAGAAGGGCTTCTAGATGACTTGAGCTTAAATGTATCTGATTTCTCTTTTCCCTGAAGACAGTCATACCTGATAAAAGTTATTGTTACAGGATGATTTGTTTGCCACGTTGATATGAGTAAGAGTAAGGTCAGACAATCACAAACTGAAACACACTGGTTTAGTAAAATATTGCCTCCTGGCCAAGAGTGCTGCTTGGCTGTGGAGTCACTGCAAGACAGATGTGATCTGAAAAAAAGCCAGTTGGTCAGATCACAAAAGCTCAGCTCTTAATCTCATCATTAATGAACAAGTCAGTCATGAATGAGTCACTTCTACCTCTCTGGCTTAGTTTCTCTACTAATAAAAATGAATAACTTTTTTTAAAAATTTATCTACTTTATTGTGATTTTCTGATTAATGAGGTGTTTTTCTCTGAAACAAGGCAAAAGGATGCTGGTCCTGAGAACAATCTTGAGGAGATGCTTCTGAAGAAGTGCATATTGTCAGGGGTGACACTGCAGAGAGGCTAGAGATTCAATTTACTGCTCTTCAGCCTTAGGGCATTGTATGCTGCTCCCCACACAGTAATTTTCCCTTTTTGGATTGATTTTATCAAAATCAACTAGAGATTATTCAGAAAGGCAACTCTTGCAATGTAATGAAAACACTATTTAATAAGACTAACTTTATAAGGTGATTCTCTCCCTTGAATGATCTGCAAAGCACAACATCCTGCTAGGTTATTTAGGTATGCATTTTTGAGGAAATGGATGCATAGATTTCTGTGTATGTGTGTATTTGCTTTAATGTTGTCTTCTTTCTGCTCTGACTCAAGTACAACAGCTCAGTTGGTGTTGGAAGCAGTTCACACAACAGCACAAAGGGAATATTGCAAACTTCTGCAAGAGCTTCGCACGACCGATGGGGCTTGCGGTAGGAAGGGAAATCACACATGTACCCAGCCTTCTCAATGTTCAGCCGTGTTTTCTGAGCCACAGGACCAGGTCCTGGTATAAATTATCATTTTCCATTCCCAGATGTTCGTTCTGCCGTGTTGCGACACCTCTTACCTACTTTCAGGCTGACCTTGCACTGGGCTTGAGACTGTTCACGAGTTTTTTAGTCATTGTTAAGAACAAGGAAAAAGAAACAAACATCTGGTTAGCAGAGCTGCCAAGTGCACATTCCTTCATTGTTTTTCAACCTTTCAGTCCCTTTGTTTTCATCCTGAAATTCCATTTGATAAATGCACGGAGAGCCATGGGGCACTGATTAGATGCAATACTGGTCATGACCCATGCCACTGCTCCACCAGCATTGCCTCAATGGAAGCACTACTGACACCTACAGATTCCAAACCAGGAATGAGGCCTGCATGGATCTACCCCAACAACGTTTATGGATGGGGGATCTGGTCCTACTCCCACTGAGGTCAATGTGAGCTTTGTCACCAACTTCAACGAGAACAGGACAGGGCTTTAATGTCCTTACTGCATTAAAATCATGTTCAAGCCCACTCTGCCAAGACGTGGGTTGCTCAGTTTCTATTGCTGTACTATGGGTTTGTTTTTAACTGGAAACAACAACTTTATTAAATCATGGCTTGTGGTGCTAAGCACAGTCTGACCAGACCAGGTGGGGTTGTTCCAACAACAGCACATGAGATATCAAACACAAGAGGAGCCACAAGACAACAGCTTCACCTTCTTTACCTTGGCTGCACAAGATTTAGCCTCCTGTACCTCTGCCCAGGTGTGTCTTCCTGAACTACAACTGCTCAGATCTGCATGAAGTCCATCCTCCCTAGCTATGGATACCTTTTTACAGCAACCACATTGGGTAAAAAAAGGTGCCCTAAATTTCAGTTATCAGTACAAAGATGCCTCCAGGAGTCGACTCAGATCTTGGACAGGCTATACCACCATCCTGGGGTGTGTGTCTTTTTGCAAGACTCTTCTTAAAGTAGGCTATATTTTTAGCTGAACCCAAGAAACCAAGATCCAGAGCTCAGTGTGAAAAGCCACTTTGAATCCCTTCAGAGAGATACTCTAGGTAAGGTGCAAAATGACTGCTATGTCCTCCCTCAATGGGATGCCTTAGCAAGGCATTGCATTAGCTGTTGCTTGCAATACCAAGCATCTCACTCTTTTTAAAAACTTCCCTCTGCTTTTTATTTATGTATGAGTGAGTCTGTGTCCCTGAAAACCAGATTGGAAGATCATTAATCTATGACAAGGAAGTTCCAGACTTATACAATGCTGTCCCACCCAGTTGTCAGTCCTCGCCGACCTCAACCTACGCAATGACTGACGCTGTGAAGCAGGATTGTGCTGGGCTGGAAAGCCTCTTTTCCATCAGAGATGCCAAATCTGCGGTGTGACTTGATGATCCAAGCTGACACTGGCCATGAGAACAATTCCATTTCCTCCCTGCTGGTCACTTCCATAAATGCCAAGTTTTGGGCAACACAATGTACGGCATTTCCAGCAAACCGCTCAATGATCTCATTTGCATTGCCAGTTTTTATTTGAAAAATGCTTTTTCTTTCAGCCATACATTTTAGATTAAAACATAATAATCATGCAATCTCTCAGGAAATTGTGCTTTCAAAATCGGGAGGCAAAGAAGTGCAATCCAGTGGAGATTTGAACAGGCAGACTTTACAGCCCTGCAGCCACTTGTTAGATACCTTTTTTCATTAATATTAGTTTCAGCTCTTGCCCCTGCGCTTCCATCACAAGTCAGTTTTTTACTCGGTGCTTTTCCAAGGGTTCTCTCATTCAGAGGAACTACAAACTCAACAGCCAGTTATTAATTTTACTTGTGAATGTATAGTCCACATTGAGCTTTGATTCTAATATAAATCTATTTCTGAGTGAGGAAATTACAGCCCTACAGAGAGCTATAGCCTCCCACACACAGGAGGTCTGAATGTTTATCTGTGAAGTTTTTCAAAGAGCTTCCAATCTCATACCTCAGAAGGACAGGGATTTTGGGTGAACTTGAGAATATAAACACAGAAGGACCCTGGCATACCAGACTTTTCCTGGCATTTCATGAGCCTAGGTGGCAATGCACTTTTATCAGCTGGAAGGAGGAACAATGCCACTTATAGCTGGAAATTACACAATATTTGTATCAAGAAACCTGGACAAGCATGGTAGAGGCTACTGGGAAGTTCAGCGTTGTGGAAGTAAAATTGTTAAAACTTTCCTAAGCTTTCTATGAATTCCATCTATTGAGTCCTAGCAGTTCAGAGTGGCTTAACAACCTTTGCAAACTAGCAAAAAGCACTCATAAATTCTTTATTACAGAAAATATTTTGGAAAGCCAGGTCTTCTCCAAGTAAGGGAACTACATTCAAGCTTTGGAAATGCTCCCTCTGTGTTGTACAGATGCTCTCTCACTGACCCATAGCTTCATTTAACTCTTCTCAAGAGGAACAAAGGAATTCCTGCTAAAATTACTAGCTTTCACAAAGAATACTTTCTTTGAGGAAATGGCCAGCACACATGCTTTTCTTTCTCAATGGACTCCCATGAATGCAGCACAAACTCTTTGGTCCTGCAGCTAGGAGACTTTTTTTTTTCTCCAGTGGCAAACACATATTAATATCCTGTAAGACTCTGTCTTTCCTGTTGCATTTTCCACGGAGATGGCACAGAGCTCATCATATAGACCTCCCTTGGTTCCTTGGTATATCCAAAGAGCCACTTTGGATGCTTGATGTCCCTTGATCCCTTGAGAGCCCGCTGCTCTCAAACTGTCTTTACTTCTACAAAATCTGAGTTCATAGGCGTAAAGCATAAGGACGAATAGCAAAGATGTGCAACAGCTTTCATTCCCTTTTGTTCAGCCCCCAAAGGAAGTGTCATAAAGTGGGAAATTTAGACCTGAAACACAGCCCAGGCCTGTTAGCTGGAACCCCACTGCAGCCTCATAAGACAACAGCTGCCTTGGTCTTTAGAGTGAAAAATCAATCCAGAAGAAGTTTGTGCAATATATAATCGATCACAGTTGTTCTCAGAGGCAAGGAGTAAGACATTTGTGCCATCCTCCTGGCATCTATCCAGCACTCTGTGTCCCCAGACTTCACCTAATGTGATCTTGTTCAGCTTGATTGTATTTTCTGCATGTAGCTGAAGGAGATGTAGCTGGAGGGGTTTCCCTTCCCCTGTGGAAGTTTGCTAACCATAAGAGTTGCAAAGAGCACAGGAATATTAAGAGCAGTTGATGGAAGAGCTCTTAGGGGAATGCAAAGGCTCTTGGCTCACTCAATGTACAGGCCCTTAGGATAATGCAAATCATCTTATTGCTGTAATTATTACTTTCATTAAAGTAAAGGAGATGAGAGACTCATAAAGGGAAGAGAAATAGAAATAGTGAATAACTTTTTTAGGACACCCAATACAAACTGTGGTCCAAGCCAATGCACCCAGATAGTCTATCTCATCAAATCCAGCAGTAGTAATGAAGAGAAACTTACACGTTATTTGATAAAATGACATGTTATGTGGTATTATGGCCTCGGACAGGGGGGACTTCAAAACTACTCCCAAGTACAGCTCTTACACGGAGCTGCTGCATTTTAATCCTTGTTCAGCTTTATATTTCAGAGCACCCAGAGGTGCTCTCCAGGCTGGAAAATGCTGTCCATCCTGAACAAAGTGGGTAAGTTTCCTTTTTGTTCAAGATCAGATAAAATCCCCTCTGAACTTACCATTGCCTCACAGCATGGGGGGAATGCAAAGCATTTTTCCCATGCAAGGCAATGTTTAGACACCATGAGCTCAGTCAATTCAAATATTCTACCTCAAGACTGAATAATTTTTTAGATGGGATATCTATTCCATTAAATAAACTCCATGGATGCTGAAATGAAAGTATCAAGTTAGAGGCTGCACATCAAAACCCATTCTGGCTTACTCTGACTGCCAGATTTTGCTGGGATGCACGTTTAAAAGCAGTGACTCATGCCTTCTGCTGGCAGAGCCAAAGGGAGGAAATTTTTGGCAGCAAGAGGAGTCAGGATAGGCAGGGTGAACATCTGCTCATGGATGGAGCAGGCACATCAAAAACATAACCTGTAACACTATGAGGCAGATACAGCATTTCTCAGGCTGCTACTATACTGATGCCAATGAGTGCTAATCAAGCCTGTCATATCACTGAGCCAACTTGAGGACAAAGCATTCTTGTTCCCTAGTATAGCCACATCAAGCTGATATCATGGTATATATTTGCATTGCACCTTCCCATTGCACTTCAGACTGCTAATCAGTACAAACCACAGGTTCTTCAATCAAAAGGGTGTTCATTCACACTGTTACCAATTCAGGCATCACAAAATGTAGTCTACTCACTTCCTCCCAATGCCATGCAAGTACCATCACCCTCAAAGCAGCTGTTTCTCCATCTTCAAAATGTTTCTTACTCTAACTTGTTCTTGGCAGCTCCACACAGAGAAGTCATACATGTGCAACTGACCTTGAGCAAGACACAGCGTCACCTTCTGCACTGCATTCATCCCACATTCTTCAGCTCTGAGTCCAATCACCTCAGAATCTGCAAAGACAAGTAGAAGCTTATATTCATCTTCTGATATATCTTCCTCTAATCCACCAAGGAGTGTCCTGTCACCTGTGACTGCTGGTTTATTACCCAGCCTTCTCAGAACATGTTCATCACTTTAAGACATAATATAGCTTGCTAATGAAGAGGAAACTACAGCTGTTGAGACAAAGCAAATGCTAGTCTAGCTTTTGTGGGCATATCATAACACAATGCTACTATAGTGAACTTTCCTTTTTGATGCTTGCAATTGACATTAATTAGCACAAACAGAAGGTTAGTTTTACAATTATTTTTTTCATTTTATTCAAAATGTGCCAAAAAACAATGCACTCAGCAACAGCTCCATTGAAGACAATGGGAGTCAATGGTTAGGCAACGAGGCAAACTCTTCAACAAACTAGACTTTAGCCTGGGTTGGTAACTTTAATTAGTCCGAAAACATTAATCTCAGATGCCTTGTTTTCACCTTGCAGTTGTCTACAGCAGATAAAAGCAAGCTGCACAAAGCCACGTACTGTAGAGATGCCCATGTTTACCTTAGTGAAGGTGAGGTAGCTCATGTAGAAATTGTAGTCGCTGGAGTTAGACTATTCCTGGTACCAGCTTGCTCTGCTGTGACTACTACGACCTGTTGGTCTGAAATGTCACCTGGGAAAGGGGATGGTGGGAGTTCAAGGACACATAACCTACATGGAAAAGTTAAAGGAAGCCATATTAAGCCCATCAATTAAGTAAAAGGCAAAGAGGAAGATAGAGCATGGGGCAGATAGTGGAGTCACAGGTAACTGTGAAAGCAAAGGAAAAATCAGTTTGAATGCTAGGAAGTGTCTTCAATTAGTAAGTTTGGGAAAGTACTTAGTGAGGCTGCAATCACTGCCAGCCTCTATGAACAGGTAAGACATGTCTGTTAGGACTGAAAAGGTGCCATTGGCCATACATTAGAGGGAGAAGATGGATTGCACAGCTTTCTGAAGTATTGTACAGCCACATTGTCTCACAGAAAGATATGCAAAGTAAATGTAATTTTTGCAGAATTTTTGGGGTTTTTTGCAGTATACCTGATTCTCTAGTGGCATTGCATTTCTTCCAGCTGAACTGTGACCAATGCCAAACTCCATAGGTTTAAAGTATCATGCTGAGCAAGCTGGGATCACATCTAGTAAACCACCTGGTCAGGTCTACCTTAGATTTATCTATGCCAATCTGAAAATTGTGTCTGAAAAGTAATTTATATTTAACATCTAAGCATAACATTCCCATTCCACCCTCTAAACCTTCTGTACTTAATCTTTTCACCAATGGTCTCTGTACAGACATTCTTTTACAGAAAAATTGTCCTAAAGGCCAATCTATTTTGAGAAATAGACACTCTTGCATATAGATGTAAAGGCAGCTCAGCACTGCTCCTCTTAGGACCCATTCATCACCCATTTTTTGATCAATGGGCCATGAAACTCAACAGCCTGCCTAGGCCCTGCAGTGATGAAGACAGTGGGCAGCCCCTTTCCTCCTTGTAGAAGGAAACAGTGTGGGTTCATGTCTGACCACAAATGTGAGAGCTGTTTAATAATTCTGCTTCTCTATTTTACTGGTAGTAGCTTAAATAGTGCTGCCTTTCATGACAGCCAGACTGCTGTTTTATAGTGCCCTGTAGCATGTATACTCTGGCTGCAGAATGCCTTGTTGGTGCCTAAGATTTCCTCTCCTCCAGGACAGTGAAAAGTCAGACAAAGAATCCGTGAGGGCAAGGGGGCAAACAAACCTGACTGAAGAATTTCTGCAGCTTCACTTGAAAGCTAAGGATTATCAAGAAGGACTTGTGCTTGGTTTTAATTTCTATGTGTTCATGAGTATGTGGGAATGAGGAAGTTTATTTTCTGTATTTGTGTGTTTCACTGGTATTTCCACCAAAAAGGACAGTATTTTGAAGCTAGAGGCTGGGTATTTTCCTTAGGAACTGGAGATGACTCCAGAATGCAACTATATTATTAGTAATGCAACTATATTATTAGTACAAATAAAGCATGACATTTCCTACTACAAAAAATTTAGAAGGAATTTCTACATAGTTTTAAAGACTCTAGAGTCACTTAAGCACAATGCAGCTAGCCAGTCACTCTGGAACACTAGCTACTCAGAAGACGGGTTAAAGAATGAAGTATTTAAAATCTCATTTCTTAAAGAAGTGACTTTCCTTTGTCTTGCTTCACTGATTGTCAGTGAGCTGAATAGATTAAGTTACTGCACCATGAGAAGTAGTTGAATTATGAACATGAACATACTTTTCTTTGGAGAACTTGTAGAGAAAATGAATACCATTTTTTCCACATACCTGAAGAATAAAAGTACTCGTGGAGAGGAGAGGAATCTCTCCCACAGAGAACCCTTGTGTACTTTGCAGTAGTATTTTATTCAGAGCTAGAAAGTTCAAGGGTCTTACAAATGTAAGTTTTCAATTAGCTTTCCATTGTGTCCCAAACAGTCTCTAAATACTCAGCTAAACTTTAATCCAATCACTTGATTTGACTCCAAACATGATTTATCTTTTAATCAACATCTGTTCAATGAGGGGGAAAAGAAAGCAAACTTGTTCTTGGCCCTTCATGACTCATACATGATTTTACTGCGATCAGAGTTGTGTTTTCCTATGGCTGATGCCTTGGCAATTGCAAGAATTGGCTTTGGCTTTCTGTTTAGGTATGATCTTTCCTGCTCATTTCCCCACCTCCCCAAAGTGTTGAACAGCATTGAATGTTTGTCCTTTACACCTTTTCCCACTGAGGCATGTGATTTTTTTATTTTTCAATATCTCAATGTTGCATTAATCAGAAATGTCTGCTATTTGACCTGCACTCAAAACACAAAACATGTTTTGAAAGGGGGCTCACTATTTCAATGAACAGCATTTTCCTGGAAGGCCATGTTATGCAGAGAGCACAACAACAGTAAGACACATACTGGTCACAGTACTTTCTGGGCATCCACTAGGAGCCCAGCTTTTGGAGCTGGGGAAATGCTGATTCATAGCAGACAGAGCCTAGTGAGATTTAATCCTTACTCCATGTGGCTGGCCTGATGTCTTTCTGCGCTGATACCTGTGGTGTGCCTTGATTTCTCCATCTGAAAATGAGAATTCCATGCACCACCTTTAAAATATTTTTCTCCCTTTCATAAGCTCTCCATAATGACTGAATGTCATATGGCCACCACATCATTACAGATAATCTCTCTGGGGAAACAGCACACTGCCAACTGGCCCTCTGGGAGCTGCAGCACTTTATTCACCATCTTCAGCTACACCATTTAATGACCTACCTCCAGAGACATTGCTAGCCATGTGCTTTTGCCTTTGTGCAGTAGCCACAGCTAAATGTATCTCTCCAATGGACACAATCTTTTTCCATGGATGGCAAGATCTGCAGAACCTTTGAGGCTTGAAAGTTTTGCACAAAATCTTCTCATGTATTTTTATTTATGTTAGTGGTTTGTACAACTTATGGTTCCAGATGACAGCAAGGACCAAGTTTGCAAAAAACTTCTCGTGATCATTTGCTGGCCGCCTAGAACTGTGAAGTAGCAGAACAACCCAGACCACACAGGTTTCTCAAGAGATTTCCCATTTAAATCTTCCTCACTATGGCTAGAAATTTCAGACATTCCTTGAAGACTGACTCAAATTCCAGTGCAAGGCTAATAGTTTTTATAGTCTTCTCTGAGTACCAATTTTTGGAAGCAGAAGATTTGAAAAAGCTCAGGTTTCTTTCTTTTTTTAAAAATTATTTTTAAATAGAACACCTAACTCCTACAGACTAAAGACAATTAGCCTTCCCCAAATGCGTTCAGATGGAAAAGAGAGAAAGGCTTTCTAAGACAATTTCATGAACTAATTGACTAATTGCAAGGCAGTAACAGACACTTGTCTACAAGTTACACAGGAGCAGCCATACTGTGCCTGACCAGGAAGTCACACTCTCCCAGCTCTGATGTAACCAGTACTGGACTCATGGAAAGAGCACAGGAATCTGCTCATGCTAATAATTTATCTGGCATCCTCCCCCAGCTTCCAATAACCTGTAATTTAAGGACTTTTGGAGCTGTGGCTGATTCATGCTGAGGTTGCAATTATTTGAAATGTCAGACTTTCTTTCCTGGGCTCAAGATATGGCCTGAGTCTCACCAGGTGACATTAACACGGGCAGCAGAGGAGACATACATTTGCAGACACTCCCATACCCTTGACCTTCATGATCTTAAAGGTCTTTTCAAACCAAAATGGTTCTATGATTCTATGACCAAAGCTTAAATAGACTTACTTGTAGGCTTTCTGAATAGAGGCTTAATTAACAAAACAGACCCAGTTTAGCAGCCTGTAGGCCAGCTTAGGGACTGACAGGGAGGGTGCAGTCACTGTGATATTCATCTCCTGGAAGCTGTTGTAGAGGTGTCCTTCTCCTATTCATACACAACTCATCCTACTCCATTGCTTACTTCTGATTTCCTACCAGTATTGGTCAAGAGAGTCCATTCAGCTGCCAACATCTCCTTCATACGTGGCTAAAGTCAGCTTTTCAAGATGACTTTGTGACCTGGCTGCCTGTGCAGGTCCCTAGGTAACAGGCATTAGGAATGAGGTGCCTTGCTGGGGAAGCAGTACTGGATGGTGCTTCAGTGGTCTGTCTCTATTTACTCCTTCCTACTGCTGCTGCTCTGCAGCCCAGAGGTGCCACTGGCAGAGGTTCTGCCTGGGGTCTGGCTCTACTGCTCAGGGTGTCCTCTACCACTGGGTGATTCACTAGCTGGTCCCTCAGCCAGTGCCGAGCTGAGCTTCAAGTTTGACCTTTTAGAACAGAGCACTTGGCAGTAAATACAGAGATGGTAAGATCTTTGGGCAAGAAATCAGATGCATGCCTTCAGCAAATGCAATAATGGCCTGCCAACATATGCAGATCCTTTGTTGGTCTATCACTTTGAATCAAGATTGGATATATCCTTTTAAAAAATATCCACTGCAATGAGAAGATCCCCACTAGGCTTAGGGCCAAAGTTGCTGAGTAACAACAGAGGCATGGTTTATCACAGTGATCAGACTAGAGGATCTTAATTCTTTTATGACTTTAAATCCTGCAAAAACTCACTGCTTGTTGATGCTGAATTCATAGATGAGAAATTCACACCTGGGACCCTACCCAAGATGACTGTCAGCCACCACAGTGATTTAAACATCTCACTCTTTTTACTGTGGGAGACTGCATTCATGCTGCTGGAAATTGCTATCAGGTCTTTCACTCTGATGCTCATTTCATTGCCACCACCTCTTTCTTTCATACAGTCAGGTAACTGTGATCTTGCTCTTCTGCAAGGTACCCAGAAAATGATGCCATTACTGATCGGCACTGATTCAGCGTGGGAAGGAGAGGATAGAAGGTGGTGGAATCATGCTTATTTTTGACTGAGAGTGATTTGTCTGATCCGAATCTTCCCCAAGACCCTGGCTCTCTCCTTATTACTTTGAGACACTTGTCTTTCACACAGAGTCTGCTTGCTCCTGTCTTTGATCCAGCAATGATGTGCCAGCAGGAAAAAAAAAAAAAAGAAATATTGAAAAATAGAGTGAGATCACTATCGTCTGAGCATTTCTGGAAGAGAACTATGATGCTGGTCATCTCAAGCCTCCCAGGCATGGCATCTCATTCGGTCCATTCTAAAATTGCTTTTTAAGCTTAAATCTTTGCATTTTCCATGGAGTACAGCAGATCCCTCACAGACATTTCTGCAAGACATTGTAAATCAATCCATTGGGAAAAAAAAAAAAGACTCTTCTCTATCCCCTGTCATAATAACATGGTGTGACAGCTCTCCATTAGAAACAGATTTCATGCATGCTTGATCCTACCACTGTGTCCACTGAGTCAACCAAGGCTAAGAGAAACTGAATTGCGTCCAAAGCACATCTAAGGTAGTTGGTAGCAGTCAAGAGGAACCAGTTCCCAGATGGAGAGCCAGGCTGACGCATCTTATGCAGGCAGAGGTTTTCCCAAGCTATTGTTTCTGTTTTATAGTGAAAACATATGCTGGCTTCCCATAAAGTGGCAACAGCTGTCAGTCAAGCAGATATCACTCTGTAAATCTGCATGAGTAACTCTGATTTAAACGTGAGGTCTCCAGGCAGGTTTACGAGGTCACATGGATCATAGTGCAGGTGCAATCAGCAGAAGAGGAGTAGGGCTGGGGGAAGCTGAGGGAGCTTGTCTTAGTCCAGAGCCTTGCCATCAGCCATGCCAGCCTGGACTTCAGTCTGGTGCACAGTGAGAGCCTCAGACTCCAAAATCCCACAAAGATGACACATTAATTGGACAGATATTTTTTTAAAATTTCTAACAGGGATGCAAGCTGGAGCTGCAGAAGCACAGATCTCTTCTCTGTCCCATTCTTTTGGCTGTGCCCAGCTGCCATCTCCTCACCAGCAATCTCCTTAGGGAAAGCAAAAAAGCTAAAGAAGAATTCGGCCTCGGTATAGGAGATAGGAATTTCTGGATTTTTTTTTTTAAATTAAATCATGTATAAACAATACAGATATTCAGGATTTCTTGTATCTGAAGAAAGAATACCCATGACTCCAGGAATGGACGGCCCACTCCTTTTTCATGCACCTTGCAGAAGATATGATTTCTCCAGTGGTTTTGCAAATGGGCTGAGATTTGTTTTCCCAAGAAGGAAGGGGCAGAATTGTTTTTTCAAATCTCCTGATGTCACTCACAAATGGGAGCAAGGCATCTAAACTCACTACTTTGAGATACCCAAATAAAACCACCAATAAAAACACTAAATGTCACAATAATGACAGTTTTTCCTCTCTCTAGAGATATTTGTCAGCAGTTTGTAGACAGCATTACTCATGGGTGCTCTCTGAAACATCTAGATGCAACATTACGTTAACCTTTCTAGGGGTATGTTTCAGATGGTTGAAGAAGATAAAGTGAAACCCAGGGCAAGCAGCCTTCCTAAGGTCATTGCATCAGTTTCCTTCAGAAGCACCCAAGACGTCTTCCATCCTGTTGAGATCAAAACTGTACAACTAGACAATCATTCAATGAAATAAGTAGTCAGACACCCCAGCACAGTGACTTGGATGAGGAACTGTTTGGCAGCAACAGTTCAGAGGTCATCTCCCAACTCATAAAAAGCTCTGTGAAAAAGGGGAAATCACAAGTGAGTGGTTTTATTAGAGAAAATACCTTCCTTCTGGTAAAGACTGAGATTACTATTCTGTAACTTTGCAAATACCCTGCAGAAAGGTTAAAATGATTGTGTTCACTTTTAAACACCACTTACAAGCAAAGACTGTCTTGACTAGTTTATACTAATAATTAAATAAATCAAAGTTATATTAACAGTTATTCACTAGTGCCTTCCTCCAGAAACTTTTCTGGATGATGTTTCCACTTTGTGAATGATAAAGGTCTTGTCACAATTTTCACCTAAAATCGACATCCTGCATATGCTATGAAAGTTTCATTTCACAGTTATTTGAGCATCTTGGAAATCATAATTTTTACATTGTTTTGTCCTGGAAATCCTTATTCTGCTTTTCCTTACATCATTACATTTGCTATTGATTTAGGGTAAAGAGAGGCACATTCCATTGTTAAATGATCACACTTGCTCTTTTTTTTTCCCCCAAACACCTTACAAACAAGGTGCCCAGTAATTCAAATACCACAGGCATGGCCTGTGGCTCAGAAGAAGGTACTGGAGTTTGGTAGTCCACCCTTTAGCAGTGGCTATAAGGAGCTCAACCAGGCTAGTTAAGTACTGAAGCTTCTCCCTTTGTGGAGCTGCAGTTTGGCAGTCATCACTAACATACATCGAGTGAGCTACACCATCAAGACCTGTACTGTCCCACCTGGATAGTTCCTCAAGATTTTTGTCATCCTTCATCTGGCCTTCTCTGCTCAACTGGGACCCAGTTCACAGCTCTGATGATGAGCTGCACAGTATAACGTTGGATTAGCAGCAACTACATGATGGACTTGTATTTTAGAGTCATCTGACTTGAAAGTAAAGTATCTGGTCCTTTCTACATCTGTTTTTTATCCAAGATTGCCCAAGGACTCACTTTATTAAGCAATAAAGATGGTGGAAACATGCTCAAACTAAAGGCCCAGGAGAAGAAAAAAAAAACCACAAAAAAAAAAAAAAACAAAGCAAAAAAACTCCCATTTTGCTAGAACTGGGAGGTTTCACTGATTCCACTAAAAGTGTCATCAAAAAGGTTCCCCAAGCTGAGTCAGAAATAAGGCCAACGAGACAAGAAGGAGAGAGAAAAATCTGTCTCAAGACACTTTGTTTTCTTTGAGATACAGGTATAGGCTAATAGCTTTCAGTTACTAATGCACTGTGAAGAAAAAACTGCAGTGGAAATATTTCCTGAAAGCAGATTTGTACCCAAAATTCTATGAAATAGGAAAAAACCACAGAGTTTGCTAAGTGTGGATTGTTTAAATGACAGAGAAAGGGAGACAGGACTGAGGAATGTAGTTCCCAGAATAAGTAGGTGTGGTGGTTTAGCCTTAACTGAACAATGACCAAACCACCCAGTTACTCCTCCCCAACTCAGCAGGATGGGAAGGAGAATCAAGAGAGAGTTGTAGAACTTTCTGGGTTGAGATAAGGACAGTTTAATAGAACCCCACAATGAGTAGGCAGTTACAGTGATGGCCAAAGGACAAAGAAAAAAGGAGTGATGGCCAAAGGACAAAGAAAAAAGGAGCAATGCCCAATGTAACTGCTTACCACACTCAGCCCAACAGCAGAACTCCAGTTGCTGCACTGGTTGTAGCCCTGCTCCAGCCCAGCTGCTGCCCTTATATCCCGAGCGTGATGTCATGTGGGATTGAACAGCCTGGCCAAGCCCCCCAGCAGCAGCTGGGGAGAGTTAATTCTATCCTGGCCAAACCCAGCACACCTGGCCAAACCCAGGACAGTAGGGAAAACTATAAAGGGAGCTGTAGCTATCTAGACCTTGAAGAATTCAAACCCAAACCACCATGGTGCCACAGACTATCATTCACATAAGTCCAAGACAAAGTTTCTGATTCAAGACTTTGCTTTCATTAGATCCTATGAAGTAGGTAGACAAATATAACATTTGGATCTGAAGATATTTTGGAGGGAAATGGTGGTTGAAAAGATCTTGAAATTATACCAACTTGCTGCAAACAATAGCACCCCCACTTGGTGTGATACTTGTGTCACCTTGTTCCCTGTCAGAGACTCCTTGACCCACATCTTCCAGACAAGTGCAAAATTAGCCCTATTAGTTCTAAGTTCCCTCCCTCTCTGATGATCAGGGTTGCAGAAACAATGGGAGTGCAACAGGTCTGAAGCTGTGTGTTATTCATATGAGGGATGGGGATCTCAGCTTCTTGTCTGAGACCTGACCTTTTTCATAGCTGGCTTTCCAGGGTGAAACCTTTTCTTACTTTTCTCTTTTTCTTCCCCTCCCCTTCCCCCTTCTGCTTTGTCCAGAGTCTATCTAAGAGAGCCAAATTCCCCTTGATCACACTGAAAGTAGGCTTCCTGGAACATCTGCTCTCCATCTGTGGAGGCAGACATATCCCAAGGCAACAGTATTAGCAATGATGGATCTGGAAGGAAACATTAAGCACTGAAGAAGCATCTGCTGAGAAAAAGGAACCCAGCAAATAAAACTAACCATGTTACTTGCTGAGCCTCCTTGTTTCTGCCCATTGCTCCCAGTGGACAACTGTTCTCCTCCAAAGGTCTGTTCAGGAGGTGACCTGCTGTTCTTTTGTTGATTTCAGTATTTTCAAGGGTCTTAGGTTTGTGCCTAAGGTAGCCAAATAAGCACTATCAAGCGCTCATTTTACAGTGACTGGGAAGTCATGGAAACATCTAAAAGAGAGAATGTGAAAACCGGGAACTGCAAAGCATTCATGGGAGGCCAACAATACAGCAGCAGTGCTGCAGAGGTGTTTTGGGTGGAGGTGGTGTCACCTGCAGAGATAGGGAGATCAGGCAGGAAGGCTTTTCTGCTTTTCTGAATAGATGAGTGCAAATCTGCTAGAGTGCAGAAGGGACTTCTGGGATTGGATATGCAGCCCTACTGCCAAGCAAGAGGCTATGGCAAACTGTTTCTTTTGGGAACAGTGCTTGTACATGACATTATAAATTCAGTGATACAATTTAAAAGAAATCACTGCAACATTAACTCCACATCAAGTAGCCACCATTCAGTGCTCAGCTCTGCCATTCCTTTCACACTTCCTGCCCTATAGCGAGCTGCCTCATCTCTTTTGGGGATTCATCTGGAGCAGAAGCTGGCTAGACTTTCATAATACCACTATTTTGTTGTTGAGTGCCTTAGTATCGTGACAAATTATTTAGTTTATACAAAACTAGTATAAAATTTGTATCCTGAGATGAGCAGGGAAAGCAAGACACGTTCACATTATTTAACTGCTGTTTTCCATGTATTGACACATTTGGTATTTTCCTTTGCCAAGCAGATTTACAGATAATGGGTTTCTTGTTATGATTTGCATAACAAGGAAAAAAAAAAAACAACCATAGTCCCAGTGTTGCTAATGTTGCAACCTTCTTTCATCTACTCTTTGCAAAAATCTTGCCTGCAATCTGATTTCTGTTGCCTTAAAATTTCTGGAGCAGGTAGAATTTCCACAAGGAAAAATTCCAGGCTACTAAGAAGAGTGTTTAACAGCCTATGCCTTATCTTAAAAGAAGTCCCTCTATTCACAGGGCACAGACACCAGAAGTGCATCCTAAGTCATTGCTAGATGGAGTACCTGATCATGCCTTTGGATCAATTGAAAATACAAGCAATTTTCTCCTCTCTTTATCTGAATATTTTGAAATTTGTGTTTTCAGCTGTCCTGTCAGGAAGCTGTCTGTCACTTATGAACTTCACATTACACATCTTTTGAAACTTCACAGAGCAGCAGAACATTGAGTCTATGCATGAAGTCAAGCATTTGATTTAGAGTCTTGATAGAAGCTCTTTATGACATGCTTCTAACTTAAAATGTATTTCCATTCCATGCATTCACATTCTTAAAACATCACTTAAAATTGCTTCTGAATGAATTTAAACATCAGATTAAATATTGTGAAAATCAAAGAGACTGAAGCACCCACATGTATTATACAATTGCTTTAAAGTTTTGGGAGTGCTTAACACCTTCCAACCTATCTACCCAGCATCACAGGCAATCTCTACACCTGCTACTCTCCCAGTTTCCAGCACTTCTCAAGATGTGGCTCACCTGGTCCATCATTCTAGGACTGCACCTGGTGTGGTTATTACAGCTGCTGTTATTTTGCAGTGTTTAGTTACGATCTGAGACAGAGCATCGAATGTCTGCGTTGTCCACAAAATGCAGGAACTACAGGACATCATGTTGGTTTACTTCCCAATTCAACACAGCAGTGTACCCCACATATTTACCTCAACCATTCTCTTTTTAGAAGTGCAGAAGATGCCACTAGCTTCTGCTGTCAAAGAGGGCAGAATCATATGTTTTTGACAGCATGATAACAGTGTTTTGTTTGTCAAGCCATAGGAGAATACAAGGCTATTAACACTTTAAAAAAGAGATAAAGGCCTGTATTTTGGTTTTTTCCTCTAACCACTCTTAAACAAAACCAACAATAACAACAAAATCCCTGTGTGAACCCTACTCTAAATAGCAAGTGGAGAGGTTGAACTTGTGGAAGAACTCAATAACTACATCAATGGATTTTCCAGGAGAAATTCAATAGAAAATTCATTCTCGCTTTTACATTAGTCCATATTGTTTCGTACTCAACAGCTAACAAAAAGAGAAGCATCTGTACTAATTAGTTTTGAATGGAGAAGAATAGGACCATTCCCCGTGTGAGGAGCCACGGAGTATTTAAATCATGAGTGTCAGTTGGATTTCCAACTAAGGAAACTTTTGTAGTAGTCTTCCTCAAGGGAAAAAAAAAAAACCAAAACAGGACACCCTGCCCTGATATTTTGAGGGAGAATTAGTGAAATCAGAATCTCATCGTCCTCAGTTTAGTCTGGCGTTGCAAATATTTCCATCAGCTTCATCCGGAAGATGGAAGAACTTTGTTACAGCTTCGAGGGGGAAGACCCAGCTCCTGATTTCCTCCTCTGGGAGGCGGCGGCCCCCGCCGCTCAGTGGGACGGCTGCTGGCCCGGCGCGCCGGGTGGCGCGGGGGGTGCTGAAGCGGACAGCTCCGCGGCGCGCGCCGCTGCCCCCCGGGCGCGCCAGGCGGCCAACCGCCGCGAGCGGCGGAGGATGCTCGGCATCAACGCGGCCTTCGAGCGGCTCCGCTGCCACGTTCCCACTTTCCCCTACGAGAAACGGCTCTCCAAAATCGACACGCTGCGACTGGCCATCGCCTACATCGCTCTGCTGGGCGACATCCTCCGCTCCAGGTGCGATCCCAAATCCTACGTGGAGCAGTGCCTGAAGAACGATTCGCAAAGCCAAGGGCGGGCATCCTGGAACACAAGCGGTGAGTGAATGAATAGCAGAATCACAGGACGGCAGGGACTGGAAGTGACTTCTAGAGATTATCTACTCCACACGAAAGCTGGTCATTTCCATTAGGGTGCACAGGAATGCGTCCAGGTGGGTTGGAGACCTCCAGAGAAGAAGGCTCTACCCCTTCCTGGGCAGCCTGTGCCAGGGCTCCCTCACTTAAACAGTAAAGAACCCCTTGTCTTGTCACTTGCCACCACAGAGAAAAGACTGTCCCCATCCTCTCAACACCTGCCATTTAGGTCTTTGTAAGCATTGATAAGGTTCTGTGTGTCTTCTCTTCCAGGCTAAACAGCCTCAGGTCTTGCAGCCTGTCCTTGTCAGAGAGATGTTCCAGTACCCTCATCATCTTTGTAGCCCTAAATGAATGAAGGGCTGTAGTTTCTGGGATCATAGGAATACTCTGGTTTGCCAGTGGGAGTGAGTCGGTCAAATTCTTTTGGACATCCACTTGTCACATTCAAATGTCTCTGACAACATACAACTGTTTTTTCCATTACTCCTTGTTCTGTCACTAGATACAACAGGAAAAAAGGGATGCCCCAACTTCCTGACATCCACCATTTAGATATTTGTAAGTATAGAGATCCCCCCACAGTCTCCTCTTATCCAGACTAAACAGTCCCAGTTCCTGCAGCCTTTCCTCATAAGGAAGAGTAGCTAAGTAATGTCACAATAAAACAACAACAAAAAATTCCAACACTTTCTTCTAACTTACTCAGATCATGGGAATAGTTATTTTCAGAATCAAGATGAAATATTTTGCTTATTCTCAGAATACATTTTAAAACTTATTTATAATTATTCTGTGAAAAAAATATTCTTTTTTAAAATTCAAGGTGATGAAGCCTGTAGAGCTTAATTTTTTACCATTTTTTTTACATTTTCTTTTCAAGTTTTCTTTACCTGACTCAGAAGAACACGTAGCTTTGAACATAAACAGAACTTAAGTTCTTAAAATATGTACGTTCAAGTAATCAAGAGTTTCTCAAAGATATGATAGTTCAACACTGAGAACCAGGACACACAAGACAGTGCATTCAAACTTTAGCGTTTTTTTTTCAAAGTATAGGGGAGCAAATGCCTATTTGCAATTCACATTCCATGATAATTATTTCTATTTTAAAGTGAAGGACTGCTATTCTGTTTTCTGTTTGGCTTGTACTTAAT
The DNA here is from genome assembly GCA_013401255.1 of Urocolius indicus. Taxonomy (NCBI): domain Eukaryota; kingdom Metazoa; phylum Chordata; class Aves; order Coliiformes; family Coliidae; genus Urocolius; species Urocolius indicus. The sequence continues at coordinate 111,503 of WBNH01010567.1, read as the reverse complement.
CCTGATTTATGTGAGATTAACTTTTTTGCTTTCTTGCACCAGAATATGTTGCTTATTAGTCCACTATATGGTAAAGATGGCAAACTGTCCAAGTGCCCAATATGAGGTCTCAAGTCTCAGATAGAAAGCAACAGGTTTTGTCTTACTTGTCAGTGCAGGGAGGAGCAGAGAGGAACTGTGAGTAGCTCTTGGTGTTTTGATTTATAAGGTAATTATCCCTCTTTCTAACTTTGTCAATTTCCAGTAAAAGATCCTTTTTGTCACTTTTTGGAAATGTACCTTGAGGCATTTGAGGCTTCAAAAAGTGCTGAATAAAGAGAAAGAAGTCATTACAATAGAATATTCCCCCTCCATCTCACAGAGAAGTGTTAAAGGGACAGAGTCTGCAGCAAAAAATCCAATCAGTTTACCTTAAAGGAAGAGTTAATTGTTCTTTCTCATTTCCTCTTAATGTCCATTAGCTATATGACTGGGAAAATGACTCCTGACATACAATCATATATATATACAATATATATGACCAAAACTCTCTAAACTGCAAAGAACATTTATTTTCATTTTCCATCTGTCCCCACTTTAAATAGATAAATGGGTTTTAGAACAACACAAATAGTTCTCATAGTATTCACCTGTTTTTTCAGGCTTTTACTTAACTAATATATCTTAGTTATATATATACTTTTTACTTAACTAATATATCTGAAGACGTCCACTTGGAAAGGCATACATGAATGAGGCTGCTTTTTTGGAGAGGTTGAATAGTTGACTCATTAAATACTAATTTAAGTGGTTTTGAATTCATGTGGTATGTCTTTACTTTGTTCTCCTTTTTGTATTCTGTTCTGTGCAGATCTGACAGCCCGCCTGTCTTGGGTAAAGTGGGATTAAGCTGTGCTGAAAAGAAAGATCTTAAAAGGCAACATATTGCAAAACCTGAGGACCTGACTGCTGGGTACCGGCTGTTGAATTCTCAGTACTGAAAGTAATGTCACGAAACTTACAGCTTTCCTTAGTGTCATAGATTGCTCTCTTGCCACATGTCCAGCATCCAGCTTCTTTTGGTGTTAATTCATTCCTGTATATGGCTTTCTGCTTCTTTATCTTCTAGTTTCTCACACACTGTTAGACTGCTCTTGCATGAAAATAACAAAACAGATTAAAAGTCAGTGTCATTACAATCACAGCCACAACATTTTTGCTTCCACTGGAGGAAAAATAGGTTCAAATCACATTTCCAGTGTGGGGGAAAACTTCTCCCTGATTATATGGAAAAGCTAAGCACCAACTGTTGCAACGACCCATTGCTTGGTAAAAATGTCCAGGGCCGTTACTGTAAAAGTCACTAGTGGTTTAGAGCAAAGACACCACAAAAGGCCATGTGTCCAGGAGATAAGAGACAAAATTTCTCATGCTCTCCTCCCAGTGTAATAATTTGGAAGATCTGAAACCAAGGCATTTTGGTATGAAAATGCTGATGACTGCTAGCGCAGTGTCTCCATGCCCCTTGTACATCTCAGCTTCTATGCTCATGCAAAAACAACAGCTGGCTTTTGACATTTTTACAATAATGTTTCTGGTTGGGATTCGTTGAGCAAATGCCAGCAACTTCATGCTGCTCTAGCAACAATCAGGAAGGCTCTGATAAACTTTTCCAACATGAAATATAACCCCCATTCCCCCTCCAACAACTCAGAGAAGCAAAGCAGTGTGATCACACTTGGCAAAGTATTACCAAGGACTTCTCTTCACAGGATAGCCATCCTATTCTGCAGTCCATGGTAATAACGGGAGTTTCATATTAGCAAAAATAAAACCATAAAGAAAAGTCTATAGCTGTTTCTGACTAAATTCTCCTGTGTTACTTCAGTGTTCTATGAAAGCTGTGTTTGTCTGGATAAGGCATTTTTTCCTGTCAGTCCTATACTGTAAAGGCCCTGAATCAATTTGTTGGTAAGGAACAGCTGTTATACCTATTGCAACATTTCTCTACTGCCCTGCTAGTGCACTTGGAGATCTGAAACCATACTGTCTTCATGTACTTTATCATAGCATTTCTTAGCAGGCAAGATGTTAGATCTAGATAAAAGAGAACATACTTATTTTAACATAGTGGTTAGTTGTCCACACAGCTTTGGTCTCTACAAAACCAAACCATGTCAGGAGCTGTAGTTTTGCTCTGGCTGAAGTCTGATGGTTTTGTGGGGAAGTGAAAATGAAGAGGGGCCTTTGGATGAACAACTTGAACTGCTGTCACGGTTTTGTCCAGCCAGCAATGAAGCACCTAAACAGTCTCTTGCTCACTGCCCCCCATTCACCCCCATCTTCTTTAGGATGGCAGAGGCCCCAGCGAAATGGGAGTTAAGAAAGGTAACCAAGGTTGTTGTGGATGAATACAAGGTCAAGGACAAGGTCAATTTCTGGGCAAAACAGACTCCAGTACTTGACTTAGAGATGAAAGTAGGAAAGTTTGTTCTACTACCTACAAGAAACAGAACAGAATAAAAAAAAAAAGAGCAGGATGATGAGAAAATTACAACCAGCACTTTAAGATCTCCCTCTCCCATCCCTCCTTTTTTTCCCAGGCCTAGCTCACTGCTCTCGATATCTCTACCTCCTCCCCCTTCAATGGCTCAGGGGGGCAGGGAATGGGGGATATGGTCAGTCTCCCACAGATGGGCTCTGCCACTTCTGTCTTCTCAGAGAAGGATGATTCCTTGTATCCTTCCCCTGCTCCCCTGTCCCTCCCACGGGACACAGTCCTTAGTGAATATCTCTGGCATGAGTTCTTCCCCACAATTGCGGCTTCTGCAGATACAGAGTCCTTCCCATGGGACATGGCCTCTTCTGGGCATAGTTTTAATGAGCTTCTTTGTCATGGGTTTTTCAAACAGTTATAGTTTTTGTGAATATGGGGTCTCTCCCATGGGACTCAGCCTCCTACTGCCGTAGTCACTGCCCCTGGCACAGGGTTCTTAAAGAAGAGAATCGCTGCCCCTGATGTGAGTTCTTTAATGAAATACAAACTAATCTCAGCTTCACCAGTCCTCTCCACCAGATGCAAGGGAGTCTCTGCTCCAGCACATCACTTCCTCTCTTTCCTCACTGACCTTGGAGTCCATGGTTGCTTCTCTCTCTCTTCCAACTCCTTGCACCACCACAAGCTGGGAAAGAAGGAACAGAAGTAAGAATAAACAGGAAGAACCTTTCTCTTCCATCTTCTTCTTAAAAAGTGATTGTGGAGGCATCTAATTGGCTCAGGCCCAGAAATGGGTCTGGCTCAGAGCTGGGGAGAGTTTTGAGCAATTTCTTACAAAAAGCCATCTTTACAGCCCCTTCGCCATTACTAGAAATGGCTGTCATGTCAAACCATGACACCTGCTTACCTGTCAAAAAAAAGGAGGAATTTCATTTCAGTGTTTCAGACAGTTTACAATAAAACATTTCTTCTCAAAATTTTGTCTCTCTGCTTTTTCACCCACTTGAGACACTTAGATGATTTTTTTAGAGGAAACAGTGCCCGAAAAGGTGAAAATCTTAAAAAAGCTCCACACTTGAAAATGCAATTTTCCATTTTTACTTACATTCCTACTCATTTTGGTTTTAAAAAGAAAAAACAAACAAACAAACACCACAAGAATACCTATTGGACTTCACTTGAATATGTAAATAACATAAATCTCTACAATCTTTAAAACAGGAAATCGTTGGTTCTTCCAAATTCATTCCTCTCTTTTGCTAGAAATGCAGCAGTTCCTGTAGACAGAGACTTGACATGTGGCTGAAGTTCTTCTTTATAACATACCTGCATGACTTGGGGAATGTCACTGATGCACTGATCCACATCTCTCTTGCTTCATTGCATACCTGAGAGTCCCTCCAAGACCTCAAATGCCTTGCTGTGTCTTCTTGGACAATGTCTACCACACAGGATCACAGCTGGGATCTCCAGCTGATCAAGTCACCCCTATTTTAACAGTAAAGCACTCCAGATGGGACCATGCATTACATATAGTGTAGCAATGTAGCCATTCTGATGCTTTGCCTGATTTTTTGGATATGAGTCTGCCTCTCTGCATCCTGAAAGACCTAGGTCTGTGTTATCACCCTGCTTAAGCTCACCTCACAGTCTGAGCTTAGCAGGGCTCAGCAGTGAAGAAGGTGAGAAGCATTTTTAAATCCCTATTAACTACCCACTCACAGAAAAGCAATATGAGATTAAGAGGACATACAAGCCTTGAGAGACCCCTATACAAGACCAACTGGACAAGTCATGGGCCCAGACAGTCTCCACAACTGTCCTTCTAGCCAACAATTACTCACCAGTGGCCCCTGTCTTCACGAAAGAGTGCGAAAATAATATCATCCAGGTTTCCCTGGCAGGGAGACAGAGTAAGAGGCTGATTTTTTTTCTAGGAATGCACAAGTAATGACACAAAGCCATCCACATCCATATGATCTGGTAATACTGATCCTGTGTGTCACTGAAGGTGACACAAATGTCACAGGTTAGTAATGATGAGTGGTCCCAGATGTCTTGATGCTTGGGTCCAGGATGCTCAAATATCTGTATGGAACCTAAAGGAATGAAACCATTCAACCTATCATCTCTCAGCTCTGCAGCACACCTGAGAGTAATGATCATATTGCCACCTTCCTAGTGAGATTAAGGCAAGCTCAGTCTCACCAGTAACACAGAAGCCTTCCCAGGGCAGAGACACCTCCATCCCTGCTTCAGAGTCACACTCAGTAACCCAGGGCTCACACTTTCACTTAGGCATCCAAGGGCAGGAATAGTTGTGATGTTTTTCCAAATCCAAACAAACTTTTCAACAACAGACCAAGACTGTCTCAGTGCCACAGCCTGCATCTCTGCACCAATGGGAAATATAAAGATCTGCATGTCCCCATCTCTTGAGATAACACTACCATCCCATGTGTGCAAAAATGATGTGAACTGTGTCAACATAGGAGGGGGAGGGCTGAATCCTGCCAGCTCTTTAGAAAGTGTCCAAATAGACCCATCAGGGCAGATGCTGAGGGGATGTGGCTAGTATTTTTTCTGTGGTGGCCAGTGACAGGAGAAGGGGTAACAGACACAAGCTAGAACATGTTAAGTTCCACTGGAACATGAGGAGCAACTTATATGCTGTTCAGGTGAGGGAGCCCTGGCACAGGCTGCCCAGAGAGGTTGAGGAGTCTCCTCTGGAGGATTCCAAACCCGCCTGGACATGGTCTTGTGCACTTTGATCGAGGTGAATGTGCTTTAACAGGGAGTTGGACTGGATGATCTCTACTGGTCCCTTCCAATCCCTATTGTTCTGGGGTTCTGTGATTCAACAAGGTTTTCTGAAAGTTTTCATCAGGATGCCTATTTCTTCAAGGTCCTTATTGATGACAATGGGGATCTGTGACTCCTTCCAAGGTGCCTTCAGACAGATCCCTCTAGGTCACACACCATAATCATCAGAAAAGAATAAGTGCCTCTCTAGTGTTGTTATGGCTAGTGTGACTGCATCCATTATAAAAGATCTTTAACACCTTGTTTCAGTGATATCACAGACTGGACTACCTGCCTTGCTTTTCTTTTCCTGCAGTCACCTGATTACAAGCAGAAATCTCTTTCTTTGCTCTCTGCAGAAATCCTGGATAATGACTTCTGAAGTTGGCTGGTGCAGTAGCAGTAGGAAAGCACACTAGTACGAAGGTAATATTGAGTAATTGTTCAGGTTCATGCACTTCTTGATATTCACCAACAACTAATCTGGAGATTAAACTGGTGCTAAAAGCATTCTTACGACACAAGCAGGAAGAATTGTCCTGGACCAAAGAGATTTTTCTCAGTGTGGTGACCACAGCCAAGGAAGTCTGTAACTGCTAGCCAAATCTGAAGTTTTCTCTGATATGCAGAGTTCCACCACAGATGCTCTGTGTTCAAATAGCGATGCCAGGAAAGACAGAAACATCTGCTGAGTTTTCTGAAGTCCAGTTCCACCACCACCACAAAGTTCCTATGTGACCTGCCAGCTATTTGAGTGCAGCTGGCCTGTGGTCTGCAGACTGGCAGGCTCTGCCAAATGCCCTGCTGCAGAGGCACTCCTGCCCGTTGGTGCTGCTGTCAAGGAATCACTCACTACACAAGGCATGACTTTGAGGAACAGGCTGTTGGAATGGGATGATGATTCTAAGCTGGGAAAAACTAGCAAATAAACCCTACAGCAGGATATGTAAGGATTGGGGTTTGGATTGAAGTCAAAACAAGAAATAAAAAGGTTCCTTTTGGGAGTTAAATCTCTAATCCTGAGTTCTTGAGTCAGTACATAGGAATCAATATATTTATCGCCACCATTAAAGCTGATGAAGCTGTTTCTTCTCACACTCTGCTTTGACACCAGTATAATTTCATAGCCTTCAGTGGAGCTACATTTAATTTACACTGGCTGGAGGGAACAGTCCACCTCTGCCTGCCCTCCCCAAGATACCTGGAGTCTGACTGGCTGTTACAGCTGATGCACCATCCAAGGGTGCTAAACCAAAGTATGATTCTTGAGTGATGTCTTAGAACATCTGGGTGTCACTGACTGCTAAAATGCCATCAGATTAGTCTCTGTTAGAAAAGGTTATGTCATCAGGTTAGTCTCTGTTTCATCCTCTCTGATGATCTCATTCATTTGGGATGATTAAAAGCAAATGAAGAGGGTATCAGCACTCTCTGGCCAAAGGAATGCAAGCTGGTACTATGACTTTCTTCCTGCTGAGTGGTACAAAGGCAAGTTGGCTCTTCAGGGATTTTTTCCAGGGCAGAAATTCCCGAATATCTCAAAATCTGTGCACATTCTTTCTTTAGTAGGCTTACCTTTTTCTGACTGAATTTCAGCTTCTGGAAGTGGATTGTAAGGCAGAATGACCCAGGGAGCAATGATTTCTGTGCACTACATTTACATTCCATGTCAATCCAGGGTAATTGCTGTGTGCAGACATACTCCAATGTCCCACCATCTTCTCTCCTGCCAGTTCTGTCTCATTCCTTGTATCACACCTGATAGCAGTTTGCCCTGTCTTCTGATCTCCTGTTAACAGGCTTGATTGGCAGCCCAATATGATTCACTGCTAGGGAACTACTTCTGTTATCTACCCTCATTTTTTCCATTTCTTCATCTCACCTCCTGAAGCCTGAAATTTTATCCAAGGAACAACAGCTCTAGAGTTACTATAAATGATGCTGAATCTGTTATACACACATACAACCTAAGCATACAGCAGATTACTCAGCAGATTACACCTCAGCAGACATCAGGATTTCAAGATGGCTTTACACAAATGGAGGCCTATGTGAGGCTCCTCAGTTCCATCATCATGTTCCCAAAGGAGCACACTACTTTCAAAGCTCTCAGTGACCTCTGCAGTTTGAGTTACCCTTCCTCCTTCCTGATAATTTCAGCTCTGCTTCCTTTGCAATGCAGCACAGATGATCTTTGCTTTTCCATTTTCATCAAACAAAGTAGCAGGATCTTTTCACCAGAAATTCAATGGCCAAACCTCCTATACAAGGAACACAGCAGGTGAGGAATGGTGACCTCATATTGCAACCTCTGAGGACCAGCTTAGGGGCCTATTGACAGCAGCAGAATTGTTCACTTTAAAGAGAGTCCTTGCTTCCAGTTTACCAGGGTCCTTACCTGGTAAGAAGTGAGAATGATTTGTTACAACTTCCTTCCTCTGGAACTAAAATACTGACCCTGTCTGAGACAATACACCATGGTTCTCCATCAACCTGGAAACTCTGGAACAAAAGAAAACACATCCCTATTGTAAAAAAAGTTGTCCTTTTGAGAAGGTGTTGCTAGTTTCTTTAAAGGACAGGCTTGAGGGTCATGGAACAATTTGCTTTTTCTTTTGCTACAGACTGACAGTAGCAAGGCTTGTTTCCAAGAGCCCTACTATGCCAGCATGCAAAAAAATACTTTCACGTTTCAACTAAAACAAGATTGGACAAGTAACTGGGCAATTTCATTTTGCTTTTTAAGTGTTTTAAGAGTTTAACCATTGAAGATCTTGTGATTCACAAGCTACTCAGCTTGTGGTATTTAAAATTTGAAAACTAATGAGAGGCAAGCCTTTCTTCCAGTAACCCACAGCCCTGATTTGAAGAGAATTCTCTTAGGGTCACTCCTGTATTGCCTGTGTAGGAGTTGGACATTTTGCAAGGTCTCTTCAAATGTCTGATTGATAGTGTTGAAATTTGCAGGACAGGGACTTTAAAAAGGAGGTTGGACACCAATAGCGAAGCGTTGTGGCACCACAGCACTTTGTTATGATGTCATGGTCACAAAAGGCAGAATTCCCTCAGCATAAAGAAACAATTCAAGTGCACAATGATGTTCTTTATTGCATTTCAGTAGCTAGTCACCATTTCACATAGAAGAGACTCCACAGTGTTATCTGCATCCTGTAAATCTGTCTGGAGAACAGCCCTGTCACAGCCTCATTCCTGGTGGATTAGAAGAGGAGTTGGCCTTACACTGGCTTTGTACATAGAATCACAGTATCTCATAATGATGGAGACTGGAAAGAATCTCTAGAGATCATCCAGTCTAACCCCATGTAAAAGCAGGTCACTTTGATCGGGTCACATGGGATCATATCCAGGCAAGTCTAGAAACCTCCAGAGAACGAGACTCTGCAACCTCCCTGGGCAGCCTGTGGCAGGGCTCCCTCACTTGAACAGTAAAGAAGTTTTCCCTCATTTTCAAGAGGAACTTCCCGTGTTCCACCTCATGCCCGTTACCCCTTCTCTTGTCACTAGTGATCACAGAAATAAAGACTGGCCCCATCCTCTTGACATCTGCCTTTTAAGTATTGATCAGCATTGATAAGGTCCCCTCGCAGCCTTCTCTTCTCCAGGGTAAAAAGCCTCAGGTCTCGCAGCCTTTCCTTGTCACAGAGATGCTCTAGTTCCCTCACCATCTTGGTAGCCCATGGTCCTCCACATCATCCTGCTGCACATCATGTCTGTCTTTCAAATCCAGAAATACAAGGTCAGCCATAGTGTCTGGTTCCAGTTTGCACACGGATAACAGTCACTGAAGGTGGGACATAGCTCCACAGCTGTTGTCATAATGACTAATTAATCCAGGCTGTAGCTACCTCCGCACATACGAGTATACACACCCTGCTAGATCTGTTTCAGAGAAGGAGGCTGAACTGTAGGGAATGGATGGGTTAAAACCCTGCTCTGGGCCAAACACTGAGGACTGTGTCTTCACATCAGTCCCTTTCTGGATGCTGGACATCAGTTGATCAGGAAACACAATTATTTACCTCAAATAATGGAAGCATTTTGTACATTGGAAGTAGGGCAGCCAACAAAGGAGCTCCTAGGTAATCTTTCCTTTACTGCCTTCCTGTTGCAGAGAAGAATAAAGTTTCTCTGCACCTCTCATGCTGAAACTCCTTAGGTCTGAGAGTGTTACCACCAGGCTCAGGACCTATTTGCAGGTGGCATAGCAGCCAGAGTTGGTTCCCTAATGGTGACAGGTGGCAATTCCGACACTGTACTCATACAGATTTGCAGGTCTCTGCATGTGAATCTCAGTCCATGTAAAACCAGCTGGCAAAGCAGAAACAGCAGCAGGTCTGCCTATTAGAAATTAGTATTTTTACCTGGCTTCACTGGCCACTTTCTTGGCCCAAGAGCTAATGTGTTACTAATGTGACTGGCACTTCATCACAACATTCATTCACCTTCCAAACAACCAGCCCTCATTTTTGCAGGATTTCCTGAGCTATGGGACACATTCTCACTGTGCCGAGCACGGACTGATGTAAAGGTATTGCTGTCCTGTGAGTCCTCAGGATCTGTGGTAGAATATGCTTGCTCCTTGATCAGGAGGCAATGTATGTCCTTTTGCAGAGCTGTGGAGCAGCCTGGCCAAGGCCAACTCCTTGGTCAAATCTGGACCTCAAAATCTCCTTGTGGAGACTCCTTGGAGCAAGATAATTGGCTTGCACAGGTACAAAGGGAGGCAAATAGGCAGTATGTAGTGGCTTTTAAGAGAAAGTTAAATATACATACATAGTCAGCACCCTTAAATGCTTTCTGGAATTCCCCTTACAACAATCTGACACGTTGCCCTCCTTTCCTAAATGGATACCCTCAATAAATCCACGTGCAGGGACCCAGGATATTGCTGTTGGGGTTACTAGCAAGCCCCGACATTTGGGAAGAGTCTCCCAAGCCACATCATCTTCCTTTGTGGGAACAAAGTGTAATTACAAGCACGGTGTCTAATTTTGGATGTCTCTCACTCCCACCCAATCTGTTAGTTTAAGTCCAAGTGCATTTGAACAGGAAAACGCCAGAGCCAAAGCAATTCCAATCTTAAAGGTAAAGTCTTGCCAGGAGAGGGGAACAGGGGAGCGGAGGAGGGAATATAAGCGGATAATATTATTTTACACTAACAAGCTTAGCCTGCGTTTGGGAGGGTGTTCGAGCAGAGGCAGATCCAGCTGCAGGCACTGCCCTCTTGTGGTATGGAATTCAGATCTCATCCATCCAGAAGCAGAGAAAGACTCCTGCAAACATCCCTGCTCCAGCTCAGCACCAGCAAGGCAGATCACTTGGGGAACAGAGCAAGCAGAAACGGCTTCTAAAAAAACAAACAAAAACAAGCAGTTAAACAGTATGCAATAGCTATCTGTCTCTGCAATGAGATTACGGCCTCTTCAACCAACCTGCATGTTTATCTTTCTGAAGCCTTTTTTTTTTTTTTTTATCTTTCTCCTCTGTCTCCACACTGCATAGAGAAAGAGCCTGAAATATTATTTAGCCTCACAGCCCTCCCATCTGCAGTGTTTGCATGCTCAGAAACATCAGTGTAAGACTTGCATAGCATCTGGAAGAGCCAGAATAAGATGAGCTGGCACACAGAACCTTACAGGCAGTGCATCCACTGACCCTGCACATCTCTAGGAAGCACAGTGGTCCTGGAGGTTGCCTGCACCGTGGTGAGATGCCTCTCTCTCTCATCACAGTCTTGTGAATGGCGAAGCCATCTCCTCTGAAAGCGCTTTCCAAAAATAATGAAGCTGAGGCAGACACCAAGCATGGAAAATTTTAGTCCAAGCAGTTCCCATCAGATGCTACTGTACAGAGACGAAAATGGAGCAAAACAATGGAAAGGGCAATCACAAGCTTGCCTATTTGGAGTGTACGCAAGCACTTGTGTATACATATCCCAGTCTCTTGGAAATGTGGTATAGGAGGAGTGGGAATAAGAAAACTTCATATACAGAGATCAGTAATGATTATCTGTCATGAAGTGACATTAGTCAGGCTGACTCCTTTTCACAGTGTTTCGGTGCCCAGCAGGTTTCCCTCTTGCCTGTCCCTTCAGCAGCAAGTCATGCTCACAGATGAGGCTTATGAAAAAATATATTTTTTAAGTCAAAGAGGTTTCAGTTAGGATTCCCAGAGAGGGACTTTCACTAAATGGCCACAAAGTTCTTCAGAGGTGAACCTGATCCTGAGGCTGAACTGGTCACAGGTATACACAGGCACATAAGGAAAGTTTCCCAGGCTAACATTTACACAGTTCTCAGGAGTAAAATAAAGTTATATGAACTGTAGCTATCATTGTTGGATGTTATAGAACTAAACTTAGCCAGTGAGCTAATCCAATATCTGGTTTTCAACAAACATCCAATTCCCTCATTATTCAGATACCTGCATTTCAAACCTGTGATTCCCAAGGTTTTTGAATTGCACACCCCACTGTTGCAAGTGCTTCTCTCCTCGTGCTCTCTAAATCACAACAGATACTTCCTATAGCACACTAATTTTCCCAAAGTAAGATTTTACTCTTTCTATGGAGGTACACACCAATCCACCCAAAGTCGCCACTGTATTTAAGAGTCTTGTGTGAAGCAGCAAGACAAGTTTGCAATAGCAAGTTAAATATAGTGAGATGGATATTACCAGTTAACATAAGCGTTTGCACTATTTTTTTTTCCTCCACCTAACAACCTTGTTTGCAGCATTTCTACTCTTTAATCCCCCTCTAGTAGTTCAGGAAAGTGATGAAGCACATGCTTAAATATAAATGTGTGCTTAGGCTTATCTGGCTTTAGTGAGGGCGAGGGTGTGATCAGGATGAAGGATTTCATGGACCGACACCTTACATTAAATAACTTATTGATTTTCCTTTCTGCAATTAAAACACGTGTTGTGCTCCTAAATCAGCCTTTTCCAGGAAGGTAATTCCATATGATCAGTAAGTTGCCAATAGACGCTATATCCAACTGTCCTTCTGACACAAAGGGCTAGGATTTCCGCAACATCGTGACAATATGAAAACTTCAGACTCAGAAATATTACACTGCCCCAGCAGAATGACGGATATGCTTCCAGGGGGTGAAAAATCCTCAAGCCAAACAAAACCCAGAAAAAGAGCCTTTCAATAACTTTCTTTCCCTTTTCCACATTATATTCTTCTATCAACTCTTACATCTCCATGAAGCAATCCCAGCGCAGCTTTTCCACAGCCAAGCTATTCCTGATGGGCTAAAACATCAGCAAAACATGCAACTTCAAGCCAGCACTGGAACTGAACTGCTTCACAAAATGAAAGTAATATGCAGTTGGTATCTTCCCAGTGAATTGAATTCATAATGTAAAAATCAAGAGCAACTTATAAAGCCTGTAAAACTGCTAAATTAAATAAAGGAGGCAAACCCTTTACAGATTTGTTGAATAAACAAAATAATTAAAAATTATCAATTTTCACAGTATCTTAAATACCATAGAGGAAGAATCGTACCCTACTAAAATAACTTGCTCTTGGAACATTCAAGTAAAATCTGTAGCAATTTTAAATTGGTTATTTTGATATTAAATTTGTTGCCCTTATCTTTTGAGAGAGTTCGTAAAACTAAACATTATCTAAGGAAGAACCGAATACACTCTCTTCTAAAGGTGTTTAGCACAAGTAGTTAGGAGTGAGACCAAACTCCTAACTAATATGAAACCTGGTCTTTTCAAAGCAATGAAAAGGAGGTTAAAAAAATGCATTACATATGTATTCAGAAAATTTGTTTTAACTCTTCACCAGCGTATGAATGCAAAATAAGTACTTTTTAAAATAATCTCACTGCTTAAATGAATTTAAGACCCTAAATAAACAGCAATGGAAGAAATTTTGGCTTACTCAATTTTCTTTTTCCTCTCTTCTTTTTCTTTGAAATTTCTATTACCTTGCTACTTATTGCTAGTTCAAGTTCACAGCTGCAGGGAAGGCTTTTTAGATTTTTCTCTCTTTTTTTCCCTGCTTTGTGAGCAGATCAACTTGAATCCGGAAGGGATTTTTCATGGTTGCGGCTGTCTCCCTGGCCCAGAGGAGAAAACTGTCTAGCTTCCCTTCGATAAAAATTGCAGCAAAGTGGATTGGTACATTTGAATCTTAAACTAGAAAGAAAAACAACAAAAACAAACCTGCAGGTTTTATAAATTCAACCAGATGCCTTTTAGGCAAATATCTTGTTCCTCTTTAATTAAAAGGTATAGCAAATAAAAATCTGGTTATAATTAAACAGCAGGAATATGTTATCTCCCCAAACCACTCTGCCGCGGTGAATTAACTTCTGCCATTACTTTTTTTTTTTCTAATTCCACCACACGTCAGCCTAAACCTGGCACAGACAAGAAGAATTTTGTTTCTATAAGAATATTTATGTGCTCTAGGATAAGAAAGGTATAAACTGGTAGGACCAAGGATCGGTACTGGTTTAAGCCAAAACGGATCCTTTCAAGGCAGTTGATCTTGACTGTCACACTCCATGCAGATGATAACGTAAAACTATACACGATCATATATAAGCATGCAGAGCCTTTGCTTTACATGTTAAAGGACACAGGGAATGTAATTGTAGTGCCTATTCCATTTCCAATCAAACCCAAGAAGGCACTTGCTTCCTTCCCTCTAGGGCTGTTCTCCCACCACCAGCACCCTCACGGATCTGTGGCTTGCATGCAGCAACTCCTGGCTTGCAGGGGAAAAAAAACCCATGTTTTAGAAAGTCAGCCACAAGCAGGGTTAAGTCTTGGCTTTTCCTAGCAGCGTATTATCCCAAGAATAGGACTCAGACTGCTTGTAAAGCACTGCAGGTGTGTTTATTGTAATCAGCTCTCACTAAAAAGAACCAGGTTCAAGGGGTTTAAATAGAATTAACATGGGCTACACTCCTGCTTTTAATCACTACCTTGCTGGTTAATATAATCAAGAAGGTAAACACGCAAAGATTAACTCTGTTAAAGAAATCTATATTCTACTGGGAAGCTTGCCGCTACAGAGCATCAATTTATTTCTGCATTACAAATTATTTTTAACATAAAAATACTCTCCTCTACCTGCCTCCTGTAAGGGTCAGAATACAATACCTGTTATTTTTATTTCACATGCAGTATAATCACAACACTTCGCACTTTCATAGCATGTTTCAGTAGAAATCACCCAAACACTTAAAAATGTTTTATCTTATGTCAAATATAAGTTAGAAATTCAACAGCGAACCAGCCGCTCCAACAATTTATCCAAAAGGATGTATGTGCTATAAATACAGATTTCAGTACATTTTGGTGTCTACAAATGTTCACGTAAGTATAGTGCTGTAATTACTGGGGCTGGACCCCTTCCTTTAAGATCCGAGGAAATGCCTGAATCTGGAACTGTGTTTTGGTTCTTTGGATAAGGAATGGGATATTTTGCAAATGAGCTTTTATCATAAAGTAGGAATCATTCCCCTAGGAAATGACCATTTATTTCATGTGGAAAACTCCTTTTAGACATGTCTAAGTACAGGAAACACTCTTATCAGTGGAGATAGAGGCACAATGCTTTAAGGCAAGGCTTGTGTACTGCTCTGATCCTGAAGTTTCACGTTTGCTAGAGGAAGTCCAGATAAACACGGGCTCGTGGATGTAAGTTCATCCACCACACATTTAGATATGTATGTCCTGCGTGCCTTCTTGCAGAGATAACAAACTCCCCCTTTTTACCTTCATTGTAAAATAGCCCTTGGTATCTTCTGTAGATCTATTTCACACAACCCCTCCAGCTCTCATAGAGAAGGAAAAGTCAGCCATACCAGCATGTTTATTGATACAAGACATTAAGTATCTAACTGACCAGCTTTTGCTTATAATAAAGACATTTTTTTGTGCAAATTTTATGCCAGAGTTAGAGATCACGAGGGTAACAACACATGGGGGCTGCGCTTGGGAGAGGTCCCTCTGAGAACCATAATGTCAGAATAATTGTAACAATTTGCAACAATTTTTTCTTTTTTTACTCACTTTATAGCTGTGCAAAAAACATCGAGGGGAAGAAATAAGAGCATTAGAAGAAAATACTCTTTCCAAAAAACCTGTATTGCGGCTTATGACAATGCTCTAAGCACAACGAGCCCAGTCCTCCAGGGATCTATTTTATGTATTCTATTTTATTCCCTCTGAGCAGCTCCTCTGAGGTCAGAGAATCTCCTCATGGTACATAGCTGGAGACAGAAAACTCAGTGAGGTTCCTGCCACCCCATTAATGCAGCTCACAGACTTAGCACTCTCCACATGGGATTAAGCAGGATCCTAAATAAAGCCAGGCTTAAGAGCGTACCTCTACTAGGTCAAAGATGAAGCAATAACTTCAAAAGTGCTGCTTGAAAATGGTAGCCTTTGCACAGGAAATGTCAATCATCTTTCCGATTGTAATTCTTAGAGTTGGGCAATTGAAAAAAAAACATAATTGAGTATACTTGCCCCCCAAAATACCTGCATTTCCAGAAACCAAACATTGATTTTTCAGCAAACGAGAAAATATTACAAAAACTGAGGTTGCTTTTATTTGCAACTGATTTCACGTTCCTAATTTTGGAAGGGATGAAATCAAATGGAAGAGAAAAAAACCCTCTATTTTTTCCCCTGGAAAATTTAGTTTTCTTTAAAAAGAGAAAACCAAAAACTGGCTAACCATTTCTAACATCAATTAGGAGAGGATATGCAGAAATGCAGAAGTGCAGGTCCTAGTTCTGCTTCTCTTCATTTCTTGCTCTGCCTAGAGAAGCTAGAAACTGCAGGAGCACATCTGCTCAGGCAGACAGAAGGGTGGCTTTAAACATATCTGTCCAGAAGTAAATTCTACCAGAAGAAATTTTATTTCGCAGTCATGGCCATACATGCTGCATATATTTTTTGTTCTAAAAGCACAGTGTCAAGGGCAACTTAAAGACACTTAGGTCAAGTAATGAGACATAACTAAGCCCTACTTTCAGGACAAGAAATATTCACACACTGTGGTATTTTATAAATGAGAAGATATTAAAAATCCAAATAATATTTAAACTATAGACCAATTGCTTGAAATAAATTACAAATATCTCTGTGCAATAGTAGTATATCAGTTTCTGTATCTGCCCTTTGAAAATTACTTCAGGTGTTTATGAGCTGCTTCTGCATTTCACATAGGCTTGCCCAGTCCAGGGGTGTTTTAGAGAAGAGGCAGTACGGGGAAGGTTAGAGCTTCTTGACTTGTATCTGTCCCCACGGCATGTCTCAGCACCGGGCTGACGACACTGTCCGGCACTGAACACTGAGCCAGATCTCTGCCTGCTGTGAACCAGCACTGAATGCAAGCGACATGCCATCCTCTCAGCAGCCATGGGGCAAGCGTGTGGCATGACTTGATGGGTTGCAGCTGCAGAATGGACCCTTTTCTGATTATTTTTTAGCATGACCAGCGTTTATTGAAACAAAGGTGGAATTTTTCCAAAGTGCTTGGTGCTGAGGCTGGCAATGGTTAGCGGCAGTGATTTCAACAGAAGCGAAGACAGAGTGCAAAGCATTTTAAAACTCCTGCTGTCCTAGCACCTGCAAAATCCATGGGCTTTTCAAACATCGTTAAAATATGTGATGGGCATAAGAACAAAAGCAGCTCTTTGTTACACTAGATCCTTCTTGCAACAGTGTCCTCAAGCCTCAAAAGCAGACAACAACTGATAGCCCTCTTCCTGCAGCTCCCTGCAGCACCCCGTTATGCATCGTAAAAAGCTGCCGATGCACTCGAAGCCATGAGCTCCCATAGCGTGACATGGATGATGATAAAGGAACAAAGAGCAGCAGCAGAACCAGAGATAGTTGAGGGATATTGCAGCAAGAGTAAGGTTGGTTTGGAAATAGGGATCATAGGGCTGTTGTCACTGCTTGATGAAGTTGGAGACCAGAGTCCCCATCGGTGAGCTTTGATGCACCAAGATCACTCCCGATAATAAAATTCTGATTTTAAAAGCTATATTGTGAGAAAAGAAAATGTATAATCTATTTTGGCAGAGTGTAAAACAGGATATTAACAGGAGCAAAGTCAATTCCCTCTGCTATAGGTTTCTAGGTGCTTCAGCAAGATTTTTGTAAAGTTTTTAGTTTGGAGGTTGGTGGTTGACCTCACCTCTTTATTTCTTGCCAAGAAATATACAAGAAAGTATAAATATTGTGCCAGCTCAAACCTTTTTTTTTTCTTTCTTTTAACGCTTAAACCAGAAAAAAGCAGAGAAATAAACTTTCAGATCAAACACAAAATTTCACTGTATATTAAATAAAATGTTTCACTTTTGGCTTGGGGTGAATTTTACATTATTTAAAAATGCGACATTTAACCAAATTTAGTCTCATCTTGTCTAAATAAAAATATTTCCCTCTAAAACTTCAGAAAAAAAAAGCCCTTTTAATTAGGAAAAAAAACATCCTTTTCAGTTAAATCTAAGTTATATTCAACACCAACTCACAAATAGTTTTTTTTCAAACCAAAAAATGCCTATTTTGGGCACATCAGCTAAACATTTTCCAAGCTCTGGTTTGGGTAGAAACTGGGACTCTGACACGCACTTTGGGCAACTACTACCACAGTTTTAACATCACTGTTATACCTGTCCTGCAGCTGAAAGCAAGGCTGATTTGTGCTAGGTGCTGTAGGAAGACTCTGAAAAACAGATGAGTATCTACATTATTATTACTACTATTATTATATTGAGAATGGGTGCTGGGTGCTGCTGGCTAGGACATTCAACCACCAAAAACTGCAGGGAACAAAATATATCCCTGTGTTTCTTTTTCTCTTTGGATTAAGGTATTGTTTCTTATGGATTAAGCCATTCCCATTCCTTATCATTTTAGCAGCTCTTTCTACACTTGAAAGCTTTGGCTTTGCTCAGTACAATCAATAGCTAAGAACAGAAGAAAGAGAGGATCATTGACACAAGATTATAATATCTGCTTTGGGTCTTTGGTGGCTCTGAAAATGTGCAAGTATAGTCACAGAGATGAAAAATAATATGAAACACTCACTAACAGCATGTAGCACAGAAACTTAGAAAACCACTGTAGTCATTGACTCACAGATGGTCAAATGAACAACATGTTTCTATTCCTGTATTTAATTAAATCTTAATTATGCCACCAACAGGGTTCAAAACAGCATTATGAAACAGCTCGCATGAATACCAAAATGCAATTGGCTGACGAGACTTTGAACTTGTGTAATTATCTTCCTAAAAAAGCACACACATTGGGTCTATAAAGCTTCTTCCCCAAGCAGCCCGTTTCACCACAGCACAATATGAAAAAGAAAACCATGTAGAGTATACTCAGTTCAAGTCATAGAGCTGATAAGCGGAGATTTCAAATTACCAGTGAGCCCAGTTGAAAGACACTGGGAGTCAGAGGGAGGCTTTCCAGGTCTCCAATATGCCAGAGATCAGGCCTCTCCATGGAGGCTTTGCCTCCTACCTTTGTTTGTCTGCAGATAAAACAGACCATAACAAAATCAAGGAACTCTAATTTAAGTCTTCCACCAGCTGATCAACTGATTTAATTAAAAACAGGTGCCTGAAATATTCCTTTGAATTGTCTTTTTTTGTTATTGTTTTTGAAAACAAGGCCCTTTATTGAAAGGAAATATTTTGAAGGATTTTTCTCATTCATTTTTAGTATATCAGCTAAAACCAACAAATTATAATCACATTTTCCCAAGTTTATTTTTTTGCAGTGCTTCCCCAGAGCAAGGGACTGGGAAGACCCTTGGAAGGTAACTCCATCCTAAATTCCTCTCCCATCTTTCACCTTTTTGAGCCATTTCAAGTTCATTTCAACTTGATATTCAGAGTAGTGATGACTTGCCTTATCCAGCTTACAAGCATCATTTGTGTATCGGAGAGAAAAAAACATAGTGGCCAAGACATGCCTGCCCTACAATCCTCAGGTTCAAGAAAAAGCACAGGAGTCCTTAATAAGAAAACCAGAATCTGACCACTTTGAACTTTTACAAAAGGTTTTCTACTTTGGCAGTATTTTCTTCTGGTGGAGACACGCAACATCTGTCCCACAACCCTCCAGCCCTGGTCAAAAAGACAATTTTTCTGTGTAGAGAAGCTTGGGGGTGGGAAAAAAGAAGATGAAGAGGTCATTTTATCACTGTAAATTTTTTTTTTTCATTGAGGTACCAGAATTTAAGCCAGGCTGCTGAAAAATCATTACGAAAACAAGTGATGCATTTCATGACCAGATACACGAACTCTTTACAATTGTGTTCAGAGCAATCAAGAGAGAATAAGGCTCTGTGAAGATTTACAGTAGAATTCTTGAAAAAAAACTCAACAAAAAAACAGCATCCAAAACTGCCCCTAGTCAAAATTTTCTGCCCAAGATCCATAAATTGTTGAGGTTTAGATTTTCAGTGAAAATTATAAGCTTGCAACGGTTTTAAAATTCAAATTTTTTACCTCCTCTCACAAACTTTGTAGCTATTTTTAAAGATTTACTCAAATTTCTAAGGAAAGTAGATTGTTTTCAGAAAAAAACGTTTGATAGTTCAAAAAAAGTAAGTTGGGTAAGTGGAAGTAACTTCACTAGAAAACTTTAACCTTTTGTTTGTCTGCATCATCTGTATTCCTAAAACAATATCCCTATTGAAAATACAGAGGTTTTTCAGGAAAATGCAGAATGGGAAACGTCCCTGCCTGGAAGAAATCCTGGCTGAAGAAACCTTTATGTCTTTCTCAGAGGAAGCAGTCTGTAGAAGTCTTTGCACTCTAGTTGCCAGAGGCTACTGGACATCTCTTGCTGGGCCATGCCCACCATGCTCAAGGTTACATTTGTCTCCACCTTGCTAAGCTGACAAAAGTCCTGGCAGAAGTATGTATAGGAAGCCTTTACTCCATTGAATTCTCATTTTGAAATGAAATGTGACAGAGAGATACACTCCGTACATGAATGGCTCCACTCCCTCTTCCTAGAAAAGTCCACCAGATCTGTTGAGAGAGAAAATGTCTTTTCACACATTACTTGTACTTTTTGATTTTTGACCTAATTCGATTACTGATTCATTCTGAAAGGAGAGCTGAGTTTTTCTTGGGCTTTCTTTTTTTCCCCCAGTGAGGCCTCAGGCTCCCTGAAATACCCAAAATTGCTGACACAGTGTGCTCCTCTGGGGAATCCAGATCCTTTCCCATTGAGCTATAAGCTGCCAAGGAGGCTATATTATAATAAATGGAGTTTTTATATCCTCCTGTGGGCAGAACACTGGAAACTACGACGAAACATGCAGAATCTAAGAGGGTATTTGTTGATGGTTGGAATCAGCTTATTTAGGAAGTTTCTACCTGATATGTAAACATGCCATAGAGAAGGACAGAGACAGCAATAGTGATACAGGCAGTGTCTGAACCCTCTTGGCCTGGTCCTGGGACAATATCTTAATAACTTGTCCTTACAAGTCACTGCAGTGAATGAGCCTGGATTGCTCTTGTCACTTTCAATAAGTGGACTGAAATACAGTCAGACGGCACAGAGGCTCACGATGGGGCTGGAAGAAATGCATCTAATCATGGCAGGAACGGCACCGTTTGCTAAGGACATTGCAGAGTGGAATTCTATAAAGGATTAAAAGGAAAAATAACACAGGAATAAAGGAGTAGAGTTGAAAATATGTCAGAGAGAGGTAGGGAGTGACAAATTTTAGGCAAACGTCATTGGACTCAATGCAGGTGTGTAGCTAAAGTGCTTCAGCCTGCCATAAACAGGAGGTCAAAGCAATCGGACAGACTCTTTTGACATTAAACTTCTGAATGTTTGATTACGTCAGTGGAGTGTGCTAATGGCTCTCAGGAGGCTAGCCTGAATTTTCACTTGATTAGTGTCTATTAGGCTCATCCTGTATTTGCTCATCTCTGCTCAAAAGAAAGCCATTGTACACAGTGCCTACAAATTCTTCCTCGTGGTTCTTTCTGCACTCAACACAAACCTGTGAACTGAAATTCCAGCAGTCACAGCAAAGAGGACCATCGGCAAATGTTATTACTGAGCAATTCAACTGAGTGATCCAGAGCCTAAAAATCAGGGTGATGAATGCTTTTCTCCCACTTTCTGTTCTCATCATTGGCAATGCAGATTTTGCAGACTGAGTTACAGTATAAGCACTGTTAAGCAAGTCCACTGCATTCACTACCTTGCACTGACTTCCTTGAGCAGAACCTGATGAAAAGCGAAAAGAGATGCAGGAGCTATCAAATCTTCAAGTCTCTGAAAGTTTTAGACTTCAACAATGAGCTAATTCTGCATTTACTGATGGCACTGAAGAAAAGACAACCTGAAAACAGGGTAAAACCAAACTCTTGGAGTGACTTTGTAGGCAGCAAAGTGTCTGTAAAAACAGCATCTTCTGAATCATCAGCTGTGATCCTCATCTATAGATCTGCCAACTCCAGCAACAAAACCAGTTTTTGTGCTCTTGGGTGGGTTGGAGCCGCAGATTCAGGCCGGCTCTGGGAGCAGGAGGTCCGTCCCCCTCTGGCTCCTTTCTTCCCAGGACACGTTATCCGAAATCCTCCCACAGAGTCCGATTCCTGGCACAGACATGGGAACAGGAAGGAGCCCTGTGAGATGTTCGGGTCCCAGCCCCTGTCCTGTAAAGAAATACACCAGGGCTGCAAAAACAAGGGAGTAAATTTTTCCCACCCCACAGAAAAAGCCTCTAGCACGGTGCTTTCAATTGAAAGTTAGCATGAAAACAAATTTCCTTGTTAAGAAGTGAGGACAAGAGGGGAGAAGATCTCTTATGCAAGGGTGCTCCCCACTACCCCTCTCACCAATTCCTTCATCCTTCATTTTCTCACAAGGGAAAAAAAAAATAAAAGAGAAAGAATCAGGAATTGCTTGCTAATTAAAAAATGTTTATATTCTTCACAGTCTGATTTTCTCTGCTCTATCCCCCTTCTGCTGATGAGGAAATCCTCTCAAAGGAGAAGTAAAAAGGAACACGATAAAGGAGTAACAGAACTTGTCCCCAGATATATTTCTCTGGTTTTCTTCTAAACTTAGGAGGCTTTCATGTGAGTATTTAAAAATGAGGTTTGGGTGGGGTTCTCTTCTTTTTAAGAGGTAAGAAATTAAAATACAAGAAGTAAGATTTCTTTCACATTTAATTCTTTCCTGGAAAAATACAGGAAATTTGAAAGGAACTAAAAGCATCAATGTATCAACATGGTATTACTTCTTTTTTGCAGTGAAACACTGAAGGAAAAATGTTGAAAACTATAGCTTCCAAAAAACCCAACAAGTTTTGTCTGAGATGTGTTTTCCAGCAAAACACACACACAAAAAAAGAAAAGAAAAATAATCTTATCAGTGACATATTTTGGGACCCGCTCTCCAACACCCTCTTTATTTTTAACCTCAGAGATTTGTATCTGGGTGAAGTGTACGACCAACTGTCCTCCTCCCACAGCGTGAGGTTTAGCCTATCATTTCTCAGCTTAGAAATGCATTTTGCAAAACTCTCTTCGGGTCAGTGATTAGACTGATTTAAAGGCCAATTCATATTCCATATGAATCGGTTAGTCCAGTCCGAGTGACAACAGCCAGAATATCAAATGTACAACAAAACTGGCCTACTTAATAATATTTAAAACATATGGCACAACAACATAGCCTGCATTTCCACAGTTTCGTGTGTGCATGTTGCTGATATGCCTTGCATTATGATAAAAATACTAGTACATATCAAAATGAGGTCTCCCTCCCTCTTCCTTCCACATGGAAGGATTTCATCATATGTCTGCTCTGCTCTGATTTTGTTATTCATCTGTGCTAAGTGTCTAACAGATGTTTGCTAGAAAACTTCTAAATCAGTCTGCACTGGCCTTGCTTTGCTCCTCTGCATTCAGAGGGCATTTTATCCCATTGTGTCTACTTCTGTAGCACTGTTTCCCACCAGCCAATCCTCATACATATGCTCAGGATAATTTGAAGCAAGTCACCCTTGCCCAGTGAAGCACACCAGGGATGCAACAGAGCCACAGGCATCAGCAAAAGGAGGGAAAGGATACCCTAACTCCTGGAAGCAGTTGGGATACAATGCTGGGAACATGCACTGGGAGACAAAAAACAATCCCATCTCATTGCTCTGTCTTCATGGTCTGCATGTTCCAGTCCCCTTATCATCTTGGTAGCCCTCCACTGGACTCTCTCCAGAAATTCCCTATCTCTCTGAGCTGGGTAGCCAAGAACTGGATCAATCAGGAGTCGATCAGTGGCCCTTCAGCATCGACATACTGAGCACATTTAATGTGATGATGCCACTGGAAAAGCCCGCTCTGTTATTAAAACCTCCCGTCCTCCTTGTCCACAAAATTGTTTTGGTATAGAGAAAAAAAGTCCATATTAAAAGACCAGTCAGACTTCAGGACTTTCAAAATCATTGTATCAATATGGTCAGGCTGAAGATTCATGTTTTTTGATACTTGCAGTAAGCACTGCTGCATGTAGCTGTCTGCTTTCCCTCAAATAAAACTTTTCATACTTGTGAACTCTTCCTATAGGAAGTTCTTGGCTTCTTTCAAAGTAAGTTATTTTCAACTAACTTTTTTTTCCTGTTTGCTTTCTATATTAGTTTTTCAGTATGTACCCCCATCATAAAAATCATCTGTCACTGAAAAAAAACCCAGACAAATAAAACAGGGAACACCTCTAACTATATCACTGAGCTCTAGTTGTACAACATGCTGTGAGACGTTGATGTTTCTAGCTTTTAATTTAGGCTTTGCCTTCGTAAGCCAGAAGTTATGTGTCCCACCAGCCCCGCCAAAGGTTCAGAAAGTGCTGTTTGTGCCGATGTGATGTTAAACTGGAGACCTTGGCTCTTTATTAGCCACTCAAATTTCACATTTCACAAGGTGAGCTTGACCCAGAGTGAGTAAGCATTTCCACCTATAGTAGATTGCATTTCCCACTGTTTTCTCTACCATCCTCAAGAAAATGGTTGATCGCACTGCTTTACTCTTTCCTTTCAATCAACTGGGCATTTTTGAGAGCCTTTAATGCCACCCTTATCCTAAACCCCAAATAACTATCACCTAACAACAGCAGAACTACTAAAATCCTACCAGACACATACATTGTCAAAGCCCACAGAAACTTCTACAGCTAGGTGCTTCCACTCTTAATTCTTTCTAAATGAAAGGCTGCCTGGTGGCACGCTGAAAATTGAGCCTTTGAAGCCAGCACACAGATCCTCGATCCATTATTGCTTTTTCAGATATATTCCACTATATCAGAATTATACAGATGGTTCTGTCACAAGTGCAAAAGCAATAGTGTCTTCCCAACATATGAAATTTAAGCCAGTTTATACAAAGGATCTTCCAGTTATATTTCCTCCATGTGTTATTTTTATGTATCTTCTGGGAGAATGCAACTGGAGAATTTGAATTTAATAAGAGAGGGATATGGGGTACTATTAAGTCTTCAAAGCACAATCAAGCAACAGTGATGGATCAAAGGCCTACAAAAATATTGCAAGAAATTACTGGCCCTTTAGGAGACTGAGACACGACAAATGCCTACTGGATTCGTACTTCAGCCCACTTGGGAGGGCAGAATTATTAAAGGTTGCTATAAAGCCTGCTGAGAGTAACATAAAGTTTTCTGCTGACTTTGCAAGTTGTAGATCAGACTCTGGGTTACCTGATAGAGTATATAGTGGAAACAACAGCAAACTTTATCTTTGCCAAAAGTGCAAACGAGAAGGAAATGAAACATCACAGTAGTATTGATGCCAGAAAAAAAAAAAAGAGAACAAACTCAAAATGAAAACAAACCAAAACCTTTGCAAAACTCAACTGATAATGAAAAAGCTGGAGGAGGTTCAGACTGAGGACAGGTATACTTCATAGCTCTTCTCTTTCAACAATTAAATGTGAGTTAAAAGACCTCTTGAGTTAAAGTACACAAAAATGCCATACTTTTCAATACAATGCAGGTTGTGGTGCTTGTTCTTATATCAAAGAGAGCTACTATTGTTTTGACTTAAGAATTGTATAACATGGAAGGTAGACCATATGCTTAAGCTGCAGCTGGTGCCCATGTCACCTCCTGAATTAGGGTGTTCCTGGAGAAGCCTTGAACGTGTGTTAACCCCTTTAGCTTCCATGCAATGACTTACACACTTGAAGTTGACCACAGAGGATGTTGTTCTTTCTCAGAGAGACAAAAATATAACCCATCATGAAGAGTGAGTGTAGTGGTGCATCCAGACCTGTAATCATCTTATAGCTTCACCTAAAGGAATATTTCTCAAACCTACTTCTCCTCTGTGATGATAAAGGCAGGAACAGAGGAATTTAGTTTCTTGCAGTACTGCTAGACCATTGTTTCCCACCATCCAGTTTCCACACATCCAGGCTCAGAATAATTTTGAGATGTCACCCTTGGTCAGTGAAGCATATCAGTGATGCAACAGAGAAAGGCATCAATGGAAGAAGGGAAAGAATACCCTGACTCCTGGGTGCAGCAGGCTTGGGAGGTTAAACTACCTGCTGCCTCACCCAAATATCTGTCTTCTCTGTCACTAAAAATACAAATCCCTGGACACTTGGCAGTAATGGACTTTCTGTGTCTTTAAGAGGTGCAACTCTTTCATTGATAATTTCATTTTCAGTGCTTCAGCTACTACACATACGTTCCTTTACACAAGCTTTGGTGTCTATGTTATAGAATCATAGAATCATAGAATGGCAGAGTTGGAAGGGACCTTTGGAGATCATTTAGTCCAATCCCCCTGCAGAAGCAGTTTCACCTAGATCAGGTCACATAGGAACATGTCCAGGCGAGTCTTGAAGACCTCCAAGGAAGGAGACTCCACAACGCCTCTGGGCAGCCAGTTCCAGTGATCTGTCACCCTCACAGTGAAATAGTTTTTTCTTATATTTATGTGGAACTTTTTATGTTCCAGCTTCATCCCATTGCCTCTTGTCCTGTTGCTAGATACAATAGAAATATGGTCATGAATATCTATATTAAGAGGACTTGTGCTATGGTGTCCCAACAGACAACATGGTCTACACAGGTAAAGTTTGTTACTCTTGAGAAAACAGCCAGCTCACTAAATATTTCTGGAACAACAATCCAAAATCAATTACACCAATTTACGAATTTTTATGATTGTTTCTTGAATTCAACCAATCTTAACTTTTGAGAATTTGCTTGTTTGGGTGGCTTCTTTTTTATCTAATTGCTTTTGAAAGAAATGATAGAACGTCGCGCCTGGTTTCCTCTCTCAGCTGGGCAGGTTTGGCTGACTGTGTTTTCTGATGTTCTAAGTGAAGTTACTTAGAGGTAGACTCAATGGTTGAAACTTAGTTGGCTAATGTTCAGGGCAATGAATCCCTCCTCACTATGTGCCTGTCTATTAAGTGATACATCCAAGGCAAACAAAGTTGCTTCTAGATCTGTCTTGGTACACGTCAGGCAAATTCTGAGGTGGTGTTTGCACAGTTAGGAGGCATTTCTCTAGCCAGCAACAAGGAGATGTCACCAGTGTGATGCATCCCCCACACACTGCCTTCCAAGTGGTTTCGTCTGAGAATAGGTGTAGCAAGCTGATTTGTAACATGCTTTGAGAAAGATTCTTACATGGACCCACAGGGAAAACCATATGTTTCAATAGCAGTGTAATTACCCAGGTCTTTGTTTTCTAGGACTTTGTTGTTATCTTCTCACTGCATTAATCTAGCTAACTACAAGGTTGATTTAACTCTCTAGGGTCTTGGTTAATCCTCAAAAAACACTGAATTGCAGTAATACAAGACTTTTTTCTTGGTGGCCTTTTCAGCCACGTAAATTCAGAGTAACTATGGGCTTCAAGATGTGAAAAGTGTAATTGCACTGCATCTTGAGCACTACTGTGCTCAAGAAAACACCAACACAGTCAGTGTAAGTGACATTATACAAAGCAGGAGGTGGATAAAGGAATATTGTTACATGAGCTACAAGCCTGAAATCTACTTTATAGGATCAATGCCATCCTTCCATTGTTTCTGAGGCAAATTAAAGACAATAGTAAAGCACTGACCTGAGGCCATCATGCAGATCTGTGTTATAATCCACAGGCATAGGACCCACTATGGGGATCCAGAAAGAACAGTCCCTCTCTCCATTGCTTGACAAGGAGATGAAGTTAGTCTCCTTGCACTAGCATCAGCCTGGCCAAATCCTTCCTAGGCCACAGTTTGCATCTGCACTGAGAAAGTCAACCAAAGGTTCATTGCAGGAGTAAGCCCTGGCACCTCAGTGGAAGCAGTTCTCCATCTTCTGGAGATAGAGAACCTGTCAATACGCAAAATTGGAAGCCAGACTTGATGTAGTGTAGAATATGTCTTCCTTGAAGTCGGTGTTGCAGTCCAAAAAAATGAACAGAAGCCTGATTCTTCCTGGCAGTGCCCAAATGGCATTGGAACAGCCAGGTTGCTTTTGTATTCCCCTTGACGTTGGTGGGAAGCCCTTTCTTTTCAGTTTAATGAGACCAGAGATGGCAGGGGAAACAGCAAATAGAACAAAATATTCACATGTTTTGATTTTCTAGTTAATGAAAAAATATTTCTGTTTTTTTCTAGTCTAGATTTTAAGCTACAGGTACTACTGCTGCATCCACAATCAATATTTCACCTTCCAGCAAGAGAAAAAAGAAATCTGCCTTCCCAGTGGGTTTTCAAGGAGACATTCTGTTCCTATTTGCAATTAGTGGTTGCCTCAGGTGAATGACCTAAAATAGAAATGTTATTTCTAGAATCATAATAGCTACCACTTTTTACTCCCTCAAATGTCAGCTATTCTTTTTGCTTTGTACCATCATGAAAAATAGAATCCACATTTACGATGTCTCTGCTTTTTAATTTCTTCCTAAGGCAGGACATGTGCTATCTTTCCAATGCCACCAACATTAGAAATTATACAGATTTCTAATCTTGTCAGCAATCAATGATCAGATCTGAAACACTGCACCCAGAGTCCAAGGTACTGGACTGGTAGAACTGGTAGAACTGTATCTGGTCACAGATCTGGTCACAGTTCTACCAGTATCAGACAGATACTGGTAGAACTGTATCTGGTCTAAATCAATAATGTCCTACTGAAAATGAAGCCTCGGTAACCAGAAGTAAAATAGTTCTCCAACAGCTTAACGCGTGAGACCCTGATGCAAAAGCTGCTGAAGCCAATGAAAATCTCTTGTCTTATTTCAGAGGGGGTTCAGATGAGAAATTCAGACCTGTATTTAGTATTTATTTAACATCTGTCTCTGTCCCACAAAAGTTTGGAGGACTCAAAAGCACCTCTTTTTTCCAAAACATGGTCCAATCTTTTTCAGAATCTGGGCCTCAGAAAAGTTGTAAATGACAGTGCATGTTAATAGTCTGACTCACCTTAGTATTTTTTGAAAAGCTACAATTTGCACGTATTAGTATGACACCGTATACAGTTTGTCTTGTGCAAATAACTCAATCTCTGGAAAGATGGCCCTTGCAATTCATACCTTGCTTCGATGGAACTGCCACCTTGACATAGGAGATGGGCAATGGGCCTATGGGGCTTTCTCAAGAGAAAAAAGTGTTCCGTGGGAACACATCTAAATCCTTCCCTTCTCTCTTTTCTGTCATTCTGCTATAAAGACTTTCCTAAAGTGGTCCATATTTCCAGGCTCCTCAAGCACAAAGCTGTGGAAGCCAGGAGGATCCATCAAACCAAGGAGAACTGTCTCCTTGCTCCCCAAAGGGCAGGCATTGGTTCACCCAGCTGCCCTAGCAACACCTTCACAAATCAAAAGCACACCTCAACCTTGATTTCATTTACTGGCAGGATCAGGGAGCAGTAGGGCTTGGTGTCCTTGGTCAGTCTCTCCTTCACTCATGTCTGTTGCTTTTAGGGTTTATACTGAGGAAAGAGAAAGGAAAAGTGGGCACATCAGCTGCTAACAGTTCAGAAACAGATGTACATTCCAGCACAAAACACCGACGTTAGCATATCCAATTACTTTGAAATCGTGCTCCACTCCAACTGTCTTATTCCTAAAGCCCCACTCTCCTTACCTCCGGCCTCTTATCTGCACTGCTCGTTCTTCGCTCCTTTGCTTTTGATTATAAACTTGTCACTGCAGGGTGAATGCTTTGGGAAACATTCGCCTGCTCCATCTGGCTGCTGCTGCAGCATGAGATGAGGAATAAGGAAACAAAGCCCACAAATCAGAAGTGCAAAGCAATAGCCTTTGCAAAGACAGCATGTGGAAGGTGCACACCTCAGATTACACTTAGTGCTTTCCTGGCAGCACTCGCAATGGAGGGGAGCTGGAAGAGCAGACTGAGTGTCTTGAAATGCCATTGGCTTTGCTACTAGGGCACCCAACCCTCCTCCACTCCCTGCTGTGGGTGGCAGGAGGCAAAAATCCAAACCCTTTCCTTCATGGTGCAGAGGGGCTGAAGAGTGATTGCTGCTCAGCACCTGCAAGTGGGATAACTGGCTTACTGGCATCCTACAGAGAATCAATACTGTCCCCAAAGCTCAGCCTGTGTCCATTGTTTTCCTCTAGCAAGACCTTTCAGTATCCTGGTAATGGAAACAGAGCAGCAGCAGCAGCAGCATAGTAGATGTTCAAACAGGGCATTAAAGTTTCACCAAAACTCTTTTTCCTATCACAGATTTTATTTCATAACCTCTTCCCACTCTGCTGGTGTAGCAGGAAGGATGCATCCACCCCATCCTTCTTTGCCAGTGGTACCTTCATAGCACATGCCTCTCCCACAAATCTCTTGAAACTCCCTCTTCCTCCAGGAGGGCCAGATCACGTTTCACCCAGATCTGCACACACGTAGACCGTGCCTTTATTCTGCTCCAAGGGAAGATATTTGCAGTATTGTCAACACTGTACTGAGCTCTGGCACTAAGTACTGCCAGGGGACTCGGCAGCTGTAAAGAATACACACATACACAGCAGCTCTGGAGCGATACTCATTGGAGCTAGGCTTAAAGGCTTCATAATTATGACACGGCCAAGTTTGTCCACAAATTTCCTCTGATGAAGCCAGCTTGAGAGTAAAAAGTTTTGCACATTTAGAGGTTACACACAGCAACAGTCCCCTTAGGAAGAAATTCTGCCTTGCTTTGTCATGCAAACACTCCTTCAGGCTCATTTGCAGAAGCCAGGCAGGAGGCTGGGGTTCATTTATTTATTTATTTAATATAGTCACTGTGTACAGAGGGGTGAGGGGCTGCCCTGACATGGAAACTTGCTCTGATTCTGTGCCAGGCAGCCTGGAGAGGCACTGCTGAGGGCACTGGGAGCAGCAGCTGCTCAGAGAATCATAGAATTGTTTCTGCTGGAAAAGATCTTTAAGCTCATCAAGTCCAAGCACTAACCTAACACTGCCAAGCCCATCCCTAAACCATGTCCCTACCATGTCTGCTCAGCTGAACCAGGACTGTGCCACACGTTCACATCCTTCTGCCACTGTGGCTCCAGTACAATGCCTAGAGGCAGTATGTTTCCTGTCATGCTTATATGGGATGGGGCCGGTGGGTAGGATGAAAATCCTGTGCCAGCTACGAATTGGACATTTTAAGATACATTCACACAGTCTACCTCCTAAACCCCTTGGTCCTTGACCCCTGGAAGGACCAAGTCCCACTCCATGAAAACATCTCAGTCCCTTTGGCTGCTGTGACAGGCCAAAACCAAGATGCAGAATAACCTTGAACATAGGTTGGCAGGGCAGGAGGAGAGAAGAGGCAGCAATGAGCAGCTCTGCTTGCTCTCACAGTCTTGAATCTGCTCCTCTTGCTCCTGGTGCTCACAAACAAGGCCCAAAGTACAGCTCTGATCTCTCCTCAAGGAGCCTTTCATAGGCACCTGCAGCACTTCTGGGCAGTGCCTGCCAGGTATTCAACCCCAGCCCAAACATCCTCCCATGCTTCCTGCAGACCCACGGCAGCTTTACCATCATAAACGCAGGTTGAGCAGATGAACCGGTACCATCAGAACAGAACCTGTTTGCTGGGAAAAGTGTGCTCTTGGAAGCTGGAAAGTGGAGGTGCCCCTCCAGTATTCTTCTTAATATTTGGAAATGATCCCACTCACTAAGAAAAGAGGACTTCTAAATACCTCAAGCACAAACAAAATACCCTTCAGAGGGGTGTTTTGCCCTCCAAGACATAGTTTCACTCTGGGACCACTATTTAGTTTATTTCTGTTATGGGACAGGCAAGGGACTGTTACTCAGGTTTCCCTGGTGTAAGTACGTCTTCATATCTGTCTTTGGGCCCATGCGGCTGGTAGGTACCATCCTAGACTGCTGTACTCACAGAACTCCAGGTTTCAGAGGCAGAGCAGTTGCCAGACCTCAGCCTCAGCTGCCAGCCCTCAGCCTTTCTGGAAATCTGGCTTTGGGGTGCGAGTGGGAGAGGCACCCGTTCTGCCCGACTCACTGGGGTCTTAAATTGGATTAAAAATCTATTTGCAGAACTGCCTCACTTTCCGACTTCTGTGCTGCACCTGAAAACCTTTCCTTTTGAAAGCAAACACAGGCTCTCCTCAGGGACTGCCTGGGGAAGTCTTTCCACTATAAACATTACCTACCAGTGGTCTAGTCAGCCCCAGGCAAGCCAAAATTCCTTTTACCAAGGAACACTTTCCAATCAGACCAGATATTATTTTTTCCATTAATGAGTGTTGATACCTCCTGGAAAACACTGCAAAGAAACCTAATCCAAACTAATTCTTCTGATACAACATCTACATTTTATGGGTTTCTTTTGTCCTATTTATTATTGTTATTATTGTTTTATTTTATTTTCCTGCTTCGTACTGAAAACATGACCTTTGCTGCTCAGGAATGCGTCTGTTCCTGCAATTTGGGCTGTAACTGAAATCGAGGGGTCCAAAGCTGATTTTTCTCTGTCTTAGCTCCACAGAAGCAAGCGGAGTTTTCCCACATTTTCCCTGGTGTGATGGAGAGGAAAAATAGATCCCATCATCTTCTGTTTGATACATCAAAAACTCTGGAGCTGCAGCAGGATATTTTGGAGGCAAAGATGTCCTCCTACCTACTTTGGCTCTTGCTTCCCCAGAAGTACTATGTAGTATTTAACAGACAGGCAAAAAGAGCTGGGAGAAAACCAGCAAGCAGATGGGCTGCATGCCCAGTGTCACCTCTTCAGGGTAGTCTCTCTGGGATTTTCTAGATGACCCATATTTCAGGTTCCACCAGCTTAATCCAGGAGGGTCTTTCCATGCCCCCTCAGAACTAGGATGCTTGAAGGGGCTTCTCTCAACTGCCACCAAACCTCCACCATTCCCACAGTCTCGATGCGCCACCTCTGTCATCTCAAGGTTACCCCATGGGACCAGGAGGCAGCTCCTCACCCCATCTTCCCAGGGAAGGAGATTTAAGGACCAGCATGCTGCGTGGGGCAGTTTGCAAAGGAGCAGGAGGAGGTTTGCAAGACCCTCTGTACTGGGAGAGAGGCAGGGAGTGTGTTCAAAATAGGGCACTGTTTGGCAAAAATGGAACACTTTCTTGGGCATGTAAGAGCTCACATGCTCTGCACTCTGACTCGGGCAAGGTATCTTGGCAGCCTGGCCGAGGAGTGAGCTGGGAGTGGGACCCTCAGCACCATGAGCTGGGAGGCAGCAAGCCCTCAGTGAGCATACCAGCACCTCAAAACAGCCCCTGGCAGGGAGACGAGCCCAGGGGGTTGCTGCGAATGCAGCATCTCCAGGGGTGGGGGTGGGGGCGGATGGAGTGGTCGCCAGCTATCTTTTATTCGAGGTACATTCCCAAGATTTTAGTTAAGTGTAACATAAAACTGTGAAAGTTTAGCAGGGGAAAAGCTTTCCTCCCACTGCCCTGGCCAGCCAATCAGAAGGGAGCCCTGCACCTCCCTCACTTCTGACAACTATTTAGCAACTGAGCTCAGCTAAAGTTTCCAAAAAGTTAGAATAACTTCCTCTCTCCAAGACCTCAATTTTTTGCACAACCCCGGTCCTTGAAATCAGAGCCCTTCAAGCAACCTGGAAAACGTTTGGTCAGCAAAAAAAAAAAAGAAAAAAAAAGAAAAAAAGAAACGAAGCCCTCCTTTTTCCAAAGGATCTGTCTCAGGAATTTAAAGCACATCTAGGACACACACAGACTCACATAACCTAAAGGAGGGGGGGAAATTCTCTTCCCCTCCTCTTCTTGCAGAAAGCATGGAAGAAAGTTCCAGTTCTCCTGTTTCCCCTGTGGATAGCTTGGGGACCAGTGAAGAGGAGCTGGAAAGGCAGCCAAAGAGATTTGGCAGGAAAAGAAGATACAGTAAGAAGTCCAGCGAAGATGGCAGCCCCAACCCAGGGAAGAGGGGTAAAAAGTCCAGTCCCAGCTCCCAATCTTATGAAGAACTGCAGAGCCAGAGGATCCTGGCCAATGTCAGAGAGAGGCAGAGGACTCAGTCACTCAATGAAGCTTTTGCCGCCCTGAGGAAAATCATCCCCACTTTGCCCTCTGACAAACTCAGCAAAATTCAGACCCTCAAGCTGGCAGCGCGGTATATAGACTTCCTCTACCAGGTGCTACAGAGCGACGAGATGGACAGTAAGATGACAAGCTGCAGTTATGTGGCTCATGAGAGGCTGAGTTATGCCTTCTCCGTATGGAGGATGGAGGGAGCATGGTCTATGTCGGCCTCCCACTAGCCACCGCCTGGGCCAGCCGAGCCCAGCTGCCAAAGGGGTAGGTACCAGTTTCTCTACCTGGATGATACTTTGCGCCCTTCTTGCTGCAGGATGGGGTGTCTAGGTCTCCCTTCACCAGCCTGACTTTGCCGAGGGGCTCATTCCTGCTTGGGGGTGGGTGGCATGGCTTGGCAGGGCATGAGGATGCTGCTGGGCAAGGGGTTTGGGGCCACCAATCCAGAGGTGAGACGGGTAGCGTAGACATATCTGTCCCTCTCTTACTCCACTCGTGCCTGTTAAAATTTTTAAAAAATGAAACTTCCAGGCAGGCAAATATGGCATATGCCCCGTTTTGTTTTGGATTTTTTGTTTTGTTTTTTAAATTAAAAAAAAAAAAAAGAAAGAAAATGAAAACAACAAACCGGCATATTCCTCCTCTGCAGGGATGGGGGAGTAAGGAGGGGACCAGTGTTGAGAGCTGTCTGATGAAGGACCAGGGGGTAACCACTACTGCATGAGATTTGCCAGAAAGCACTGCTTCAGGGAAGGGTTTGAAGAGAGGAAAAGGCGACCAGTTCAACAGTCTGACAAGGGGATCTGAAACAGCTGCCACTCTGCTCCATGGGTGCCTATGCCCAAAAAATCCAGTGCTGAGCTAGCAGTCCTGAGGCAGCTGTATCCTTTCCCAGCCGGGAAAGACCAGGGGGGTCCACAGGACCCAGATGGGGTTCAGTGAGGAGTTCACCCCAGGTTGCATTTCTCTTAAAAGAAACAAGTAGCAGATGTTGGCTGCAGCCCTGTGCTGTGCCCCTTCCTCCTCACATAATAAAAAGCAAACGAAGATAGAGGAAACTTTGCCAAATTTTCATATTTGTTCAGTTTCCCAAAATGCTGGTAAAAGCAAAGGCTGGTGTTAGGTGTAGTTTCTTATTAACTCTCATTACTAAACCCTTCCTCATCGTTTGCCATTAGCAGAAAACTCCTTGCTCTTAAGTTGTCTTTGTAATATTTGTGGAGGGAGGAGCAAACAGTAAGAAAGGAGAAGGGAAAAGAAAAAAGGCCCTTAATAACACTCTCATCTCAAGGTAATTAAACTGAGCAGCTCTGTGTTGTGTCAGTCAGAGTTTGTGTTCGACCGGGTGCTCTCTGGGGCTTGGTACATAAAGCAGAGCCTGCGGACCCATTTCACCAAGAAAACACTCAAAAAGGAAATTTGGCCCCTGCTTTGGTAATGTCATGTGCGATGTAAAAAGAAATAATTTTGTCATGCAGATAATCGGCTCCTTAAAGACAAAAAGAAAGTTTATTCCACTTCATTGACTGTTTTTTTTTTAAAGAGGCAAATATACCTTTATTTTAGCAGCAATAAATGTCCTTTAAAAAAAAAACAACCCTTAATGCAACTGCAGTACTGTGCTTGTAACAGATAAAATGTGTTCAACCAAGACCCATTAGCAGTGCAAAATGCAGACTTAAAACCATTTTAGAAACCACTTCAGGTAAATGCTTTGCTCTCATCCTGACATGATTTGCATTTTGATGCTGTAGTTAAGGTTGCCACACACTTTTTTAGACAGCCTCCCCTAAAATGTTCATCTGTTCAAAAACTGGTTACCCTGTCCACTGCACATGCTGTCTGTTGTTTAGTTCTGTTTAAAATGGTAATGTTGCTGTCGTGGGTTTTATGGCTATTGCCAATGTTCCGATCTTTTGCGTGCTGTGCCCATATTTCAGCGGTAAAAAGCCACAGTTGAGTCACTTTTAAAAAGGATAAACTCTCCGTTTACAAAACTGAATGTCTTTTCCCATGCTAATCCATCTAAAAAAGCTGCAGCAAACCTATTAAAAAAAAAAAACCACACACGCAAAAAGCCAGGCTTCTTGTCAAAAACAGATGTAAAATGTCCTGAACACATATTTCTTCAGCAGTTTAGATTGGCTGAACAGTAAAATGTTGGGATGGAACAATGCATTTATTCTGTTGTTTCCCAAACGATGTGCTGCCATTAGCCAATGATGTTTTAAAAACTGTTATCTAATACGCAACCATTCCTCTATCTAATATACAACCACTCCTCTCTATCGCACAGTACTTGAGCAGCAAAACCTGTGTTTTTTAAAACCATTTTTAAAATTGCTGTGGGTTGAATTATTATTAGCATTGCTCTGACGAGGCAGAATTTATCTGTGGATGTTCAGATTATCCCTACTCAAAAGAAATAATGAGCAACATTTCGGGCTGCACGAAATGCCACGGTATAGCACTAAACCTCGACACGTTGTGGATTTCCTTTGGAGTCAGTTTTCGACATCTTTGCGATGCCCCAGCTTCCAGGCTGGGTGTTAGAGGTGGCTCTTGGCTCTGTGTTTGTGCTCCTTCCCTTGACCCTCTAGACCTTCCGCCCCTTGCCTCTACTTTCTGTACACATGCATGCAGTTGAACTGTTGAAAACATTGTTGACAAATGGCCTGGTGTGGTGTGGTGTCAAATTCTGTCATTTATGGTGACAAAAATTATATCTGCCAGCAAAAAAAAAATACGACAAGGTCCTCAAGGAAACCTCTAAAATGGGCAAACTTAGCAGGGTGGCATGACATGGACTTATGTGTGAGTCTGTTTGGCCAGAGGTGGTTTGTTGCATCACAGGAAAGCAGCCTGTGCAGTCTCAATGCTAAAAAAAAATCTCCATAAAAAATAGTGGTGTGGATTTGGGGTCAGCTCCTACCTTTCCTTGGAAGCAGAGAACACTACAAACTTTGAGTGAGCATGAAAGGATGAGCACATTCAGGCTGGAGAGTCGTGGACATTCTCCCTTTTTCCTGGGGTTTGGGGAGAAATAGGCAAGGAAAGGTTTTTCCCTTGGAGGAGCAGTCGCTCCCTTTTGACTGCAAAAAATGAGAGGAGCTTTTTGATTAGAGAATCAGAGCTTCGGGAATTGGTAAAATGCCACCTGGGCCCTGCTCACTCTGGTGACCATAAGAGTTTTTCCTGTTCTGCTCCACATAATTAGAGACCACTTACTCTGGTAGTTTCAAGAGAAGCAGGCACAGCTTCACACTTCAATTAGTGCAACAGAATGTTTCAATAGAGACGCAAAGCTGAGCCTTGGATCTCCCCCTTCCTTGTCAATGGCACCTGCACCCTTTCCCTTGCAGCTACCTTTCTCTTTTTCCTTCAAAATGTCAAAGGTGCTCTAAATTAAAAAAACAAATCAGGAGAAAATAAATGTGTTTCATTGTATTCCACTGAGTAGGAAAAATCCTGTCCTGTCAGGAGGATCAGAAAAGTGTAAAACGCCCTAACCTCTATGCCAGTAAGACCAGTCTGCCAGCAACTCCCTTCTCACTCATTGCAGCATAGCTTGGGATGAGCCCTTTGCCTCCCTTGGGCTGGCATTGCCACTAGTGGTGATTTTCCCACCTTTTTCTTTGTGCTGGAGATGCTAAATAAGATGTGTGCGTGTGATACATGGCCCTCTTACCATTGCCCTTTTGGACTTCCAGGGCTGTTTCCAGTATAAAGCACTAGCATCCTATTTCATTTTGTCCTTGAAGATGCAAACAGATGTTATCTCTACTGGCCCTGGGAAGTTCTATAGTATAGCAGAGCAGCACAGTTAACTGGGGGTGTTGTGACACTGGAACTAACCTCTTTTTTTTTTCCAAAAACCCTATTTTTTTTTATATGC
This sequence comes from Urocolius indicus, assembly GCA_013401255.1. NCBI lineage: Eukaryota > Metazoa > Chordata > Aves > Coliiformes > Coliidae > Urocolius > Urocolius indicus. The sequence goes on along the minus strand of WBNH01010567.1, from coordinate 73,750 downwards.
ATTCTTAGAAAAATGTAAATATATTTCCTTGACAGGAAGGATTGTAAAGTTTAGTATTTACGTTAATAGGCTTGTAGTGGGGAGGGGCAGCTCATCTTAGTGCATTTAAAAGCCTAGCAAAATGCATTTTGGACCTTCTGTTTACTTTCATGTCTTTTCTTGGGAAAGAATAAATCTGTTTCACAGCAGACACCAAATACATTGCAGACAGCCAGAAAACTCTCAGGCTCACAGGCTTTTGAAAAAAATGATGCAAGGAAAATGCTCCAGAGAAGGAGACACACAAAAGACAAATCCCTCACGGGTTAGGTGCAGATAAACTAATTCCTGATCATTAAGAGTTAGACATGCATTGTGGAGGGAAAACCGAAGGACCACAGCAGAACTGTGTTACTGAATCCATTGGAGCCAGGGCTGCGGTAAAATCTGATCGGGCAGCTACACAGACCTAATTTGTCTCCAAATTAGTCATCCTCACACCAGTCATCTGTGCAGATGGGCTCTCATTTTAAGAGCATATGCAGTATCCTCATTAAAAACAAAGGGGAAAGCTTGTACAACTTCTTTTTCTGCAACCTATTTTCACGGTCCTTCCTTCAGTGTTTTTGGGGGCATATTTCATACAGTTCATAGGTAGCAGTGATAAATTAATCTTGGAGATCACAGCAGCCTCTTACAGAGCTATGACAGATCCTATAACCACCGCTAAGATCTCTTCTGGGGACATTTTGTGTCACTTTTTCCCCCTAGCAACATAATTATTTTTATAGCTGTAGCTTTGAGAATCATTTCCATGTGGTTCAGCATGACTTTGAAATCTCCAAGCCTGAAATCTCTAGAATTTATGTCTTGCTGTAGAGCTGTAGGAATAGTTTGATGAGGCCGTGAACATTTAAGGGAATGCCACAGCAACCCCGAGCACAAGAAGAGCTCAACATGTATTCAGGGAATTACAGCTGCTGGTCAGGGAAAGCACACAGTTCGGGTAGCTTCCCTCTGTCCCAGGCTTCACAGAAGATTAGAAAGGAGAAAAGAAGCTGATAATAAAGCATTGTGCTGTGAGAAACACACTGGGCCAGATCCTCAGCTCACTCAGAGCAACCTTGCTTCTGAACACGAGACTTCTCAGTGGGTTGCTCTGAGTGACTTGGAGAGTGGTGTACTCCATCCCTTGCGATTGGAAATGAGGAAAGACAAGAAGTCCTCCAGCTGTATACCAGCAGTCTTGTGTTAATTAATGATTGGTTCTTGAGAATTAAAATAGTAGAAATATTTGCCAGGGGGAAAAACCATAAAACCCTCTAGGCACTCCAGCATTTAATTAGATTTGTACTTGTAGAAGGTGACCACTCAGCAACAGCAACTTATCTTACGCAAATAACAAATTAGTTCTGCCAGACAATAAATCAAAGCAAGGCAGTCTCACTCTCATAGCTGTCTCTTTAGCCACTTCCATGCCACGCCTGGCCGACAGCAGCCGATCCACCAAGGCATAGCAACTGTGCCATCAGGGACAGATTTACAAGGCTCTTGTTCTCCCAGCAAGGAGAGCCAGTCAAGCAACAGAGAGGAACTTCGCCAGCAAGGACCCCGCAGCTGAGCTTTTTGTTGGAATCTGCTCATCCTCCCTGGTGCGCTTGTATTTTCTCTGTGTGCATATAGATGGGCCTACAAGCTGCGGATGGGTGTTCTGGTAGCTCTTTGTGATGTGCATCTCCTTCTGCATTAAGACGGGGCTTTATTTGGGGAAAACAAAAGAACATTTTCCATGACCTGTCACCCTTAAATTCCAAGGCTTTTTGGCATTTAGCAATAAGGAGGGGTGTCCCTTGGGAAGGAAAAAAAACCCCATACTCAGTCTTTCTCCTCTGAAGATGAGTTGTCACTTTAGGAACTGGAAGACAGGAGAAGAACCTTGCCAGAGGTCGAGGCAAACAGGAAAGGGAGGCTTTTGGTACCAAGCTGGCAAATATGGGAAATAAGCAACAACTTACTGCTAACAGAGTGTTTCAAGAGGCCACTAGCTCCTTGATCTGTGCATGCCCAGGGTCTCCCCAGGAAGGGAGCAGACAGGCTCTCTCCCACGGACTTCAGTAGTGATTTGGGAAAATTTGGGTTTGTTTTTGTTTCTGTGTTTCAGCAATGGCTGGGAAGCTGGGCAAAGCCAATCTTGCACAGCTTGCAAAACTAATCAGGCATCAAAAAGAAAATGAGCTCTGTGCCATGCATCATATGGTGAGCTAGAAGTAAGCTGTAGCTCCTTCCTCTTCCTCCCATCCTCTCCATCTTTCAACTGCAACTTGAAAAACTCAAAAAGGAGGGAGTGGGGCTGGGGACAGGGGGGAGAGACAGATCTCCGCTGGTCTATTTTGATATATATTTACTGGAAGAGCTCCAGTGAGTCTGTACTAGCTTTGATTGAATTCCTAACAAGATAGTTTTGCCTTGTTAACTGCCACCCCAAAGAACAAACTTTACCATTTACTTAAGAGAGATTAGACCTGCCAAATGCACACTTTAAAATGTATTAATTTGGTTTCAGTTTAATTTAGTCACTAAAAATCCTCATGCAGTAATTTATGTGATTATACTGTTGGTTTAAGCTGTCCAGGTCTCCTTTAAAAATCATGTTTTTGCTTAAATATAAATAAAACTAATTGTTCAGCTAGGAGAGGTGTGGGCAGATCAGGCTGTACTGAGGCTCTTGTTAAAAAAATTCAGCTGATCCAGCATGGAAAATTTAGTAGAGTGGGATGAAGCCAGGGAAGGGCTTTTATGCAGAATGCAGCACATTGCAGGGCTGAAGGATTCCTCGAAGCATCCATAGCCAGTGTCCCCAACACCAAGCTCCTGAAAATTAGTCTACCAGAGGAATTTCACACAGCTACAAACATGCACGTTTATGACTGACACTTATGGCTTGTTTTATGTGCACTGTGCTGAAATTGTGTTGTGTAATATGGCTCACTAGAAAAAAATCCCGTCTGAGAGGGGAAGCTCGAAAAGTCGTGTTAGGGTGTTAGGGGAAGTGATAAAAACCAAGGGCAGACTCCAGAGAAAGGTAAACGGGTACATGTTTCTCTGCATACAATTGGCCATTGCTAACAGAGTGGTTTGTCTTTAGTTAAGCACAAGAAAATGCTTTCAAACTCTCTGCAGAAAGCACGTCTGGGGAGCACTGCAGAGCCCCAATCCCCTTGTGTATAACTCATGGATCCTGCCGAGACTGTGCTCACCCCACAGCACAAAAACGCTCCCTGAAGGAGCTCAGGACAGAGAGGCAATGGAATGGCATTTCATTGGCAAAAGGAAAACGTTTTGTTGTCGGTCCTCTGTGTTTTTGCTGCTTTACTTTTGCCATCTATACACCCCCACCCTGCTGCACACCTCTCTCAAGGGTGACGTGTACTGGAGCACTTAGAGACGTGCTGTCCATTAAAGAAAAAGTTATAAGCTCCTCATTGGATGGCCAGAGCAAAGACCCTGAGGGAAAGTCGTGTCATGGTCCAGGAGGAGCCCCAGTACTCATGGGTGCTCGGTGATGCTGTCCACGCCAAGCAAGAGCACACTTTGGAAGTGAGTGATAAAACATTGTACTGGCTTCCAGAAGAGCATCTGAGACACAAATAATTAATCAAAGGAATTAGGATGTGGAAACCAGTTTTTCAGTGTGTCAAAACTCAGCAACTTGTCCCCTTGTCCCTCCTGCGTTCGCATCGGGATGCCCAGCAGTGCATCTGTGACACACACATACCAAACTGCATGCTATAGGCACGTTTGGCCAATTATTGGGAGCTTAGGGTTTTCTTCTCCTCCAAAACACACGCACCCAGCAGGCAGTGGAACACCAGACATCAGTGGGTGCCATGGCATGGAGCAGGCAGCAGGAATTGAGCCTCTGCAAGAACATCCATATGGAACCAGAGAGTTTTTGGCTATGACAGTGCCTCTGGGAATACCAGGGAATCAACAGCATGAGAGCTTACCAGTAAGATATTGGGGCATAAAACTACATAACAATAGGTCAGATAAGATAATATCATCTTTTAAAAATTATATTTGCATACAACATATTAATGTGCACTTTTATGCATTAGGTAAGACAGCTATTCTGCATTCATCAAAGAAATTCATTATTTTTGCCTAGTGTACTCAAGAAATTTCTAATATCACCAACTTTTTGCTGCCTCTAATTGTGATCACGATGCTACAGGCACGGCCCTGCGATTTGCATGCTCAAAGCTCCGTTACAGCTCGGTGGGGTTTTACACACTGAACCAGCAGCTATTTTGCCAGAGGTTTTTCATTCTTTGCCACAAGAAGGGCTGCTTAATAGATTCCTGTTATTACCAGCACTAAATAACCTCTTTTCTATACCGTACGGGTCTGAAGTGTTGACTGTTGGAGGGGAGCTGGAGCATGGCTGAGTGTCTGTTGTCTTAACCATCTTTTCTGCAGAGAAGCAGTGAGCTTTCAATTGGGTCTTGGTGCACAGCTGGCTCAGAGCACCGGGTTTTGAACCATTCAAGCTGTGGCTTGTGCCTCAAAGTAAGGGAGGTCAGGGCATCCCTTTCTAGTGATGCCTCAGAAATGCTGAAAAGACATGAACTTGTGATCAACAATGTTTGTGATAGTGCGCACGAATGAGTAGCTCACCACTGTTCTATGCATTCTTCTCAGGGAAATTAGTGGTGGAGATTGACATAATAAGATCTCAGTACTCCTAAATATAACTTCAGGAACCCCAAATCAATGAATGCCATATACCCAGAGGGCTGGGGCTGTGAGTTGGCATTTTCAGCTGTGAATTGGAAACTCAAAGCATACTGATTAGTAGCAGGACTGAGTTAAATCTGGAAATCTTACTTGTAAGCACTATTATTCTGTAAATCAGTCACTCCTGGTGGGTGGCAAAAGGTAAATATTTCAAAGTGCTTGAGGAGCTGAAGGGAAACCCACATAGCTTTGGAAACTGTAGCTATTTCTGAGCTGAAGTTTCTGTCACTGTGAGAGAGAAATACCCGACTTAAAAAGCAACAACCTTCACTGCGTTTCCCTTTCTCGATACTAGTTTATTGTTCTAGAAGATACAATTGTTGGCTCATTTTCTGTTGCAATTAGAAAGGTTTTTTTAAGTACCACAGAATGCCTGAGCAGGTATAAATACAAGCCCTGAGCATGTTTTAGATCTGTCACTCATCGCTGCTCCTACAGCAAGTAAACTTCCTGTTTACGAATTGTTCGGCTCTTCCCTAATGCCATAATTTCACCAGCCATGCAAATCAGTTGCAGTGGGTTTTTGTTCCCCAGTGCTGTTCTTTCTTAATTTTTTTTTATCTTTTTTTTTCCCCTTTTTTTTAGTGCTATTGCATGAGTTGTCACACAGCTTTAGCAAACTTCTTCCAGATAGGGAATTCATAGGCTCCCTGCTTGAGTTACTCATCCACTGCACTGACCAGTTTGCCCTCCAGCTGTTTTTTATTTTAGGTGCATCCTTAAAATTGCCCATGCAGCCAAAATATTTCAGAACAAGGAGCTTTTCAATAATTTCTGCCATGCCATGCCAGCAGACCCAGCCTGACAAAGAAGCTTGGAGAATCCCAGGGAGGCAATTCCACGCAAACTTTCCTATGCAAGCTGCAACAATATTGAATCTCAGAGGTCCTCCAACCCACCCCCTCCCCATACAAAAGGAGTTTGCCCATGCTTTTGATATGACTGTCTTATCCCTGGAGACGGGGCTCTGTTGGTCATCACTCGGAGCTGGGCACAGCCTTTTTCTTGGGATAAGGCCAGCACAGCACTGTCATGGTGGATGTGAAGAGGAAGAGGAGGAGGGGAAGGCTTCTTACATCCCTTGTGGAGAGCCCGAACAAGGACTCAATGCCTAAAGCTTTGCAGGGCATTTGTTTGTTGGGACCTCTTGGGACTTTGGTGAGTTTTGAGTTGCACCATAGGTGCAAACACAACCAGTGTGGCAGCTGCAGTTCTGCAGCTGTGGCATGAGCAGGGGGAGTGACTCAAGAAAGCTGTTGGCCCAGTGGTGCAACACCAAATAGGGCTTTTGCCTCCAGACAAGCCCACCATTTCCAGGTGGTTCATTCCCTGCAGGTGAGCATGTGCGCTAGTTGTGGCACAGCAATGCCCATGCCAGGAAAGACAAACCAGACTTCTGAACACAATTCAGTCCCTTGCAGGCACTGATGAGACCCCAGCCTCTAATCCTGGTTCCTCCTCCCAGCCACAGCAACTCAGAGCGGGACAGGAGCCCTTAAATTTGGGCTATCCACCTCCCTGGCTGCCTCCATCCTAGCACTACATAGACACATAGCACCATTGGGCTTTACCCCAGCAGGTCCAGAAGGCATCAAATAGGGCTGAGAGGCAGATGAGGTTTTTCCTTCCATTTAAATTTTCTTAGGAAACCAAGATATTTTTTCAAAAACCAAAACCAAAACAAAACAAAAAAAAAAAAAAAAGAAAAAAGAAAAAAGAAAAAAGAAAAAAGAAAAAAGAAAAAGAACATTTGGCAGTAAGCATAGCATGAGGATCCCTGCCAAGGCGTGGACAGCTGTACCTTCTTCCCTAGCAAGTTGTGTGATCAGCAAGGGCTGTGCTAAAAGCCAAGAGGAGTTACCATAGCTGCCACATTGCATTTCGCTGATCTTTCCTCTGGGAGACACCTTAAAGAAACAAACCCACCCTAACAGCTACACCAACACTCAGGCTTCACCATGCATCAGAGGAAAACTATGGGTGACCTCTCAGGGTTTGGGTTCTGTGTTGGTTTGTTTTTTATTTTAACCCCTTTTTCCCATCTGCAGCATTTCTGATCCAAGATGAGGGGACTGGGAAGGAGGAGAGTAGCTCATGCCAAACTGTTTTTTTCATTTTCTGCAGCCTTGCCTGCATACAAAAAGGCCGCCTGCCCCTCCCATGCACGGCCCCAGCAGCACTCCCGTGGCTGGACCTTCCTGACAGCTTGAAATAACCCAGGAAATTGTGCAAAACCCTAGCGAGTCCAATTCCACCAGGCTATAGGCACGCACAGCTCTGCAGCCAGGACTGACCCACCCCTGCCCCTCTCTTAACATGGCAAATCTTGAAACTTGTGTCTGGCGGAGTCTTAAAAACTAGCAGAAAGGTCAGATAAGAAGCAGGGAGGGACACACAGTGAACATGAAGGAGCTTCGAGGAGCACAGATGGGCTATGCTTGGGTTGCAGCAGATACCTGCCAGGAGCAATTCCTGCAAGTCCCAGGCAATGGCTGGGGAAATCTCCCTCTGTCTCCCTTCCAGCATAACTGGTAAAGAAACACAAAGCTCTAAGTTTTGTTAAACAGAAAATTATTCTTCATTTTCTTTAGGAGAAAAGCAAGAGATCTGTTTCCAGGTGTTATCCCTGCTCTGTCTTCTATGTGACAACCATGTATTCCCCAGGCTTCGAGATTTATTTTTAAGCTCATCAGCGAAACAACTCTCCAACCTCTAAAGCCGCCTTTCATATACCCTGCCACGTGTATTATTTTTTTCCATTAGAAAGCTTGTTTTCCTTGAAAACGTCTCTAAAAGATACTTCCAAAGAGCTGTGCTTGCTCTAAAGCAATACTGAGGTAACCCAGTCCCCAAAGTGTTGCACAAACATATCTAGCAGCTCTCCATATCCTAGAAGCAACCCCCCACCCCCAATCATTAACAATTTCCTAGACTCAGTTTCCCAGGCTTTTTTTTTAATGAAAAAGTTAGTATGTCAGAGGAACGGAGCACAGTTTGCTCCCCAGCTCTTGCTGACTCAGCATCTGCTGGTACTAGAGGGCAGGACACACTATATTAAAGAGCGAGAGGGAGTTGAGAGGGCATCCAAACAGTACATCTCATTTCTAACAGGGAGCACAAGGCATATGAGAGCAGCCAGGATCTACCCCACTGCACAAAGCAAGGAGGACCCACATTTTGTCCCAAGCACATCCCACAGTGCTGATCATCAGGACAACATTCTCCCAGGTTATTTAATTTATTAAGGGTCACAATGACAAAAGACAGCAGATGCATTTCCGCCACACAGCAGTTGCAGCTGCCTGCTGCTTTCTCAGCCACATAATTCAAGGTGAAACCAACATTTTGCCTTGTAAAGTGGATGCTCTGAGCAGAGTTCACTGACACCACAGGGCAGTTTCTGAGCAAAAGCATGTGCCTGCTTTGCAGCAGGCACAGACAAGCTACACTGCAAATGCCATAGTTCAGATTCTTGTAAATAACCTTTTTCATGCACATTGACCAGCTGGTGCTCAGGCAGTTGCCAGCTTACTCATTCTAGAATGAAAAACTTTGGCAGGGGGGGTTGAACTAGATGATCTCTAAAGGTCCCTTCCAACTCCTACCATTCTATGATTCTATTATTCTATGTACTGTCCTTATCTTAATAGGTGTTAAATCTGCTCCATAAAAAAGAAGCACAGGTTTGTTCCATTTCTTTACAAACAACCACTTCAATTAACACCCAAAAATTTAAAAGACTACTCCAAACAGGTCACATCTTGTGGCCTTTTCATTAGTGAAAAATTCATTGAATTGGCAGGCTTCAAGAGCAAGGTAATTTGTGGTCTAAACATAAGAAAAACTTATCTCAAGCCTCTCAGGCTTCCATGCATGAGGCCCTAATCCTGCAACCATGGCACAGTGAATAAAGATACCAATATACATGGCTGCAGAAAATATTGTGGGCTGAGACCCCAGGGCAGCAGGTTGTACCCTAAAGCAGCAAGGGTTTTTTTCACACCACAACTTGTAATATGTTGATAAAGCATCTGGAAAACAAGTCTTTTGAGGTGCATCCGAGGGAATAGGAGTTGTTTATCCTGGAGAAGGGGAAGCTGAAAAGAGACATGATCACTTTCTACAACTATCTGAAAGGAGGTTGTGACAATGTGGGGGTCAGTCTTTTTTCCCAAGTAATGAATGATAGGACGAGGAAATGGCTTCAAGTTGCATCAGGAGAGGTTTAGATTGGAGACTGGGAAGAAATTTTTCCCTGAGAGGGTTGTTAGACACTGTCCCAGGCTGCCCAGGGAGGTAGTAGAGTTTCCATCCCTGGAGATACTGAAAAGCTGTGTAGCTGAGGTGCTGAGGGACATGGTTTTGTGGCAGGCTTGGCAGTATGAGATCAGTGGTTGGACTTGATGATCTTAAAGGTCTCTTCCAACAAAAATGATTTTGTGATTCTATGTTATAGCAACTAAATGGACCTGGTTGTAGCCATGATAAATGCCTGCAGAGATACAGCCTCTTCCTACCCATAGCTCAAATATGATGCAGGCACAGGATGCAAGTGAGCATCTCTCCCAGCTGCTGGTACCCACACCTCTGCCAGCAAGCATCCATCCTGCACTGAGGGCCTGAACTCCTTTAAAATGTTAAGATTGAGGTGTGTACCAACAAGCTGAGTCCCATGAGATGCTGCACCCACAGGGCCAGAGCTAGAGCCAGCAGCATCCCAGCAAAGACAGTCTGCTTATCAGCCCCTACTCAAAAGCTGAGACACCTGAAAACAGTAGGTGAAAACAGACCTTTCAGGATCGTAAGCAAGATATTGGACTAGGGAAATGGGAGGGCAAAAAACCCAAAATACATCTGTTCCACAATTTTCTTAGAAGAGAATCATCAAGAGCTGCTGAATAGAAGAAATAAGAGGTTTTGATCGCAGTTTGGGAGTGCAGATTTCTCACCCCTCTCTTGATGCTAGGGAAAACGATTAGGGGGGACTGTAACCACACACTTGACTCCTAGGAAATGAGATGTTTTGCAGCACAGCAAGTGGAGAAACTGCTGAGATGATGGGTGATGAAGAAGCCCCCACATACTTGCTCCCATCTGCTCTGCTCCTCCCTGGCACGCTTCACACCACTCTTTTCGGTGGGGACTATGAATGCTTGCGCACCACATGCCATGGGACAGGCCTGGCTCTCCTCTCACCAGCTAGCCAAGGCCCTTTGTGGATGCAATTTATACCAGAGCCCTTAGGCTAGTTGTAACAAAGCAGCTTTCATTACTATGTGCAAGTTGATGTGGTGGACCCAGGAGGCTCTGCTCTCCTTGCACCCGTAGCCCACCAGGGGACACTCATCTCTCCTATGTCTATGCAATTGTGATTGATGGATGGTACATCAGTTCCCCCCGTGAAAAGCAAATGCTAATACTTTTCCTTTGAGTATCTGTTCCCTGACAATCTTGTGAATTCCCTACAAGACAGGATCTTCCCACCAACAGTGCATGTAAAGAAGGGATCCACATGAAACCAGTTGAGTTTTTCTTTGCCTGGTCCAATGCCTCCTTGCTGGATATCCCTCCACAGCACAGAACATTCTCTCAGTACCCTGTAGTTTTAGGTGGTTTTGCCTCCCAGAGACATCTGACTGCTGCCAAATGGAAACAAGCTCTGCAGAGGGGCTGGATTGAGCAGCAATTTATACACATTTCACAGCTTCCTATTTCAGCAATCTAAATTGCAGATGTGCGCCTCAGATCTGGAGTGACACAAAACGGAAGGAAAAAGGTTAAGTAGCCCGTGAGTCACTCCAATCCATGACATACTGTTGATTTAGAAACCTACCTCAGCAGTAAATACAGAATAAAGTTCTCCAATCTGTTTAACCTTTCGTATTCTGGCCAGCAAAACAAGTAAAAAAATACAAACAAACAAAAAACATCCCTCCAGAATCAGAAAAGAAACAATTCTGGAAAATCCTGCAATAGAGTTAGTACCATGGAAAAGTTGCAAGAAAAGGTACTTGTACCCAAAACAACTAACCTAAAGAGGAGAGAAATAAACAAGAAGAGGGAAAAAAAAAAAAAAAAAAGGAAAGGGGAAGAGGCAGGCACATGGGTTAGTAGAAGAGATGAGGAAGAACATGGGCTATGCTGCTCTCCTGGAGCTGCTCCAGGCAGAACAACACAGTGAAGGCAATCAATAACTTTTGAAACAAGGGAAGGGAGGCTGCACAGCCATATCACAATGGAAAAAGCAAAAACCAAACCAAACCAAACCAAAAGATAAATACATCTTCAATCCCACTCCTGAGGAAGACAATAGTAAGTGTCTGGTTCATCAGGCACTGGCACTCAGTTTGTGCAAGAGAGTGATTTGCACCCAGACACTCTTTGGAGTTGCACAGACTCAATCACATATTATTTATCCATAGGCATTTTGGATGCTGCTTTTTGGGGGGCTGGAAGACAAAGAACATCTCAGCTGTGTAGCTCAGGCAGAGCTCAGCACATAACTGAAAACAGGCAGAGTGTACAGCTAGAAAAGAGCATTCATGAGAAAATCAGATTTACCACAGGCAGACACGTCACACTATGCAGATGAATGTGCAGACATCAGTGTTGAGGAAGCTCTGCAGAGGGCTGGCACTGCAGACAGAGCAGGTTGTGCATGGAGTTTTCTTTATCTCTGCTTGGGAAACCCCTGTAAATTTTTGAAGGCAGCTTGAACCATACAAACCCACAAGATCTTGTTGGATCATTTTTTGTCTTCAAAGCACAGGGTGTAGCAGCGGAAGGAGAGTTTTCCCTGGAGTTTGAGGCACTGAGTGGGAGTTGAGAGAAAGGCCAGCATCTGCTGATCTCAGGGTACCTCCAGGAGAACACTGCAAAAGGATCTTGAGGAGTTCACTTGGGCCAGAGCCATCCTGAGGTCTCCAATTAAAGCAAAATGACTAAAAGGACATTTAAAGTGACCAGAGGAGCCAAGGGGGCTTTACAGTCCCAATAGCTGCAGTGATTAAGAGCAAAAACTGATGAGCAAGCATTTAGAGCTTAAATCAGACTTTCCTTAAATATTTAGACATGACTTAAATCAGCAGGTCTGTTGTTCACAAGCCACTGGAAATTTTGCAGAGATAGGGATGTATTTTTTTAAAAGTCACCATTATGGTCAGTACACAGATACAAAGCTCAGGACAGAGACAGAACTGTCTGCATAGTGCTGATGGATAATAATCCAGATTCAAACACCTCTTTGACTAATTTTCTCCCTTGACCTCCTATATCAGGGATGCAACCTTCCTTGCTTCCATTGGTAACTGCTGCTGAATATAAGACTGAATTTCTATGTTAAAAATCATGCACCTACTTGCAGCATTTGTGTGAAAGTCCACTTGTGTTTCTGCAGCTTTGAATGGCCTGTGCCTCCGATTCTTCTTCATTCCCAGGCACTTGCCAGCCATCTCACATTAGATATGAACAGAAACAGGGTTTTAGACACTACTTTCAGCTTTTTTGGCTAGTTTTGAACTCTTCAAAGATCACACGTTCAAGCTTTTCCACTTCAACACTGAAAACTAGAAACATATAAAATGTAAAACAATAAATCAATTAAATAAGACATTACATACTCTGATAATAACATAATTTTAAAAATTACATAGGACTTCAGTAAAATACTAATAAAGCAAGGCTAAACAACAGCAAGAGAAATTATTAGTGCAGAAAGAAGAAAACCTTAAGATTTTTGCATTACATATGCTGAGCAAACAGCATTCCCAAATTGTGGACATTCTCAGACATGCTTCTGTATGCTCACCTATTGCCTTTTCCCCTTTTGCTGTAAGCCCTAACACACTGGCATTTGCTTGCTACAAATAATCACAAAACTCTGCTGCAGCCCCTTCTGAGGCGCAGGATCTTGGGAAGATGCATCTTGTGATGAAGCTAGGGAAGGGGAACACAAGTCTTATCAAGAGTGGCTGAGGGAACTGGGGGTGTTTAGTCTAGAGAAAAGGAGGCTAATAAGAATCACAGAACTATTTTGTTTGGAATTTACCTTTAAGATCATCAAGTCCAACCACTGATCTCACACTGCCAAGCTCATCACTAAACCATGTCCCTCAGCACCTCAGCTACACAGCTTTTCAGCATCTCCAGGAATGGAGACTCCACCACCTCCCTGGACAGCCTGTGCCAGCGTCTAACAACCTTCTCAGGGAAAAATTTATTCCTAATCTCCAACCTAAACCTGCTCTGGCAGAACCCGAGGCCATTTCCTCTTGTCCTATCACTCACTAGAGAGAAGAAACCAAACCCCACCTTGCTACAATCTCCTGTCAAGTTGTCCTGGAGAGTGATCATGTCTCCCTCAGCCTCTTCTAGACTAAACAAACACAGCTTCCTCGACCACTTCTCATAAGACTTGTTCTCAAGACCCTTCTGCAGTTTTGTCGCCCATGTCTGGGTACACTCCAGCCTTCAATGTCTATCTTGTAGTGAGAAGCCAAAATTGAGCACAGTACTCAAGGTGCAGCCTCACTAGAGCTGAGTACAGGGGGATAGTCACTTCTCTGGTCCTGCTGGCCACACTAGTGCTGGTACAAGACAGGATGCCACTGGCCTTCTTGGCTACCTGGGCACACTGCTGGCTCATGTTCAGACAGCTGTTGATTAACACTTCCAGGTTCTTTTCCCACAGGAAGCTTTCCACCTACACATCCCCAAGCCTGGGATTCTTTTGGCCCTAGTGCAGGACTCGGCACTTGTTGAATCTCATACATTTGGCCTCGGCCCATCAATCCAGCCTGGACAGGTCCCTCTGAAGAGCCTTCCTGCCCCCAAGATCTATTCTCTTATCCATCTTTGTTTCATCTGCAAACTTACTGAGAGTGCACTTGATCCTCTTATTCAGATCATTGATAGAGATGTTAAACAGAACAGGCCCCGACATTAAGCCTTGGGGAACACCACTGGTGATCAGCTGCCAATTGTATTTAACTCCATTCCCTACCACTCTCTGGGCCTGGCCATCAGTCAGTTTTCCAGCCAAAGAAGAGTGTGTCCATCCAAGCCATAGACAGCCAGTTTCTCCAGGAGGATGCTGTGGGAGACTGTGTCAAAGGGTTTACTAAAGTCCAGGTAAACAACATCCACAGCTTTTTCCTCATCCACTAAGCTGGTCACCTTGTAGTAGAAGGAGACCAGATTAGTCAAGCAGGACTTCACAAAGCTATGTTAATTGGACCTGAACCATTGATTGTCTTGTATGTGCCCCATGATAGTCCTCAATATGATCTGCTCCACAACCTCCCCCAGCACCTAGGTCAGGCTGACAGGCCTGTAGTTCCCAGAATCCTCCTTCCAGCCCTTCTTGTAGATGGGTGTTACATTTGCCAGCCTCTGGTTCACTGAGACCAACCTAGTGAGACAGGACTGCTGGTAGATAATAGAAAGTGGCTTGATGAGCACTTCTGCCAGCTTCCTCAACACCCTCAAATGTATCTCATCTGGCCCCATGGAGTTGTGTGAGTCTATATGGAGCAGCAGGTCCCACACCATTTCCCCTTGGATTAACAGGGCTTCATTCTGCTCCTGTCTTCCAGCTCAGTGGGTGGGTGCCCAGAGACTAAATGGTGAAGTGAAGATTGAGGTGAAGAAGGCATTAAGTACCTCAACCTTTTCCTCATCCTTAGTCACTATGCTTCCCCCTGTGTCCATTAAAGGATGAAGTTTCCTCTTAGCCCTCTCTGTCTGGCTGATTTATGGGAGCAGTTATGTCCCCAGCTCGCACCTGCTACCTAACCTGAGGAAGATAAAAATTCGCCCTAATGGTTTTCAGCTCCCCGTGCAGCAGGGAGCCAGAGTCTTTACTTTGATCATGTCCAATATAGTCAAACATTGTTAAGATAAAGCATGGTAAAACTAATTCACCCTCACTGTGTCCAAATGTCCACTCCCCACCAGAGCATCACACTGAACTTGGCCTTCAAAGAGCCAAGACTACCTTCTTCTGATCCATTATTAGGGAAGAGACAGGGTCTGATGAACAGACTGGAGAAGAGAGGTGAAGTCAAAGACATTAAGGGTCTCTCCAGAGATGAGATTTTTTTAAAAGACACTAAGTTTCCTTGATCTTTTTAAGATGACAGCCTACACTCATGTCTGAGAGCCTTTATCATTTATTGCTCTTTGAATCTCTTGGAAAAACTTAAACACATAAAAGACAAGATCAACATAAGTAGGAATAAAGCAACATTTCCCGATTTGAAGCATAGAGGTGGAAGCCCAGGAGAAGACCCAAGCTGGTTCAGAGTAGCCCTGTTCAGTGTCCTGCTACTGCCCAGGACATCTCCATAGACATTTCTAGGCCCTGGACTAGATCAAAGCTCACACTCCTGGAAAGGTGGTCCACAGGCATTTATTTCCCTGGCATTCTTTGTGCCTGGGAGTGATCCGTAGCCAACAAGACAGCTTGGCTGGGTCTCCAGCAGGGGTGATCCCCTGGTCAGGTAGTAAGTCACCAAAAACTGAGCCACAGCCATAAACATGGAAGGGTCTTTGCAGACATGGAAAAGGAGAGCAGATTCTCCCAGAACAGATAGAAAACATCCATTTCCATAGTGCCATGGTTTAGGCCTATCAGGGAACAAAAAGACCACGATTAGCCTCAAGTACCAAAGACTTGAGGATTTCTAAAGGGCAGGGAGAGCTTAATTGCTGCTTAAGGTGCAGGACAAAACAGACCAGGCTGCTCGGCTTGGGGAAGAAAACAGAAAATAATTTAATACCAACTAAAGCATAAAACCCCGAAACAGAACCAAAACAAAACAACACAGAATGGTACAGAGATGAAGAGTCC